>CM053270.1:9044179-9141483 GCA_028583415.1 Protea cynaroides | reverse complement strand
CATTATTCAAATTCAAACACATAAAAATAATATCATTACATCCCTTTAATCCAATCAAAATAACTGAAATAAATAAATAAAACAAATCACAGGTACACGCAAAAAGGGCACTCGCATGAAGCGTCATGCTCGTCCTCTCCTGCCTGTACGTCCAACGCCGCAACACCCCCATACGCCGGAGCGTTCACGTAGTCGTCCACAGTATAACCTGCATCCATATCTATAACAAGATGTGCACAAAGGGTGAACTCACAACACAGCTCAGTAAGACAATCAGACAGTTTCACAAGATTATGCATGAGTAACAATCATTTTATGCTATGGTCTGGTTTTAAGTTTGCAATGTGCTATAGAAAGGTTTGGTGGCCCCCACACCTCTATACCCGAGTGTGTGGCGTCGCACAGTAATCACACTACCACCAACCCACATGCACCCATCATGGAATAGAGATAGAGCTAAGGTATACCCGCACCTCCCCTGATACTCTACCCATACCAGTACCTAAGCCCCTACTGGGCAGGGCTCGCAAACTGGGCTCGCAACTAACCAATCCTATATGTCAACAATGTATGCTCTATCCAGACAGCCGTCTACGGCATAGAGATAGAGCTAGAGCGTGCAGGCCGGGTCGGAGACCACCATACCTCACCTCCCCCGATACCCTATCCGCAACTAACCCACTAGGATAGAAACAATACGCAGGTAGACCCTATCCCAACATAACTCCCTACGGCATAGAAATAGAGCTAAAGCATCGTGGACAAGCCAGCGTCGACTCGGAATCCTCAGTACCACACAACAATGGCCGGGACAACATCAATATCGGATACCACCGTACCACGATCTTCCCCTGATACCCCACCCGTACCAAGCATGTTAAGACCACTCGTTCAATAACTTGCTCCACGTCGCAAGGTCCAAACGATAAGTCACAAAGTCCTACAATATTATTAGGGTTTCATTAGAATATATTGTTTAGGGTTTCATGTTGGTCGGAAACCAACAGGGTTACAAAATACCCTCACAGAGCTGACCGGTGGCACGTACCGATCGTAGCTCTGTGGGAAAGACTGGCGACCGGTATGGTCAGCCGGTCCCCCACAAACAACCTCCCGAGAGGTAGCGGTCGCAACATACCGGTCGCACTATGTGCAACCGGTATAGTCGACCGGTATGTCTCCGGAAGACCATACATGGGTTCTTCGACTGCCGTCGATTATCCTCCATGGATTTTCAGGGTTTATCCTATCCATTCTAAGTCTAGACTTTGAGTTAGAGTTATCCCCAACTCATTCAAGTCTCGTTTCGATGAATATCATCTCGAAACTCAAATCAAGGGTTTGACGGCAACTTAGGGTTTATTGGCCAATTTAGGGTTTTAGATCAATACCTACTTTGCATGGTATTGATCCACCCACACAACTAAGATAGGGTAAGAAGAGGGATTCAAACACTTACCGTTGACAGGCGTAGCGTGAGCTTCGTCAAACGGTAATGGGGGCACCTCCTTCTTCTTCCTAGCTCCTTCTCCTTTCCAAGCTCTTTTTCTTCTCTAGGGTTTGTGAGAGACAATGGAAAGGATTTGAGGGGGTTTAAGGGTGTATTTATAGGCTAGAAATAGGGTTTAGTAACCCTACTAGGATTTGGAAACTTCTAGGATTCGAAATCAGGAAAGCGGGACCCGCAGAGACCAATTTCCAAATTCCCGCACATAGCTGTGCAGGCCATACCGGTCGACCGGTACCATCATCCGGTACCATCAATCGGTATCTAAAATTAGGTATAATTGGTCGACTTTGGTCCGATTTTGTACCTGTTTGTTATCTGCTTGCCCCGTCTGGCTCGGTGATGATCGGAAGACCTGTCATGACACAAAACCAAGGTTTAGACCGGGTTTTAAGAGTGCGGGTCTTACAATATCACTGTTAGATACTCAGTTCATTAATATTAAAGACTTCTGCTATTGTTTATTTACTCTGATTATGGTTGTGGATGTATATGATTTAAGCAAAGGGACACAGCCTATTCGAGATCCTAGTTAAACCGTTGGATCATAGACGGTTCATCACACCATTCTAGTTGGTTCAGAATTGGGTTGTGACAGTCAGCAACTAAATAGAGAAAAAAAAATTTAAAACCAAATTGATAAGGGAAAATAAAAGGCTGAAAAAAGAAAAAGGCTAAGTAATGTACCTCAAGGCTCCCCTTCGGTTCTAGAGGATCTCTTCTTCTTTTTCTTCTATTTCTTTTTCTTCTTCTTCTCGGACCTCTCCTCATGCCGGCGTTTTTTCTTTTCCCGAGTTCGAAGCTCTATTCCTTCCTCTCCCTCAACCCCCAACACCTTGGCGCTACCTTCAGTTGCAGCAACCATCTACTCAGGAGAAAAAACAACAACAGGGGAAGGAACCCCAATCGCCTCGATAGGCCAAACAAGGTCGGCCAGATCCTCTTGAGAGTCCCTACAAATTTGGGCCTCGGGAGAGTAGGATTCTTTCGGCGGGCTCTCGGCCATAAGGACCGCAGCGAGATCCTCCAGGCCAATGTCACTGTCAATCAGAAAAAGAAAGGTCAAACACCGAATAATATAAGAAGATAAGGTTAGTTGTAAATACCCAGCCTAGCATTCCGAAGGAATGTGAGGTTAGTTAACTGCTCTATAGACGGGGGAGGAATGGAGCAGATTGCCTCGAAGAACTCATTCAAGTCCTGGCCAATCAGGGGGACAATGTTGACCAAGGACAAGACAGGCATGGACCAAACATTGCTGGGTAATGGATCCCAAGAAACAAAAAGAAGTTGAAATTCCAGTTGTAGTGTGAGGTGATGGCGTCTTTGGCAGAGGTATAAGATGAATCACTCTGGTGCTAGAAGTAGTACCAACTGTCCCTAGTAATAGGTGTTTCAGAGACAAAACAGATGGACTTCTTGAAGAGGACGACCTCAACAGGAAAACCACCCATCCTCGAGCAAGCTAAGAAACTGGTAATCTCATGCCATCCATTGGTGGTAATTTACAAAGGTGTCAGCCCATAACTATCCAGCAGCTCGAAGTAAAAGGAGGGAGGAGGAAGCCGAAAACCTAATTGAAACATTTCTTCGTACACCACAATGGCATTGTTGCAAGGAGTACACATCCGATCCTCAGGTTCTGGTAGCATGAAGGCAACGTTATCAGGGACCCTATAAAGCTCCCTAATGGCATCTAGACGAGTCTGAGTCATATGACTTCCTATCTTACCAGCGGCGTAGTTAGTACCACAGGGGACCCTAGAAGACTATGTAGGGCCAGAGTTCGTTGCCTGTATTTGGGCAGCCTAAATAGCCCTATCCCTCCATACCTCATTATGCCAACCCCTTCCTTCCTCAAGAATAACAAGAGGGATGGCAGCAAAGTGGAAACCTGGCCATGAAGCCTAGCAGTGTCTGAGCCCTGAGCATCTTCTTCAGGGTTAGTTTCTTCTTTACTATACGTTTCCTAAATCTACCCATACTTACTTGTGTGCAATGAGTATCGACGAAGTGCTGGGTAAAGAAAAACGAAGAAAGAACAGCAAGAAAAACCAAAGAAGACCGAAAAAAAGGAAAAAAGAAGAAAGAAGAGAAGATGAATATTGCTTAAAGACCTTTCATTCGGATAAAAATCCGAACGTAGATCATAATGGGCTAGTAACCTACGAAAACGACTATAACCGTCACGTCGAAAAAGCAAGAATACACATGGCTTTACCCTACTCGCTACTCAACCGTCACGTTTATGACATGATAGGAAAATCGGTCAAAAATAAGGCGGGTAACGGGACCCATAGTTCAAATTTTAAAAATCCCGCTCAAAAGGTAACCGCTACACTTCCTCATGAAGCAGCCTCGGAGACCTCAGAAATAGAAGGAAAAGACATACTACCCCCCCCACCTTCAAGAAGCAGGTGAGGGCAAGGGGCATCTGATATGGGAAGGATATGCCTCCCCCAATTGGGTCTTGACATGTATATATTAAGGCTCGAACAAGGAGGGCCCCACTTACATCACCAACCTTAGAGGGCTGAGACAAAAGTAGCTCCTGATGTACCGAAACCACCAATGAGAATAATGAAGAACCTCAAAGCTTCACTATTCATCAAGACCTCTCAAAATCATCACTGTGGACCTCGGAGGAAGAGGCCCTGGAAGACCTCGGAGCCTCGTGGACCCATAAACCTAGGAGCCTCAGTATCCTACCAACATGGAGGCCTCGGCTCCCCCCCAAGTAGGCCTAGTCATATATATCTACCCATAACAGGCCAGCTATGCTGTAACGTATGAGTAAGACCCACATCAAATAAAGTCTGAGATCAAAACTCCCACCAGATATCCTCCAAGTGGAAGTCAATAGAATCCTGAGAAAGGGATTTCGTTGTTTGAACAACTCAGCAGAAGATCAGCTGATCTCCAAGTCAATGGGTGTCAATCATGCTCTAGGGAGGACATTCCGCCACGACAGAAGACATGTCCGGCTCCTACATCCAGGTCACTCCCAACCTATAAGTAGAGGAAGCATATTCAAGTAAGGACAGAGACATTTTTCTAGCCCCTAAGCTCAGAGCAAGCTAGCTACACGAATCCCCTTAGTTCAAAGGGACAGTCGTGTGTCCCCATCCGACCATCACTACGGTGTCCTCTCTTCCTTTTGCAGGAATCACTGGCGAGTTAAGGACCAATCTGGTTTGGGACAACAATACATACAATTCAAAATAGTGGCGGAACTCAAGATCCTCCAATAGGGCCTTGTCTGTAGGAAGCTTCAATAGCCCTTTGTTTCTCTTTCTAGCTATAGCTCCAGAAAATAAAAATGGTCAAACTTCAAAGGATCCTTAGTCTAAGGCCCTCAAGACCCAACCTCCCTGTATGTACTCTTCCCAATGGGTGACCCCTAGACAATGCCAGAAATATCCTTGTTATTTAAACCCATCCTATACACATCTCTCAGATGTGGTATACCTTTGTTTCACATCTGGAAGTCGACCTTCTTCTGCTGCTTTTCTAGTAGTGAAATTGCTTAAGAAGTAAACCACTTCAAAGAAATCATATGAAAAAAAGCATGCCAAGAAAGATGCTACATAAGCTGATCAGAGAAAAAACTTGCTGCCAAAGTCGATCAGATGAATGTTGGAAAAAGTCAATCGGAAAAAACCATGTTACTGGAGACTGCAAGGTTACTTATGATTGAAAATGGAGTGTCGTTGGAGATCGTAACATTGATCACGGTTGAAGAATAGAGCGATGCTATGAATAGGGTGATGTTAGAGACGAAGATGATAAATAATTGACTTTGGAGAAAATAGAAAATCCATAAATTCCTTCCTTCTCCTTCTCGTTTAATCTGGCCAACATTCACTCTCTCCTTATCTTTGGTAGACTCTCTTCTCTCCTATTTCTTCTCCACCGATTCCCCTGGTGTTGCCACAACCCTTCTCTCACTCAACTCTTTTCTCTCAACGGCTGCTTCTTCCTCCTTGCTCACTTCTTCTTCCTCAACCTGTCCGACATACCACTTCTCACAGATCTGGTCGACACCTCTCTCTTCCCTGGTTTCTCCCAGTCCAGCTATCTTAGCAAAAAGCACCTCTGTAAGACCCGTATCGAATTAACTGATCTTACCACCTTATGCCAGGTCTACCTATCATGGTCGAGCCAAGTGGACCAAGTGCGTGAAGAAACCACAAGACCAGGTATGAAATCAACCCAAAAATAGTCAATTATGAGCGTGTGGTCGCATGCCTAAACATGTGTGACCGACCCCACCTCAAAAGAGTCAAACCACATGAATTTTGGTCGTGTGGTCGGACATTTCAAAAGGTAGGGTCGACGGATTCTGCGACCCTACCTCCGACCCCACAGAACCCAGTCAGAAACCGAATTTAGGAAACCTTCCTAATCCGAAGGGGGTTCTTTCCTAAACTCATTAGGGCATATTATGAAGGGTTTTCCTCTATAAATAGGACGTCCCTTAGCCTCTTTCATCCTTTTAGAACTCCAATTGAAAGTGAGATAAAGGGAAGAGAAGGAAGAGAAGGAGAATTGAAGAGGAAGACTGAGGAGGAGGAAAATTCAGAGAAAACTTTGAATCTTCAGCAAGCATAAGGTATGAACCTATTTTCCATGCTAAATTGAGAGCCTAGGATAGTTCATGAAGAAGATAGGATTAAAAGAAACCCAAATCATCCATCCATGGACAAATTTCAAGAGAATCCATGGAGGAAATTATGTGGACAATGGATGGTGTATAAAATAGTAGTTTTGAGCCATAGAACAATCATAGGAAGGACCATGATGATAAGCCAAAGGATTCAAACATGAAGGAATGGAATTAAGAGTGAAAAGTCAACCATAAAACGTGTGGTTGCACGTAAGGTCGCATGATGTTCGACCCCACAAGACATACATGTCTGACCACATGCCCTCAGAAAGTTTCCAGGGAGGGTGTGGTCACACTTGTGGTCGGAGTATGTCCGACCCTACCCTGCCACCCCACGCCCTATGGTCGCAGAAATTGAGACCCCAAGTGCTGCCACACCTGCGACCCCTCAGTTTCTGTTAGTCTAAACACATGAGAATTAGTTCTAATTAAAAATCTATCAACTTGTTAGGTTTTCAAGTAATTTAAAAGTGATTCATAAAGCTTGAACGAGGATCTACTATCAATCAAAGGTGAGGGAACAAGACCTAAATTAATTGGCTAATAATAAACTATTTTATTTATTGAGTCCAATGTCATGAATGATTCTATGCTTGTATGCGTGTATTGTGCATTTCACATGTCATCCAATATTCCTGTTATTACTTTTCATGCATATTTAATTCAGTTTATTTATAACATAATGATGATTATGATGCTAGGAATAGGCATGTGAATGTATGTGTGTGGTTAGTGTACTTGATGCGAGTGGAGCATCAGGGGGAGGACGTGACACTGTGGTTCATCCTGGTCACCAAACTCTAGCTCTATCTCTACTCAAGTCTTGTCCACTGACATCGTCGTATCGCCATTATCTTAGCAGAACTATTACGTCGTAGGGCATCAGAGGAGGTGGTCTCGGACCGTGTAGTCTCTGAATCTGCCAGGGGACTTTAGCTCTATCTCTATGGATGTATTAAGGGATACTGGGGTGAGGCCTTGGATACATTGTTTGACATTAGGACTGGTTAGTTGTGAGCCCAATTTGCAAGCCCTCTCCAATAGAGGCTTATGTATTGGTATGGGTAGGGCATCAGGGGATGTGTCATGCGGTGTTTGATCCGGGTACTTTAGCTCTATCTCTATGGGTGCATGTGGGACGGCAATGGTGTTTAATCCATTGGACAGCTTCACACACTCATGTATAGAGGTGCGGCGGCCACCTATCCTTTCTATTGCACATTGCAAACTTATGAACCAGACCAAAGATATGAATTGAATGCATGCATATGTTTGTTGCATTGTTTTGTTTCTCACTGAGCCATGATATGTGCTCACCCTTTCGACGTCGAATATTTTTAGTTGATGATGCAGGTACTACTGTAGAAGACTATATGAATGCTACGATGTACGGACATGTTGCGGCGATGGATGCAAAAGCTATGATGGAATCGCATGATTCGTCGTGCGAGTGCAACTCATGCGTCTTTGATTAGATTTATTAGTTGGATTATTAAGAACATGTAATTGATTAATTTATTTTATTTTATGTCTTAGTCATTTGAAGATAATTGGATAATTTATTTTTGTTATCACTATTAGACTCTCAGTTCATTGGTATTAAAGACTTCCACTATTGTTTATTTACTCTGATTAAGGGTGTGGATGTGTATGGCTTAAGCAAATGGACACAACCTATTCAAGATGCTGGTTGAACCGTTGGATCATAGACGGTTCATCACACCATTCTGATTGGTGCAGAATTGGGGTGTGACAACCTCCTCCTTGAGAATCACGATCTCCCCTCTTTTCTCCCTCTTGGCCAACTCTCTCTCTCAACCCCTTATTTGGTCTCTTACTTGCTCCCTGCAACCACCGAACCTCTCTTCTCCTTCTGATTTTTGTTCTCTCATTGCCGCAAATGCCTCCCCTCTCGACTCTCCCTGATTTTCACCCTCTTCTGAATCTCTTTTCTCTCACCCCACTCTCTCTCCATATCTGGATATTTCCCTTACCTTGGCTCCTCTCTTTTCTCTCGTCTCTTATCTCCCAGCCATCATTTCTTTTCTCAAAACCCTCTTGTCGAAAAATCAAGTCCCCCTCCTTTAAAGTAGGGTCTTACTTAGGTATCATAACCCACTCCTAAAATGAGAAGACCTAAATGCCCCTTTCTTAAACCCTAATGACTAAAGACCTAAACAAGACACCACCATAGAGCCACTAAGAAAGTAAACCCATTAAAAAACACCCAAACCCACTAACATAAAACGAAGCCCAACTCACTCAACATCCTTTTCTTTTCTTTTCTTTTGTATTTTATATATATTTTTTTTTTTTTGTTTTAATGTTTTTTTCCCTTTTTATAACCAAAAATACATGAAAACCCTAATATGACCCAAAATAAAGAAATGCCCTCGATGGAATAGGGGCCAAAATGGGGGTCTTATAGGCTTGTGTTCTCATGGGACCACACAAGTCAGTGTGTATCAAGTCTAGGGTCTTGCTTGAGTTATACTCCTTTAGCTTGTAGGTTGCTCTTGTTTGCTTATCCTTTTGACAAGATGTACAGATGTTGCTTGGTTTCTTGATGCTAGGTAAGTCTCTTACTACTTTCTTGGAACTGATCTTCATTAAATTTTTGAAACTAATTGTAAGCACTCACTTGGGCCACAGCCAATGCTCCTCTACTTGACTAGTCATGCATGTACTAGTAGGATTCTCTAACAAAGTGTAAAGATTTCCTGTTGTCCTAGAGCCAGATGCCATCACTTTACCAGTCTTGGCTCTTCTGATCTCACAACCATCCTTCTTGAATACTACTTTGTGGCCCCTGTCACATATCTGACTGACACTTAGAAGGTTATGCTTTAAACCATTGACATAGAAAACACTGTCTGATCTGATATTTCCATTGTTCAATCTCACAGTGCCTTTGCTTTCTATCTCAGCACCATTATTGTTTCCAAACCCAACTGAACCTCTCCACCTGTTTTAAACTGGTAAATCTAGCTTTGCAATAATGAGCTGTCCTTGGTTGTAGTCTTGGTCTGTTTTTTACTCCATACCGCCTTTTCTGCAACTGTCACATATTTTCTCTGCTCTATTGGTTTCCTTTCTCTGCCTCTGCTATGAAAAAAATACTATTCTGCAATTCTTAGCAATATGCCCAAAGTTCTGACATCTGTAGCATACAACTGTCTCATAAATCAGAGATGCAAAATGGTTTCCACTGACAAAATTTGCAAGTTTGACATTTCTTCTATATTCAACCATTTTGTGCCCATGTCCATTATAGTTATTCCAATAACCTGAGAAGCATTGACTACCTCAGGCAGATTGTCTCTAATAGCTGACTCTGGTAAAACCTTCTTCGTCAACTACTCTTGTTGGCTTATTCTACATTTTCTTCTTTCTTGTCTAATTGTTTAAATGGATATTCTCAGTAGACTTCATAGGATCAATCATAGTGTCTTTACCCTTTGCATTGCCATTATTGGATGACTATCCACAAGTAAAACCAAGACCAAATCTAATGTAGGTTGGCCTTTAGTGTCTCAGTATCTCATCCAAGACATTTTTCTGTGTTTCTTCTTAGGTAGACATACCTTTTATAGGACAACTCGTTAAATATATGGTAAGATTAACTGTGGTGCCTGTGCTTGAAGGAATCGTTCTTCTTTACTGCTTCTATCTCAACTCTCAGTTTCATGATTTGCTCTTCCCTAATGATGCACTCATCATTTTTGGAGGATAGATTGACAGTTAGGTCTTTAATCATCTTCTTTGATTCTTGATGCGTGCCGAGCGCAACCAAAAATAAATTACTCTACTTACAATTAATAGGAATGGTAAATAAAGGTCGATCCACAGAAATTAGTTAATCAAATTGTCTACTTACCAAGGAAAAAGAGGGGGGGGTTTCCTCTGCCAGTTAATTGACAAAAGAATAATTTCCAAAAATAAAATTGAGTTAACAAAAATTCAATGAAAGACGATATCGATTCAAGAAAAATTACTCACGACTGCAAATTTGATCACTAACATATATATATATATATATATATATATATATATATATATATTCCCTATTCAAATATTTAACCAAGGATTATCAAAAAGCCAAACAATCCTTACCTTCTCTAATTTCGTTAATCTAAGCCCAGCATATAAATTAATTATTATCAATAAATCAATTGGTATTAAGCAATCCTCATGAATTTACTAATAGCATTACACTCTTGGAGGGAATTAAATATGAACAATAATCTAACAAACATTAGATTATTTAATTTATTCTATGTTTCCTTTAAGCAAGTAACAAAAAGTTGGATCATAATTGTTCTGCTCAATTGCTACTTTTCCCAAATACCATAATAATTACTGATTATGGATTCAGGTTAGCTACAACCCACGTAATTCAATCAATTAATAGGCCTCTTGATTAATTAAATCATGCAGTCATTAACATGAAAAACCAAGAAACATAGATATTTGAATAGAAGAATAATTAAAATTAAGAATAAAATCTCACAATTTTACCAACCGGATCAAATTTTCCTTGAATCGACTAAAGAACTTAGCCAAACGTGGTAGAAAAGAAAGACACAAAAAAAAATTAACCTGTCTTCTCAATAATTCTTGGGTGTTTTATTACATAGCCTTTACATTGCTTAAATAGCCAGAGTAGAGAAGACTAAAACTGGTATGTCTATAATTGACAATATTATTACATGGAAATAAATATTAGGCAAAATTTTCTTACCTAGATTAAATAAAGAATCATTCCATTATTAACCAAATGTCACTCCTAAACCTGTCAATCTTTGTAATATTCCATAGTGGTGTATATTCTCTCAAAATTTCTAACAATCAATCAAGGCCTTCCAATAGCGAACCTTCCATGTGTAGTAACATTCCTTCTCTAGTTCGGATTTAGATCAACTTTCCAGATCAGATTTTTAGACCATGTTTAGTTTCTGGAATTCTTTCCACGTTAGAAACCTGCATGAAATTCAGAAAGTCATTACTAAAAATGCTAAAATTTTCTAATTTTAAACATAAATTACTAATACTTTTTCACCATTATCTTATATATAAGGAATCATCACAAATGAATACCATAAGACATAAAACATGTTAAATAGACTAAATGTAAGGTGAATAAATATATCAAATTATGAATCCACCAATTCTTCAATATTGACTTTCAGAATAATAATCATTTTCTCAACCTCCCCAAGTTTCTTTATTAGCCTTTTATTTTACCTCCTGGTTTTTGTTAAAGCATCTAAAGCAAATAGTAGTTCTCCCTTGTAGTCAATTTTAGCTTCTTCTTCACCATCACATGTATCTAAAAGGTCTTCAGTTGAGTTGTCCTGAAAAACCATAAAGAGAGCTTCATTGCAGTCATCATCACTGCCATCATCATCTTCTTCTGAAGAGGTGTATACTTTCTTGAAAATCAAATAGAAGAAGTTTGATTTTCCTTTTCTTGGGGTGAACTTCTTTTTTATTTTACCCTTGCTGCTTTCTTGTGTGTCTTCATCATCATTATCATGCTTGACCCTGTCTGGACACTTGAAGGCAAAGTAACCAATTTTTCCACAGTTAAAGCATTTAAATGGAAGCTTGCCTTTGTAAGTACCTTTGCTTTGTTTGATTCTTCTTGCAAGATTGGCAATCAATTCATCCTCAGAGTCTTCATCTTTAGATTTTTGCTTTATTTTCATGTTCTTCAAAGCTTTGAAAGCAGCTTCCTTTTCAGTGGAATTCTTCGGTTTGCCAATCCTCATCTCATAGGCCGTCAGTGACCCATGTATCTCATCTAAGGAAATTGTGTCAAGATATTTTTCTTTTACCATCTCGAGAAAGTGAGATTGAGACAAAAACGCAGGTTTCCTTCTCAAAGGTCACACCATAGTTATAAATGAGGGCATGCCTACATGTGTTAAGGTGGGCTGAAACCTTTGCATTAAACCTCAATGGAAGAGTACTCGTTATTTTCTTTACAACTAATGAGTCCTTCAATGTCTCTCCATGGGATCTAATTGCATTCACAGTTTCATTCACTCTTAACACATAAGACTTAATTGTCTCACTCTCTGCCATCTTCAGTCCTTTATATTGAGCTCTGTAGTTTTACGGTTTAGCTTCTTTAATTTTAGATTCTCCTTCATGGACATTCTTCATTTTGTCCCATATATCCTTAAAAGTCTCACAACCAATCACACTCACAAACTCATTATCTGTTAATACTCTAAGAAGTACATTATTAGCTTTTGAGTCATTTTCCATTCTTTCTTTTTTTTTTAGCTGCTTCATGAGTGACTGATTCTTTACGTTTGTACCCATTCTTCACTGATAGCCAAATATCTTGACCTAAAGCCTTTAGATGTGTCTCCATTCTAATACGCCAGAACGCGTAGTTTGATCCATCAAACGTGGGACCCTTGTAATAGGAGTTGTGATCATTAGGTGTCATCTCTCCTTGTCTCTCTGATCTACCCTTAGCCGTTAAACTATGTACATAGGGAACCTCACTCTGATACCAATTGATGTTCCCAAGTCAACATTGAGAGGGGGGTGAATTAGTGTGTCTAAAAATTTTATCTCCAAGTTAACCACAAACTGATTGGGGCAATCCCAATTTTACCAGTTATACACAATTGCATGTACACCCACCTCACAACCAAATAATGGCTTGAGATCTACCAAGTAGTGCACACCCACTCTGCAAAGCACACATACTCCAATATCTAAGATAAATAGACAAGACACACGATATATGTGGTTCACCTCCATAGTATATGAAAGGCTAGTCCAAGAAGTAATGCCTTAATAGGGCTTTATATTTACTCTATATGCTTCAATTCAAATTTTTACTACTACAACAGTTCAGGAATGAATGTTGCTTCTATCCTTGCACCCACAAGAAGTAAAGGCTACAACCCCAAGTTCTATTACGCACCCACGCAACAGGGTTACAATTAATAATGGTAAAATCCAATTCACACCCCAATTACATTCACAGTCCGGGTTTTACACTTCAATCACAACCCTATGTTGATAATGATATGAATATAAGTAATAAGGTTACCTCTATCACACCCCAATTCCGCACATTTCAGAATGGTGTGATGAACCGCTAAATAACCAACGGTTCAACCAGGATCTCAAATAGGCTATCCCCGCGTTACCTGAACCTTCATATACTCACCATCATAATCAGAGTAAATACACAATAGCGGAAGTCTTATAAATAAGTGAACTGAGAACTAAATGGTATTCATAAATAATAGCAAATTATTCTCTGTTCAAACTGAGACATAAATAATTAAGTACCAAATACATGTCTTATAAATCCAATAAAGAAACCTATAAAAATATCTAGTCAAATACACACGAGTTGCACTCGCAAAAGGAGTCGTGTGTATCATCTTCAGCTCCAACTTCCATAGCTGCTACATTTCCATACGCTGACGTGTTCATAAAATCTTCAACTGTATAACCTGCATCATCAACTAAAAATATTCGACGTCGAGGGGTGAGCACACAACACGGCTCAGTGAGTAGCCAAAACAATGCAACAGTACATATGCATGCAAAAATCAATTTATATCTTTGATCTTGGTTTATAGTTTGCAATGTGCAATAGAAAGGTTGGTTGGTCAAAGGTTAACGTTTATTGACACCTCCTCTATACACAGGGTGTGGAAGCCTGCCCAAAGGTTAACGTTTATCGTCGTCCCCATCCACCCTACCATAACATTATACAACAAAGGTTAACGTTTATTGCTATATAATGCTATACCAACACGTAAGCCCCTGTTAGCGAGGGCTTGCAAACTGGTCTCGCTACTAACCAATCCTATTGCCAAACAGTGTATCCAAGGCCTCACCCCAGCATCCCTCAGAATGCCCATAGAAATAGAGCTAAGGCCCCCCGGTAGAGTCAGAGACTACAAGGACCGAGACCACCTCCCCTGATACTCTACGTCATAATAGTTCTGCTAAGGTAATGGCGATACGACGATGTCAATGCACAAGACTTGAGTTAGAGATAGAGCTAAAGTGCTGAGACCCGCCAAAGGTTAACGTTTATTGACGTTCTCATCACACCTCCCCTGATACTCGCTCGCATCAAGTACATCAACCACACACATACAAGCACATGCCTATTCATATCATCATCATCATCATCATGTTATAAACAATAAAGTAAATATGCATGAACAAGTAATAGAAACATTGGATGGCATGCTGTATGCACATTACAAACATATTCGCATAGAATCAAACATGGCATAGGACTCAAGAATAGAAAACAGTTTATTATTAACCAATTTAGTTTGGGGTTAAGGTTCCTCACCTTAGCTTGCTAAAGGATACTTTTCCAAGCTTTAGAATCACCGTTATAACGTAATTATATTGCTAGCAAACCTAACCAAGTTGATAGAATTTAATTAGAATTGATTCGGAATTTAAAACCATTCTGTCAACTGAGGGTCGATGCTAGGGTCGATGGATCTATCGACCCTCGGTGCGACCCTTGGTGCACTCTGGTCCAATTTCCACTTTTAAATCCATTCTTCGTATTTGGGTCCTATGGCTTACTTTCTACATTCATTCAACAGTCACTCCATGGTCTAGAACCATGTATAATCCATCTAGATAGTTTTCGTGCATCCTCCTATGGTTTTCCATGAAAATCTAACCATGGATGGATGGTTTGGGTTTCTCCGAAATCCTACACTCAACCATATCTAACCTAAGGTCTGTAGAAACTCATGGAATTAGTATCCATACATGAGAAGATTATTTTTCTCTACAAATTTTTCTCCTTTTTGCTAAACCTTCTTCCTAGCCTCCTTTCTTCCTCTTTTCCTTCTTCTCTCTTTCTCTCAATTCAATTAGGGTTGTGAAAGGAGTGAAAGTGGCTTAGGGACGTCCTTTAAATAGACTAGGAATGTCCTATAATAATCCCATTGAGATTTGGAAAGAATACCAACCGAAAATTAGGAAATTTCCTAATTTCAGTTTTGTCAGAAACCGAGGGTCGATGGGATGGTCGATGATCCCGTCGACCCTAGGGTCTTAAGGCGTGTCGACCCTCCCTTCAAAACCGAGGGTCGACTTTCCGTTTTGGGAGGTCCGACCACCTTAGCTGGGTGTGCGACCCTCCCCTAGAATTAAGTGTTTTTGGGTCGATTTTATACCTGGGATCTCGATCTCCTTCATGCCCTTGGTCCATTTGACTCGACCATGATGGGTAAACCTGGTTCAAGGTGGTAAGACCGGGTTAGTTTGACACGGGTCTTACAACCTCCACCAACAATACTCCACCATATGATGCTTCAACGACGTCCAAAACATATGTGAAGAGTGATCAGATCATCAAACAAGCCATCTCGACGATCAATAGGAGTTTTTGCCTTAAAACCCTATTTTCTTCTCCTCTTTTTCTCTTTTTTACACTGTAGGGACGTAGAGGCTCGAATTTCGAAGATGAGAAATTTTTTTTGGCTCAAATCAAACAAATAGCCCTCAAAATCATCAAAACAATTTCGATCGGTGATCGATGAACAAAAGAGTAGACTTGATTGATTTTCATGACGTTTCACGTCACTGTATGTTGGCTGCTATTTCAGCCATCGGATCTTCCTCAAAAGGGTGGATTAACTCTAGGCCATTAGATCTTCTAACATTGATTACCAAAAATGAATTTAATGTGAGCTTAAAGAATAGAATCTTTGCACCGTGTACCATGCACGTGTGCTACATAGAATCAAGTCAGCTTCCATGCAACAGACTACATTATAAGAAGTTGCATCATCCAATCAGATCTAACACGAGAGAATCTTTTGCGTCAGAGCTGCCTTTTTGGTTTCAGCCATTGGATCAGCCTTTTGCTGACGTCGGCAACTTCTTGCACCATTGGATTTGCTTTATCCAACTTCCTAGAACAAAAAGGATGGGTTTTATCTTTCCATATTTACATAGAAGGACAAAAACTTTTAATATTTATTAAAACCAAACCCTTGTCATACACAACTTACCGAGAGCATATAACATTATCACTTTTTGAATTTTTTTCGACAAGTTTTCACGAAAACGACCGTAACCTCTTCATATGACATCAAAATTAAAATGCACAAAATGCATTGCGAAGTTGACTCGATGCTCTACATTTTCATATTCAGAGATTTACATGAAACCACTATGGGGCCCACCAAAACCTGCCTCAAAGTAAAAAGTTTCAAATAAACTTTGGAATTTCACCAGGAAACCATTACCACGTGTCGTGACACTCCCACGCATCGAAAAACATATATATATATATATATATATATATATATATATATATATATATATATATATATATGTTATGTGGGAAAAATCTCATCCATTTAAAATCTTACACGTGTCAAGACCATCTCCGGAGCCGACCGCTAGTATACGTTGCGCTCGGCCTATGCCACTCGGAGGTCGCCTTCCTCTCGTGCGGTGAGGCGGTCGGAGTTGCATACCTATCTGGTCGCACCTCCCGATCGGAGGCTAGTATCCTATTACAACTATGTTACAGTAGAGGAGTCCTTCTCCTCGTATGGTACAACGCCGACTATCACGGCCCTACGACCACCTGTCACAACACGTGTCATCCTTGTGGTTGACCGACTTAGCTTCCTTGACTACAGTCTCCTACTCCTGCTTGGATTCTACAATCAGGTGTCCCTCAGAATGACACGTGGAAATCCTATTGGCGATCTACTTCTCTGAGTCCTAGTACCTCCATGCTTCTTCCCAATGTCTATAAGTAGAGAACGACCCCTCAAGGTAAAGACAGTTCACAATCTCTCTCTCTTCCACTCATCATTTTCGCACGCTCAAACTCTCTCATCGTCCCACACTCTCTTTAAACTGGAGATAGCTTTATGCTATCTCTTGACTGCTTACATTGGGAATCTGACTTAGGCATCGGAGTGTACCCGGGGCTTAGTCGCCCAACTCCCTTGTCTCATCTCTGTGATTGCAGGTTATTCGGATCGCAGACCGGCGGGCGATTTCCAACTGTAATAGTTTGGCGCCCACCGTGGGGCCCTTTTGACTGAGTTTGACGATTAGCGCGCGAGCTCTCCAGTTTCAATGGCCCAAAGAAGAACCCGAGCCCAAGCATCTAATCGCCCATCTGATCCATCCGTGCAGGTGCACGTGGATAGCAGCGAAAGTACAACAGGGGCAAATCGCATGCCGACGCCGGCACCAGGGCTGACTCCAGTCCCAATACCAGTCCCGACACCAACGACGACAGCACAGCAACCGCCTCCCCAATATGTTACCCGTCAATAGTTCGACGAGTTGAAGCAGCAGATCAAACAGCTGGCCAGAGTCTTAAGAGGTGCTCGAACAAGTAATTCGGCCGTCGGGGCAAGGGAAAAATCCTCAACAAGCCTCGGCGTCGAACGCGCCCCAAGGAGCACCCTTGCAGCCCACGCGGACAGTATCCACAAGAGCCACGCCGAGCAATCCCCCCGTGGGATATCACCAGCCTGCACGGAGTATGGCTGGGTCAGCCGCTCGGCACCAGCCAGCTGATCAACACCAGGCGCCGCCGACACCGCCTCCTCCAGCAAGAGGCGTGAGGTCCTTCCTCGACGCCCTTCGTCAGGAGAGGGTTAACGTGGAAACACCGGCGACAGTCGCGGCTCCGCCTCCGGACACCCCACAGTCCGAGGTCGAGCGATGTTTGTTAGAATAAACCACCCGGCTCCAGCAGGTGGAGCAGAGTCGCGTCGCTCCGCCGAGGATGGCCTATACTGCCATCACGGCACTCTCGGACGAGATCATGAGGGCACCCCCTCCTGAAAACTTCAAGATGCCGGTCCTGGACTCATACAATGGGAGTATCAACCCCGAGCAGCACCTAGATGCGTTTGTTTCCATGACGCTTTTCTACCTCCTCAGCGACAGCCTCATCTGCAGGGCGTTTCCTTCAACGCTCAGGGGCGCCGCTTGTACTTGGTTCAACAATCTCCCCCCGAGGAGTATTACTTCGTTCGAACAGCTGTCGAACAAATTCTTAACGCACTTTCAAGCCAGCCGAGTACTCAAGAAGACCTCATACCATCTGTCAACGATCAAACAACAGAAGGACGAGTCCCTGCGGGACTTCATCAAGCACTTCAATACCGAGGTGCTCGAGATCAAGGACGTCGAGCCCGCAGTGCACATGTTCAGTCTGCAGGCCAGAGTGACTGATATAGAGCTTTGTTGGTCCCTTGCCAAAAAGCCACTAAAAAACCTGGACGACCTGCTCGCCAGGTGTGAAAAGTACGCCTCCGCAGACGAGACGACGAAGGCCTAGAAAAACAACACGGTAGACAACTTGAAGGCCGAGCAAAAGCCTGCAGACAAGAAGAGGTCTGAGTCGGCCGACCAGACGCCAAACTTGACCGACCCTAAAAAGCAGAAGTCCGACAAAGAACAAGCATACCAGCACCCGTACAAGACCTTCGAGTACTACACTCCGCTCAATGCCTCGATGGCGGAAATCCTGGAGGTAATCAAGAATGATCGGAACCTCCGACCACCGCCGAAACCATTGGGCGACGGAAGGAATAAAGATCGATCCAAGTTTTGTCGCTTTCATTGCGACTATGGCCACGAGACGGAGGAGTGCAAATACCTCAAAGGAGAAATTGAGGATCTCATCTGACGTGGATACTACGGCAACTTTGTCAGAGAAGCTGGTAGAGGACCAGCTCCCACTCGGCGAGAGCGTGGGTTACCACCCCCGCCCCCACGAGAGCGTAGACTGCCACCCCCGCCACCCAACAACTGCCGAGTCGATGCCGGCGATAATCAAGGCGCCGCTCAGAGAGACGACAGAGACCCGGATGAAGGTCACGCCGCCCCCAGACAGTGGGTCAGCGCCATCCAGTTCGGGACAATCGGAAGCCCATCTGGGGCGAAGCAAGATAGAATACCAGTAAAGGAAAGGCTCGGTGGTCGGCAGCATACCACGCTCAGGTCCATCCCGCCCTGGTCGAAACCAGAAAGCAGAGGCAGAAGAAAGAAGTCACATCCAACGTCAAAAAGAAGAAAGGCCGAGCGGAGGTTTGTGGGCAGCCCCCAGCCCAAGGACCGACAGCATACTTCATTGGGCTTACGCATCCCTGGTGACAGCGGCGTGTATGCCATCACCCGAGGACCCAAAACCAATGGAAAAGAAGTCCTCACAATAATAGGAGGACCGGCGGTCGGGAACACTTCCAACCGGTCGGCGCGCCTGGTAGCAAAGACGGAGTGGCCATCCAAAATAGCCCGAACTGGAGAAATAATCACTTTCAGCGACGAAGACCTCGTCAACGTTGCAGTCCCACACGAAGATGCCATCGTCTTCACAGCCGAGATCGGCCACTGCGATGTCGCCAAGTGCTTGGTAGACACAGGAAGCTCGGTAGACATTATATTCTATCATGCCTACCAGAGAATGCAGCTGGAAGACGACCAGCTCCTACCAGTCACGTTTAACCTGATCAGCTTTTTCGGAGACTCGGTCACAGTAAAAGAAGGCATCCAGTTGCCTGTCATCCTCGGCCACAGACCCAGACAAAAGAGGGTGATGGTTGAATTCATGGTGGTCGATCGGCCATCCGCCCATAATGTAATCCTTGGTCATCCCTCGCTGAACAAGCTCAAAGCGTGCATGTCCAAGTACTATCTGGTGATGAAGTTCCCAACAAAGGATGAAATCGGAGAATGCCAAACGGATCAAGGGACATCAAGAAGGTGGTACGCCACCAAGCTGAGGAATAGTCAGCGAGCTTTGAAAACAGCGCATGTGAGCACCATAAAGGCTCGAGACATCGACCCTCCGAGCAGAGGGGAACCAGCCGAAGAGCTATTGCAAGTACCAGTGGCAGAAGATCAGCCAGAAAAGACATTCCAGGTCGGCTCCCTGCTGCCTGAAAGTAAAAGAGAAGAGCTGATAGAGTTTTTGAGGCAGAACCTCGACATATTTGCATGGTCGGCCTCTGAAATGCCAAGAATCCCCAAGGAGGTGATCGAGCATCACCTCGCAGTTGACCCCCAACACAGCCCGATCAGACAGAGGAAGAGATGCTTTGCACCCGCCCGGCAGTCTGTAATAGATGAGGAGGTCCAGAAATTATTAGCGGCCGGCTTCATCAGAGAGGTGGACTACCCAGACTGGCTCGCCAATGTAGTCATGGTGCCCAAGGCAAACGGGAAGTGGCGAATTTGCATAGACTTCACGGATCTCAATAAGACCTGCCCGAAGGATAGCTACCCATTGCCACGCATTGACCAGCTGATAGATGCCACAATCGGGCATGAACTGCTCAGCTTCCTCGATACATACTCCGGGTACAACCAAATCAAGAAGAGAAGAACGGACGAGGAGTGCACCTCCTTTGTCACCAATCAAGGGCTCTTCTGCTACACGGTCATGCCTTTTGGCCTAAAGAACGCAGGAGCCACCTACTAGAAGTTGGTGAATAAAATATTCAGGAGTCAGATCTATCGGAACATGGAGGTATATGTCGACGACTTCCTTGTGAAAAGCCAGCAGGCCGACCGTCATTTGGCCGACCTCGAAGAAACGTTCCAAATTCTCCGACGGCATAACATGAAGTTGAATCCAACGAAGTGTGCTTTCGGAGTTACGTCCGACAAGTTCTTAGGCTTCATGGTCTCGCAGCTAGGAATTGAGGCCAACCCATCAAAGATCACGGCCATACTGAACATGGCCACGCCGACAAGAACCAAGCAGGTACAGGAGCTGAATGGATGAATTTCCACCCTCGGCCGATTCATGTCCAAATCGGCCGAGCGCTATCTCCCATTCTTTAAAATGCTGAAAGGGACGGGTAAATTTGAATGGACCGAGGAATGCCCAAAGGATTTTGAAGACCTCAAGGCCTACTTATCCTCACCACCCCTGCTGGTAAAACCCGACCCCGGGGACGAGCTACAGCTTTACCTAGGAGTCTCCGACCGGGCGGTAAGTGTGGTGCTACTCAAAGAGGAAGACAGGGTCCAACGGCCTATATACTACGTCAGCAAAGTGTTGTTGGATGCCGAGACCAGATACAAGCCAATCGAGAAGCTTGCGCTTGCTTTGGTCACAGCCGCGTGGAAACTCCGGCCGTACTTTCAAGCTTACCCCATTGCGGTGCTCACCAACACACCACTGAAAAAGGTATTGTCGAAGCCCGATGTTTTCGGTCGGCTAATAAATTGGTCAGTAGAGCTTGGCGAGTTCGACATAAAGTACGTCCCCAGGACCGCCATCAAGGCACAGGCGCTGGCGGACTTTATTGTCGAAAGCACACTACTAGAAGAAGAGCTGGCTGAACCGCAAACCATAAAGGCTCCCGAACCAGCTGAGGCCGCATGGACACTGCAAGTGGACGGATCATCCATGAACGGCTGAGCAGGGGCGGGCATAATCTTAACGAGTCCGGAAGGATTCAAGGTCCGATCAGCCATCAGGTTCGGATTCCACGCAACGAACAATAAAGCCGAGTACGAGGCCCTGCTGGCCGGACTCAGACTCGCAAAGGGCCTAGCCGTCCATCGGCTACTGATCCAGGGCGACTCACAGCTGGTCGTTCGATAGGTACAGGGAGAATACGAGGCCAGACAACCCGAGATGCAAAAGTACCTCGACAGGGTGAACTCGACCATCACGGCCTTCCAGAGTGTCAAATTGCAATACGTCGACCGCGAAGAGAACACCGAGGCAGACGAGCTGTCTAGGATGTCCCTGGAAGACATCAACGCGATGGACACTGCCGTATACGTGGAATTCTTGGAACACGCCAGCAACTCCATAAAAGAGGTTGCACCGGTCGGAGTTGTATCTAGCTGGTATGACGACATATACCAATACCTCCAGACCGGCGCACTACCAGAAGATAGGAAAGATGCTCGGCGTGTCCAAGTCAAGTCCAGGCAGTACACCATTCACAACGATGTGCTGTACAGGAGATCCTACACCATGCCATTACTTCGGTGCCTCAGGATAGACGAAGCCGAGCAGGTGATGAAAGAAGTCCACGAAGGTATTTGCGGTCGGCACCAGGGAGGTCGGTCGTTGTTTTAGAAGATCCTCCGACAAGGCTATCATTGGCCAAAGATGCACGACGACTGCATTGAGCTAGTACGCAAGTGCGACAAGTGTCAGTTCTACGTGCCAGTACCTCATGCTCCGGCTGCCGCTTTGCAGCCGATCACAAGCCCTCTCCCCTTTGCCATCTGGGGGCATGGACATCATGGGGCCCTTCCCCAAGGCAACATATCAGCGGCAGTACGTCATCATCGCCATTGACTACTTCACAAAATAGATCGAAGTCGAGGCAGTGGCGAAAATTGACGCAACCAAAGTGGAACAGTTCTTCAGACACTCAGTTGTCTACAGGTTCGGAGTGCCCAGAGTACTGGTAACAGACAACGGCACCCAGTTCACGAGCGCATCGTTCGCAAACTTCTATGCAGAATTCCGAATAGACCACAGATTCGGCTCGGTCGGCCACCCATAATCAAGTGGACAGACCGAAGCCACAAACAAAACAATACTGTATGGTCTGAAGAAAATGGTAATAGACCAAAAAGAAAAATGGGTGGACATGCTACCGAGCATTGTATGGTCGTACAGGACGACCAGTCGAACACCAACAGGCGAAACGCCCTTCATGCTCACCTTCTGCACGGAGGCCGTTGTCCCCGTTGAAGTGTTCCACCCTACCTTCAGGATACTAAACTTCAATGAAGAGACCAACTCTGAAGATCTTTAGACAAATCTGGATAATCTAAAAGATTTGCGAGAATCAACAGCATTCCGCATGAGTGCGTACCAACAGACGACCGCACGTCACTATGATAATACCGTCCGGCCAAAGCAGTTCAAGGTCGGAGATCTTGTCCTTAGGAAAACAGCAGTCTCCGACCCCACGCATCAGGGAAAGATGTCCCAGAACTGGAAAGGGCCCTACCACGTCCTTAGAACTGGACGGCCTGGATCGTACAAGCTGACCACCCTGGGCGGTGAAGAAATTCCGAGGACTTGGCATGCCACCAACCTCCGAAAATATTATCAGTAAATGGTAGCGTTCGTCTTTATTGTCGGCCACTAAACCTTGGCCGAAATATGAATTTTTTAATTTTTAGTAGTCTCAGATGTATACCGGACTCCCTAAGGGCATCCTCTTAGTTTCTTTTAATACAAAGCAGCACAAATATAGTTCAGTCAACAACTCACAGCAATTGTCTTTCATAGCCGTTCCTTCCGACCCAGCCGACCCCAACAAAGCGCGAGTCGGACATCGCCCTCGGTGTATCTGCCTACCGCGGTCCACAAGCAGACCTAGATAGCATGCAGACCATACTCGAATCTGCCTACCGCGGTCCACAAGTAGACCTCGGTAGCATACAGACCATACTCGTATCTGCCTACCACGGTCCACAAGCAGACCATGGTAGGACGCAGACCATACTCATATCTGCTTACCGCGGTCCACAAACAGACCTCGGTAGCATGCAGACCATACAATTATCTGTCTACCACGGTTCACAAGCAGACCATGGTAGCATGCAGACCATACTCGTATCTGCCTACCACGGTCCACAAGCATACCATGGTAACACGCATACCATACTCGTATCTGCCTACCGCGGTCCACAAGCAGACCTTGGTAGCATGCAGACCATACTCGTATCTGCCTACCGCGGTCCACAAGCAGACCTCGATAGCATGCAGACCATACTCGTACCTGCCTACTGCGGTCCACAAGCAGACCTCCGTAGCATGCAGACCATAACAAAATCTACCTACCACGGTCCACAAGCAGACCTCGATAGCATGCAGAGCCTACTTGACTATGCCTACACCAGTACACAAACAGACCTCGGTAGTCCGACCACGACAGATTCAACACTTGACAATTTTTCAAACACCCAGCTGCTCGGAGATACATCCGACCATCTTAATGACTTAGTCATTTTGAGGAAGAGTCAAGTGTTCTCGGCCTGATCATCCGTCAAGCCGACAACACTTTCGGGGTACATGCATCACCAAACACTCAACTCCAAAGACGAATAACAAAAACTAAATACACAAGAAATGACAAAAAGAGATTTCCATTTATAAAGGCCCGCAAGGGGCAATGATACAATGCCCATGAAAGGACAATTACAAAGAAAATTAAAATTTACAAGTGTTCAGGATGGTTTCTCAGAGAGCTCGGTATCCAGTACTGCTTCTCAGAGGGCTCGGCATCGAGTACGGCTTTTCAGATGGCATTGGAAAAGTTTTCCCCTCCTTTGCCAGACTAACGGCTCAGGAACGAGCACCAAGCCATACTCCTTCAGCTTTCCAGAGGACAGAAGGGGCCTCATGAATGGTCTTCCTCGGCGACCGGGTCCGTAGGCGCTGTACAGGGCAGTGGCACGTCCGAAAGCTCCACGATCGGCGTCTGGGGCACTTCATAAAGAGGAAGATCGTCCTCCAGCATGTCGTCAGCCTCCGCAGGCGCTGTCGGTTCTACCACCTCGTCTTCAGTAAGGATCGAAACGGCCGACCAGTTAGCGACGATGCCCATGCTGATGAGCTGCTTCTTCAGATACGCAGCCCCCTTCTAGAAGAACCCACTGGCGGCCTCCTCCACGTCCTCCTCATATTGGCAGACGACCGGTACTCCGCCACCGCCCGATCGGAGGACTCCTTGTAGAGCTCCTCAGCCTTGGCCAGTGCCTCCTTGCCCATCCTGGCGTCGTCCTCGGCCTTCTGCTTGGCGTCCTCCACCGCCCACAGCTTCTCCTCGGCCTGGTGAACCCGTTTGTGCTCCTACGAAAGAGCGTCCTCGGCCTTGTCCAAAGACGTCCGAAGGTTCGTCTTCTCCAAAACAAGGCCTTCGACCTCGGCTGATTTGTCCTTCAACTGGCCTTCGGTAGCCTCCAGGGCCACCCGCAAGGCAGTCTCCAGCTCCTCCTTCTCCTCGACCTCCATCATTGCTGTCACGGCCCGCTGACAGGCCTTAGCCAAAAGGTTGCTGGCCTGCAGATCACAAAATTGAAGAGTAAGTTAAAGTGGCGAACAAACTGAAGCAAAGAAAAGGAAGCCATGAGATCGTGTTATTTTACCTAGGCGCTCGCGAGGAACATTCTCTTGAATAGATCATCGTTCTCCATCGAAGAAGTGAGAGTCACATCCTCCGGGAGACGACCCTCGGTGAGGATGACCCTAGCCACCCTCGAGCTCTTGAAAACGGAGTCCGACGGCTTCAAGCCGAGCATTGGTGAAAACACCGTCGTCCCCATCTTCTTCTCTGGGGCCCCCTCGGCCGGACGCGCGGGCTCCTTCTCCTTCCTACCAGTGTTGGTGGTCTTGGTCAGGTCGACCACCTTGGCTCCGTGAGGAGGCTGGACTTCCTTCGTCGCAGCCCCCTTCTTCTGCTCATCTGACCTACCGAGTTGGATGGCCGGTCGTGCCTTGTAGATGTCGGTCGGCAGATCTTGCGCCAACCGGATCTTCTTCTTGGGCGGCTCCTCCACCATGGGTTTTTTACCCTTGGCGTCCTCTGTAGTACCGGGCACCTTCGGAGGAGCAGCGACCAGATCCTTGGTCTAGCCGGCCTCGGAGGCCCGCTTCCTCAAGATCTGGTTGACAATTCGGTCATTGGAGAAGTTCATTAGGACAAGCAAGCAAGTGGTTAGAAACAGTGTTAAAATTAATGCTCGGAGTTTAACAGATATGATCAGAACTTACCTAGTAGGCCATGCTCGGCCAATTTCATGGGATCCGCCAGGTCAGCATAGCGGACGGTCTGGCCCCCCAGCACTTTGCGTTGGGCCCGTCTCTCCTCCGTGGTCAGGAAAGGGACTTGTTGGACCCAGTAGAATCAACTACCAGCCACATGTTTGACAAAGGAAGAGGAGGGCCACCCGTCGAAGGGCCCACAAAAATGAACTTCTCCTTCCACCCGTGAATGGAAGAAGGTTTTGAGAGATTGTTGGGAGTTTCATAGCGCTCCTCTGGCTAAAGTAGTACCACCCACTCATGGAACGGGTCTCGGCCAGGCTGGAGAATTGGAAGAGGGATCGGAAGAGGTTCACGATCGGAGTTTCCCCCAGTCGGAGGATGAACATGATAAAGGCATAAATGCATCGCCACCCATTCGGAGTCAACTGAGAGGGGGCGATACGGTACTCCTTCAAGATATCAACAACTAGGGGATGAAGAGGAAAGCGGAGGCTGGACTTCAGCGGGTGCTCGTACATGCAAACCTCTGCGACGTTCAGTTTGCAGGCCCTTTCGTTGGAAGACGGGAGCCGGACCGAGACGTCGGTCATGGGCTCCTCCAACTGGTATGTTATGCGGATCTGAGACAAGGCGTTCTCGGAGACGACCTTGCTCGGCACTCTCCATGCGGGAACTTTGTCAAGAGGAGGAATAATGGGGCGACCGCTCCTCTGGCGGGGAGCCCGTCGGGCGGAAGTGTCGGCGGGGCGACTGTGCTCGGCGGCATCAGAGGAACTCTGCTCAAGTTCCTCCTCAGAGGCCGGACCGGAAGCCGAAGGGACGACTTCCAGAGATTTTTGGGCTACAGCCCTTTGACCAGAGTTCGCCGACTCGGTGCTCTCCGACCCAAACTCTCGGCTAACGGAGTCTCGAGTCCTCGTCTGTCAACGAGGAGGCTCTGGGGTAGCGGAGAACCCTTCCATGGAATCGGACGATCTCTCAGAAGATGATGTACGGGATTGGGCCATGGATTCACCCTCTTTCTCTCTACCTAAAGGTTTAATACTATTGAACGAAAGGGAGCTACTAACCATGAAATGGAAGAAAAATAGAAATGAAGGACAAAGCAAAGTGAACTTACTGGTTAGAATCGACAGAGGAGGCGTGAATTCTTGGAAGCTATTCGAAGACTCCGACCGCGCAGACAGAACTTCGATCTCACTGGAAGCAAATGGTCAAATGGAGGTGATGGAGTGGTATTTATAGGCGTCGAGAAAGAAAACCGGCTCTTCGAACTCCGACCACGTAGCAGAATGGCATTGGTCATCGCTTGTCACGCCCGACGCGACGTGACAGGCTAACGTCATCCACAATGATGGCGAGATATTATGGCGCCATTTCTCAAGACGATCGGATTCAATCTACACCGTACGATTGAGCCGATCGTTAGGAGTGCGCCGGCTATTTATTGTGCCTCGTTCCGAGGCGCTCTGATTGCTTTCTGACCGGCAGATGCGAGCGGCGTTTCGACTAACTGAAGATCTACGGTCGAGCGGGATTGCGAATCATGAGTTTGAAGCCTCGAGCCCCGTGCAGCGACTAATCGTGTGGATGGTTGGTAGCGGTTGTCTTTCACTCAATCGATGGTTCCGGTCGTAGTGGACAATCCTCGGAGGGTGCTTGTGCGGCACCAGCTTGCGGTCGATCGTACTCTCGCTGTGATCGAGCGGAGTTTTGATACTTTTATTCGACACGATTGCACCGTTGAATTTGTTGAATCCGACAGCGCAAGGGGCATCTGTTATGTGGAAAAAATCTCATCCATTTAAAATCTTACACGTGTCAAGACCATCTCCGGAGCCGACCGCTAGTATACGTTGCGCTCGGCCTATGCCGCTCGGAGGTCGCCTTCCGCTCGTGCGGTGAGGCGGTCGGAGTTGCATACCTATCTGGTCGCGCCTCCCGATCGGAGGCTAGTATCCTATTACGACTATGTTACGGCAGAGGAGTCATTCTCCTTGTATGGTACGACGCCGACTATCACGGCCCTATGACCACCTGTCACAACACGTGTCATCCTTATGGTTGACCGACTTAGCTTCCTTGGCTACGGTCTCCTACTCCTACTCAGAGTCTACACTCAGGTGTCCCTTAGAACGACACGTGGCAATCCTATTGGCGATCTACTTCTCTGAGTCCTAGTACCTCCATGCTTCTTCCCAATGTCTATAAGTAGAGGATGACCCCTCAAGGTAAAGTCAGTTCACAATCTCTCTCTCTTCCACTCATCATTCTCGCACGCTCAAACTCTCTCATCGTCCCACACTCTCTTTAAACTGGAGATAGCTTTCTGTTATCTCTTGACTGCTTACATTGGGAATCTGACTTAGGCATCGGAGTGTACCCGGGGCTTAGTCGCCCAACTCCCTTGTCTCATCTCTGTGATTGCAGGTTATTCGGATTGCAGACCGGCGGGCGATTTCCAACCGTAACAATATATATGCCTCAAAATATTGCTGAGGTCGATCAATTCGGTATCGGATCAAACCCAGTCAACTCACCAGCCAGACCCGGTCAACTCAATGCCTTATACTCTATACGCATTCAGAACACTATCAAATTACCTGTGCAACCTCTGTAACACCACCATGACCTCAACATATTGCGGACATTGACAATCACATACTCCAGTGTCTCAACACAGTCCTCGGTTTGCCATTAATGACCGTGGAAGGTTTCTTTCACCTACCTTGAGAGGGTGCTTTCACCCCCTGAAAGGTTCCACTATGGCTAGAAATTATACAAGAAGGCAGTGCACTTACTGGGATCTTAATCCGTCTATTAGCACACCGGTTGACTCGAAAGGATGGACGAAATCGATCATATTATCCCTTTCTCAACACCTCCTCTAGTCTGCAACAACCCTCTCCCTCAGAAATGTGTCAAAGTCAAGTGAGGATTTTTACTTGACTCCAACTGTGTTATGTGCAAGGTGGAGAGAGGGGAGAGTCCTAGAGAAACTGGAGTCCCTCTCGTGGTGCAACTCCCTTTTCAGTGAGGAAGTGGGTGCCATGCGCTAGCTATCTTGCCGGGCGTGTATAACGAAAATGCAACTCCCACTTCAAGTGCGAGTTGGTTACCTTAGGTGACTCATGTCACCCAACAACTCTCTTGTTAACCCGTGTTCAATGTGTGCAATTACACTACCATTAGGGTGGGCCTTGCCGTAGTGTACAAAGGATTCAGTTTGAATATCCTTCAAACTAACTGAGAGGCTCCCACCGGTCGGGATATTAACTAGACCACCGTTTGTTTGTTTGGCTGTAGGGTCCGACAGCAGGATCTGACTGGACAGAATGAATCCGGACAGACTCGGCTTACCCTGCCGATCAGGTTTGTCTTAGGCTTTCCTTTACTTGGTGTGATGTTCAAGCATGAAATACACTCACTATCTTAGGTGGCAATGCCTATCACAGTGACATGTCCATAGTATCGATAGTGGAAAGACATGCCACGTATCAAAATCCAAATTAATCCAAGGTTTTGGGATGCGGGTAATACAAGCATCCTAGCAGCAGTAATTTGAATGGTGATGGATCTCGATAGATAGAGACTAGGCAATTAAGGAAGAAGATTGAGGGTTGGATGCAGTTGCAGAAACGGAAGAGGATTTACGAGTTGGGTTCCCTTCCTCCATTCTCGTTTGTTTTGCTGGAGATGTTGAGCCCATTGATCATCGATGGAACCAACATGGTCTTGGTGTGGATAATGTGGTGGGTAGTTGCAGAACTTTACATCCCAGTAGTATGAGTTTGCTGCAATTGAGCGGGAAAGGGAAACCATGCAAAACTTGATCTGAGGAAATTGTGCCCTCTTGATTTGCTTGGGGAGCCTTATGACCTCAGCATCAAATGGTCTACATTTACGTTAATCAGTAAAGCTCTTCCACCATTTTTTATCTTAGAGACCTGAATTCCTTAGAAATGGTTTTTTTTTTTTTTTTTATTGTTTTCTAAGTTCATCTTCTAAATAGATCTTAATAAGAAATTGATTTTTGCGTCTAAAATTAGTCACTAAAAGTTTCATTTCTGAATCTGAGGTTAGTTGTTCATTGAACTCTAGAATTAAGGATTTCTTTATATGGTTTTCTCCCTTCTGGAATTCAGGGAGGATGGACATTGGTTTATCAACAGAAAAGAAAGGAACTGCTGTGGAAGGAACTCAGAAACATCGTCAAGTAAGAGACCTGTCCTAACAGACAAGATCTGCCTGTAACAATCTTTTTGAAAAAAATGAGGGATTCAGAGTAATTTCCTTCCTCCAAAGTTATAGAATTACTTAAAATTATAAGGGTTAAAAGTTTACAAGTGTGATTAGTTTTCTCAGTTTTTTTATCTTTAATGTTCGGGTAAATTACTCATACGATCCATGAGATATTTGGTTATTACAGAGACGCTCTAAAGTTGGTAACAATTACACATATTATCCGTTTGATTTATTTGAACCATTATACCCTTAATACATTTACCAAAAAAAGATAAAAAGTAATCTAAAAAAAAAAAAAAAAAAAGATAAAATTACACAATTACCTCTAAAACCCTTAAAAAAAATCAGTCGCACATTCCTCTTCTCCTGTCCCTTCTTCTCTCACACAGCCATTCGGTAGTCATTTAAGGAGGAGAACCCAAGCGTGTGATTTTGGCTCTTACATCCTTTTGTAAAACATCCTCTGTTTTGTCTCTCTCTATGTGAGAGTTGCAGAATTCAAGATCTCTTGTGATTGCAGGGTTCAGAGTCTTTAGTTATGCCTGCTCTTGCTATCGTCGTATGTTTATTGAGCTGCACTCGGGATTGAACTTGAACAACACTTCTGTAGAAATGGATTGCTCGTGTTGCAGGAGAAATCAAAAGGAATGGTATCGACTCATTGTAATCCAAATAAGCATACTTAGCTCCGAAAGACCACTAAAAGATGGCAAAGCTCTACTGAACTGGTTACTCTGAAACCCTAAATTGTAGAGCATTTTAAGCTGGTTGAAATGGCATTTGAGGAGCTCCGGATTCTCCAACCTTGTCTAAAAGCATTCAAAATTTTTAAGTCGCCAAGATCAGTGACACTAAAAACCCCTCCCTTCTCTCGAGCTCGTACAGTGACAAAACCCAAATCCAAAAGCCTTGGGAAAAGTGAGCGGCGCAAGCATGAATTGATGAGGAGCATCAAGGCTTTGCACAGAGCTACAATAGTAATAAATCGAGCAAAAAAAACCTCAAACAAAAACCCGTTGAACAAGATTAAACCAGAAAAGTCGGATCACGATGATTAAGAATGGTGAGAGAATTTCCTCGTAACTGTTTTCAATGTTCTACCATTTTTGGATTGCTCGTGCTGCAGAAACTGGTACTCCCTCTGAAATCCTCCTCCATTTTTTTAGCTATCAAAATTTTCATGTTAGGGATGGATTTCATGGAAGGAGAGTCGCTTTTGATTGGGCTTGGACTTGGACTTGGACTTGCGCCCAGACTTAACCATGGAAAGTCTGGGTTAACCTTTCTACAGTTGCTGGAGCTAGAGCACCAAGCTCTCAATACTTTAGGGCTTTGAGGATTCGTGGGATTTTGAGTTTTACATTGACAAAAAGAAGAGGGAGGGTAAAAGTAAAAGCCTAATTTAGTATTTTTTTCACAATACCCATAAGGGAATTTTAGATATTAAAAAAGTTTAATCATACTGACATCAATATTTATGAGTCTTTGTGTAATAAGTTTGAGATTTAGGGATAATATGTATAATTATTATCAATTTTGAAGGGTATATGTAACAAACAAATATATCAGGAGTAGGAATAGTATGAGTAATTTACCCTTGATGTTTTTGTGATTTCTTCTAAAATTTTATTTTTTTTTTCTTAATTTGCGTTGGAGAGCAAGGAAACCTACGTCTGTCTCATAGCCACTTTGCAAGTACACTGTCGCCGGGTCTAACACTTTATCAAGTTTTATATTATGGTAACTTGGTCAGTGAGCTTACTTATACTATACGCTACCTCTAAATAAGTAATGGGAACTCACATACCAAGATTGATGGTTTTCTCAATCTCATCAATATATATCATAGATGACTTTGGTCGTTTGTTAACTACTTTTGTTAACTACCACTTCAATCAACTTTATTAAAATGTCTTAATCCACACAATAGTAGATAGTTTAATTATCTCCAACTGAGAATTGATCCCCACCACCCATTATGGTCTAAATATAAACCCATGGTGGCTTTGGTCGATTGCACTTCATTTTTGTATCCTATAAAATTAGGATTGGCAATAGTACTTCACAATAATTTTTTGAATTAACTCTAAAGAGCCTGTATGACTTGTATGACTTCATATTCCAATTGGGTTATTTCTCCATCAAATTGTTTATGGACTCAACACTTAAAAGAAAGATTATACATGCCATGTGTACTGTGTTGAATTTGAACCCTAATTACGATGCAAAAACATAAAACTAAATAGAAAGAAACGATCACAAAATGCGAAGATTAACGTGATATTTTTGTTATTGGGGCTTCGATGCACTGGTGGGGGGTCCCTGTGGGGGTTTGGGGACAAAAACCCCCGATGGTTATTTTTATAAGAATATATTATATAGGTATTTCAGTAAATATACATGTATAAGTTTCGCTATAAATATATAGCGATATGACATTCTTTATAACAAGACAAGAAACATGAGGATGAGCTGTTTAGAATTAGTCCACAAACTCATCCGATGGAATACAAGACATCATACTTCCAGGATATTGTATCCAAAAAAAAAACATTATTATGTGAAGGAGAATGTTGAGATATATCTCAAGTTGACTAACTTTAAAACATTTGATGATTTCATATACCAATTGAGCCTCTCAACCTAATTACTTAAGTTTTAAGAGTATACACTTTGTTTCGGCCCAAATCCGTATCCGAGATCCACCACGCTGACTAGACCTGCAAAACAAGCAAAGAGAAGGGGGAGGCGGGCCTATGGCCCTTAAGTTAGGGCTCTGTGAACAGTCGATGGGCTCGGTATCCTAGCCCACAACAATATTTAAATGGTGTAGGTGAGAGATTCTCAGTCCAAGGTATCAGAGCGAGAATCCCAAGGATGAGTAATTAATGTTTGCGTACCTGAATTCTCAGGATTTGGTCTATTAATAGTGAATAGTGTTTTTTCCTTAAATGCCATTTTTCCCTTTACTCACGTGTTTGGATTCATGAGGATGTTCTCTTATATCCAATCGAGAACGTCCACGTGGCCTGCTGATTGAGTCCTAAGTGTCGTGATTTTATTGGTGACGTGGCAGATTTCCCCAACACTTGCCTTGTTGCTCTGCTGAATCTGTAAGGTTCGGCTGAGCAAAGAAGAAGATTAGAAATTCGCCCCAATCACTTACCTCATTGCTCTGCTGAATCTGTAAGGTTCGGTTGTGCATAGATCATATTCTTCCCATGCGGGGAAGCTTTTTCCACGCCATTCGCGGGGTGGAAAACCGAGGTCGATGTGGAAAGTTGGGGTGTGGCAGATGCGTTGATGGCAAGGTTGATGTGAAGGTGCCGACGTGGGCGGTGTAGCCAATACATATTGGGCTTTCCATGATAAATTTGACCGACGTGGTCACAGGGTGTTCAGGGGTAAAGTTGTTCATAAAAAATATAACTTTAACATCGTTAAAAATTGAGGTCATTTGTCTTTTTTGAAATCTTTGGGGGTCAACGGTCAATAAGGTAAGTTACAGGGGAGATAACTGTCTTTTACCCAAAAGAAAAAGAAAAAAATCAATGCCAATGAGCCATCATTACAAGTGTACGTATATCTTTTGCCAGTGCAGGTTCAAAGCCCCCTCCTTCGATAAGAGGGTTTTGCAGTTGATCCAAGAGGTTGGGGATCAGTTTACCCGTCTATCAATATATGGAGAGGTAAACCAATTAAAATCCTGCCCTTGACAGACAACATATCAATAAGAAACGATTTGATTACCCGAATCATTTGATAATGTTACTTGTCAACATATTCCATAGATCATCATAATGGTTAAAAGTGTTCTGTCTCATTTAGTGAGGCCTCGGTAAACATTCTTCTGATATATAAACAGTTGCAGTCAAAGAAGCAGAAAAATATAGGAAGCTAGTTTGAGTTCTGACAAGTTGATCAGAGCATGTGAGTGTTTCAATAGTTGGCTCTTTATTATAAGTTGCCGCCATTTCGGGAGGAGCCGTTGCAAGAATAGAATAATCAAAAGAAGACGTCATTGGAAGGGGACGCACGATAGAAGGTTTTTGCAAGCGCATCTAATCGTAGGCGTACGCCTACTAAAAAGTAAATCCGGGCCAGGTCTATGGCGGGCATACCGATAATGCCTTCATAGCACGCGGATAAAAACAGCTGGTGGTCGGAGGGCTCTTCACATACTTGGAGTACGGAGCAAGATGTGTGTTGCGGGTTGTTTGCGAGAAAGGCTCACGGACAAGCGGAAGGCCGGTTTCATTCGCTGCCTAATGGAACCATCACGTCATGGCAAACCTTTATAGATTTGTTCAGGAGGCGCTCCCAAGCGCACAGATAAGACTGTGAATCTATATGTGATTGGGGCCAATGTGGGCGGCGCGGCCAATACACATCTGACCACTGAGAAATTTGACTGATGTGGTCACGGGATGTTCACGTGACCGATGCAGCCGTCGGAGGTCCGATGTGTTGGGACCGATGTGGGCGGCGCGGCCAATACACATCAGGCCGATAGAAAATTTGATCGATGTGTTCACGGGATTTGCACGTCATCGATGCTTCCGAAGGAAGTTTGATGTGATGGGGCCGATGTGGGCGGCGCGGCCAATACACATCTGACCGCTGAAAAATTTGACCGATGTGGTCACAGGATGTTCACATGACCGATGCAGCCGTCGGAGGTCCGATGTGATGGGACCGATGTGGGCGGTGCGGCCAATACACATCGGGCCAATAGGAAATTTGACCGATGTGGTCACGAGATTTGCACGTGACCGATGCTTCTGTAGGAAGTCTGATGTGATGGGGCCGATGTGGGCGGCACGGCCAATACACATCTGACCGCTGAGAAATTTGACCGATGTGGTCACGGGATGTTCACGTGACCGATGCAGTCGTCGGAGGTCCGATATGTTGGAACCGATGTGGGCGGCGCGGCCAATACACATCGGACTAATAAGAAATTTGACCGATGTGGTCACGAGATTTGCACGTGACCGATGCTTCAATAGGAAGTCTGATGTGATGGGGCCGATGTGGGCGGCGCGGCCAATACACATCTGACCGTTGAGAAATTTGATCGATGTGGTTACGGGATGTTCACGTGATCGATGCTTCCGTATGAAGTCTGATGTGATGGGGCCGATGTGGGCGGCGCGGCCAATACACATCTGACCGTTGAGAAATTTGATCGATGTAGTCACGGGATGTCCACGTGACCGATGCAGCCGTCGGAGGTCCTATGTGCTAGGACCGATGTGGGCGGCGAGGCCAATACACATCAGGCCGATAGGAAATTTGACAGATGTGGTCACGGGATTTGTACGTGACCGATGCTTCCGTAGGAAGTCTGATGTGATGGGGTGTGGGCGGCGCGGCCAATACACATCTGACCGCTGAGAATTTTGACCGATGTAGTCATGAGATGTACACGTGATGGCTCGTTGATCCGATCTAGATCTGGACGTGGGTTGGAATCATGGATACCGCAAAGCGGGACCCGATGAATGGACCCGGGACTTGTCGTGGATGTTCTCGAGCTGGGTGCCTTTTACCAGACTGTTTATTTAAATGAGCGCGGGGGGGAGCCCCCCACTCTGGATATCTATTCCTCAGGTTGTGAACGGAAGGCTCGGCATCGGTTTTGCTCGAAGGAATTTTCTTAACATCGGCCCAAGCTGTTCGGATTACCTCTTTCTTTTTAAGTAAGTGTTGCTTTCTTTTAACTGATTTTTCAGTCCATTGTTTGTAGACTTCCGTAACTAATGACTGGTAGCGGGGGAGATACCGATATGGAGGTAGATATTGAGACCTTGGATGAAGCGGATCGGGGGTCATCTTCGTCCAGCGGTAGTTCCACCTCGTCCAACAGTGGGTCTACTGCTAGCACATCATCGGAGGAAGCTTCTACGGAGCGGATATCCGAGGGTGGTGCCGAGACTGAGTTAAGGAAAGAAGAATCCATTGAACGAACTCGAGGCCCGTCTCGGAAGAACTCTAGGGTTGGTACTTCCTCTGGCTTGTCTCGGTAGGAACTAGCGATTGGGGTGTTTACTCATGAACTGGGTGCCGAGGTGATTCACGAGGCCCGCGAGGAGGCTGATCCCCCTCCTGAATTTGATGCGAGGGAGGAAGTTTGCCTCCTTACAGCGGCGAATTTTCCAGCCATCGAGAACGTTATCAGATACCTGTTGATGTGGAGATCCGGATGCCCAACCCAGGTGATAGGGCCTGTTGGAACCGTCGATCGAAACTTTGTGTAAATCTAGAGATGTTTAAGGTTGGTTTCCGTGTGCCTATACCGCGGCTAGTGGCCGATATCTTGGGGTATTATAAGGTTGCCCCATCCAACTGATGCCAAACTCGTGGAAGAACATGATGGCATTCATAGTGTATTTTAAGAATTTGGGGCAGAGGCCGACCCTAAATATGTTCCGGGCCATGTTTACCTTCAACGACTATTGCAAGTCAGGGTGGTATTACTTTAAGAAGAAGCCCGACTACAGTGACATCCTTGAGGATAAGCCCACGTCCATTAAACTTTGGAAGAACAAATTCTTCTATACCCGAGGCGAGACTGTGGTGCTGGAAAACGTGTGGGTGAAACTAGATGCCGAATCTCTGAATACCGATGTGCCGCTTCAGCCATTCGAGTCCGAGCTTCTGCGGCATGCCCTCTTGTCGGAGGGGACTCCCCTCCGCGTCTTGATCTGAGAAACCCATTATTTTTATATGAAAACAAGCTGTGTGAGTATTTTCTTTATTGTTGTGTGTGCTATTGTCTGCATACTAACTCCTGGCTGATTCTGTTTGTGTATGTTGCAGTGATGTTGTCGAAGGAGTATCTTATGGAGCTGCATAGGAAAGAGGCTGCCAAAGAACGGGAAGCCGAGGAGAAGAGGTCGAGGGCCGACCATGATAGGCGGACAGCGCAGGAGAGATGCAGTGTCGAGGGGGAGGCGACAAGGAAGACTCTGAAGAGATCACATAAAACATCCCCTGATTCTGCTCTGGCCGACACAGCTCATATCTATGCCATGCCCCTAACTCCTCAGTACCGTGTTCTTGACTTTTCAGGAAAGGGGGCCGCTGTCACAATTTCTGAGGCGGTTCTTGCACTTGCAGAAACTGCTGGGACAGGAGGGGAAAGGCATGCTACCCCTCAACGTTCACAACAACAATCCACGCCGCCGTCGTCAAGGCCGAGGGAGTACTTGGGACAAGGAGGGGATATGAGCGAGTTCCGACGGATTCCCCTAATTGGCCCCTTACCTAGGAGAAAGACTGGTGATGAGCAGGTTTTTTGGCCCCATTGGGCTCTGACCGATGACGACACAGTCGTGGGCGATATATGTGCCGCCCGAGAATTGATAAAGGGGGCCATTCTCCCTCGCGACTGGGAGTTGGTGCAGGACCTCCCCACTCCATCCGTGATATCTGGAGCCGATACCCTCGTAGCGTCAGTAAACTGCTGTCTTTATCTACTCTCCCTTTTTCCTAGTGTTCTCAATCTGTATTGGTGATGTATAACGGTAAGCTGCTGTCGGTTGCTTTTTTTTTTTTTTTTTTTTTTTTTTTTTGCAGCTTGGGGTGTATATGGAAACCTTGAAGCAGCGTGTCAAAAAACGGCGAAGGACTTGAGCGAGACGGATCAAAGTTGCATCTGGCAGAGGAGCAAAGGGAAGAAGTCAGGACGCAGCTTTGTTCCAAAGAGCAGGAGGTCACATCTGTGACTGCTGAGAACGCTCAACTGCGAGCCGAGGTGGAGGCATTGTGCGAGGAGAGGGTCAGCCAGCGGGAGGTGGAGAAGTTGAACAAGGAACGCATTGCCAAGCTGAAGTCTATCAGCGAGGTTTCTAAAAATCGGGCAACCAAGTATAAGGGGGCATTTCTCAAAGCTCGATCCATTGCCGCTGGGGCCGTCCGATTATATCAGAAATCAGAGGCATTCAAGGAGCTGGTGGGAAAAAACTCTCTCCATAGTTTTACCCAAGGTGCCGAGGCGCTGAAGGATTATGTGGATGAGAGGGTGCCAGGGGTGGACTACGCAGATGCCGAGTGCCTGAAGCCTGTCAAGGTGTCGACGGAGATAGTGGAAGAAGACGACCTAGAGATCTTTCGGCAGCTGGCAGAGGTATTCGAGGGGGAGGATCCTCCTCCTTCTCCTGATGATGGAGAGGAGTCTCCTTCCACACCACGGGTCGGCATTTCTTCTGTCAGCGGCCTTCCTCTTACCCCTGGCGGCTCTCCTCCCTAGGATGAGACCGGTAGTGGTGAGATGGTTCACTAAGGAGATAGTAGCTAATGATCTTGCTATGTAACTTCTTTCTTTTCTAGTAGTGGCAGCGGCCTGGCTGGTGGGCATTGACTCATGGTCGATGTTTTAACTTTTTACTTTTTGTAAGAAGCCAAGGTCGTGGCTTAATTATGTATTCACCTTAGTGTTATCTGTATTTTGGAGATGTGCTCCTTCAAATCTTTTTTGATGGAAGATCTAGAGAATATGTTTCCGACTTGTTTAGAAATATGAAGTTTGCGCAACTATAGCAGCTGATGGGTCACAATTTAAGTTTGAGCTCAGGCTACCCTCCTCGGCCAAATGTGTTCACTAGTTAGTGAACTCTTTTGGCCATATGGGTCACAATTTAAGGTTGAGCTCAGGCTACCCTCCTCGGCCAAATGTGTCCACAGATTAATGAACTCTTTTGGCCGTATGGGTCACAATTTAAGGTTGAGCTCAGGCTACCCTCCTCGGCGAAATGTGTCCACAGATTAATGAACTCATTTGGCCGTATGGGTCACAATTTAAGGTTGAGCTCAGGCTACCCTCCTCGGCCCAATGTGTCCACTAGTTAGTGAATTCTTTTGGCCGTATGAATCGCAATTTAAGTTTGAGCTCCGTCTACCCTCTTCGGCCAAATGTGTTCAGAGATTAATGAACTCTTTTGGCCGTATGGGTCACAATTTAAGGTTGAGCTCAGGCTACCCTCCTCAGCCAAATGTGTCCACTAGTTAGTGAACTCTTTTGGCCGTATGGGTCGCAATCTAAGTTTGAGCTCCGTCTACCCTCTTCGGCCAAATGTGTTCACAGATTAATGAACTCTTTTGGCCGTATGGGTCACAATTTAAGGTTGAGCTCAGGCTACCCTCCTCGGCCAAATGTGTCCACTAGTTAGTGAACTCTTTTGGCCATATGGATCGCAATTTAAGTTTGAGCTCAACCTATCCTGCTTCCTTTCTCTCATTGTGATGACAACAGAGAAAAAAATATAAAAAAAACCCAAGGGACACTTTCCTTGATTTGAAAATATGGCCGTCAGGGCTAGGTTACATCATGGTGAAAACTATTGGTAAAATGGACGGAGGTGTTCTGCATTCCATGCTCGAGGTAGGGCCTTGCCTTCCATGTCTGCAAGATGATAAGCGTCGTTCCGAAGTGCTTGAGTGACTTGATATGGTCCCTCCCAGTTTGGGGCTAACTTCCCTTGATTGGTTGGATCGGAGGCGATTGTGCGTCAGAGAACAAGGTCTCCGACCCTGAATGATCATTCATGGACCCTCTTCTTGTAATGCTTGGCCACTTGTTGCTGTTGAGCGGCTATCCGAATTTGGGCCTGATCTCTGGTCTCCTCTAGGAGGTCCAAATTTGTTCGCAACCCTTCTTTATTGGAGGTAAGGTCATAATGGGTGATCCTGTGTGAGGGAATGCGTACTTCCAAGGGGACAACTGCTTCAGCGCCAAAGGCCAACATGAACGGTGATTCTCCAGTGGCTGTCTTGGGGGTTGTTTGATCCACCCATAAGATGTGTGGCAGTTCATCTAACCATCTTCCTTTTGCGCCCTCTAACCAAGTCTTGATCCCTTTGAGCAGAATCTTGTTGGTGGACTCTGTTTGTCCATTGGTCTGGGGGTGCTTCACCACCCCATGGCGATGATCAATATGGTTTTCTTTGCAGAAGTCGAAGAAGGCCTTGTTGTCAAACTGCTTGCCATTGTCAGTGATTAGCACCCGCGGAATACCGTAATGGTAGACAACGGATTTTTTAAAAAACTCACGGTTATGCTTTCTAGGATGCTGGATACTGCCTGTCACACCCCAATTCTGGTATAACCAGAATAGTGTGATGAACCGCTAAATAACCAACGGTTCAACCAGGATCTCAAATAGGCTATCCCCACGTTATCCAAACTTACACACATCCGTAATCATAATCAGAGTAAATACACAATAGCGGAAATCTTATAAATAAATGAACTGAGAACTAAGATGATATCAATAATTTAATAACAAATTATTCTGTTTCCAACTGAGACATAAATATTTAAATATGAAATACAAGTCTTTATTAAATTCAATAAAAGAAACCTATAAAAATATCTAATCAAATACACACGAGTTGCACTCGCAAGAGGAGTCTTGTGTATCATCTTCAGCTCCAGCTTCCATAGCTGCCACATTTCCGTACGCAGACGCATTCATATAGTCTTCAACGGTATAACCTGCATCATCAACTAAAAATATTCGACGTCGAGGGGTGAGCACACATCACGGCTCAGTGAGTAGCCAAAACAATGCAACAATACATATGCATGCAAAAAGTCAATTAATATCTTTGGTCCGGTATATAAGTTTGCAGTATGCAATAGAAAGGTTGAGGTAGCCAAAGGTCACGTTTATTGACTCCGCCTCTATACACCAGTGTGTGACGTTACCCGAAGATCACGTTTATCGTCAACTCACATGCACCCAATCATGAACATTATATAACAAAGGTTACGTTTATTGCTATATAGTGCCATACCAACACGTAAGCCCCTCGTTGGCGAGGGCCGCAACCGGGCTCGTAACTAACCAATCCTAATGCCAAACAAGTGTATCCAAGGCCTCACCCCAAGATCCCTCAGAATGCCCATAGAGATAGAGCTAAAGCCCCCCGATAGAGTCAGAGACTACAAGGACCGAGACCACCTCCCCTGATACTCTAGGACATAATAGTTCTGCTAAAGTAATGGCGATACGACGATGCTAATGCACAAGACTTGAGTTAGAGATAGAGCTAAAGTGCTAAGACCCGCCAAAGGTTAACGTTTATTGACGTTCTCATCACACCTCCCCTGATACTCGCTCGCATCAAGCACATCAACCACACACATACAAGCACATGCCTATTCCTATCATCATCATCATCATCATGTTATAAACGATAAAGTAAATATGCATGAACAAGTAATAGAAATATTGGATGGCATGCTGTATGCACATTACAAACATATTCGCATAGAATCAAGCATGGCATAGGACTCAAGAAAACGAAAACAGTTTATTATTAACCAATTTAGTTTGGAGTTAAGGTTCCTCACCTTAGCTTACTATAAGATACTTTTCCAAGCTCTAAAATCACCGTTATAACGTTATTATATTGCTAGCAAACCTAACAAAGTTGATAAAATTTAATTAGAATAAATTCTGAATTTAAAAACCATTTTGTCAACTGAGGGTCGATACTAGGGTCGATGCTAGGGTCGATGGGTCTATCGACCCTCCCCTCATTCTGGACTTCCCGAATACTGAGGGTCGATGGTCAGAAACACCTAGGGTCGGATGGCCTATCGACCCTGGGTGCGACCCTGGGTGCGAGCCTCGGTGCACTCTGGTCCAATTTCCACTTTTTAATCCATTCTTCGTGTTTGGGGTCCTATGGCTTGCTTCTACATTCCATTCAACACTCATTCGATGGTCTGAAACCATGAATCATCCTCCTAGATGGCTTTCATGCATTCTCCTAGGATTTTCCATGAAAACCTAACCATGGATGGATGGTTTGGATTTCTCCGAGATCACTCTCTCTCCAATAACTATCCTAAGGTCTGTAGAAACTCATGGAATTAGTATCCATACCTGAGAAGATTACTTTTTCTCTGAAACTCTTCTCTTTTTTGCTAAGTTCTCTTGCTTGCCTCTCTTCTTCCTCTTTTCCTTCTCCTCTCTTTCTCTCAATTCAATTAGGGTTGTGAAAGGAGTGAAAGTGGCTTAGGGACGTCCTTTAAATAGGCTATAAACATCCTAAAATAAGCCCCTTTGAGATTAGGAAGGAATCCAATCAAAAATCTCGAAATTTCCTAGTTTCTATTTTCGGCAGGATCCAAGGGTTGATGGGAGGGTCGATGATCCCGTCGACCCTAGGGTTCAAAAGCTGTCCGACCCTCCCTTCAAAACTGAGGGTCTGACTTTCTGTTTTGGGAGGTCCGACCCTGCTTAGCTGGGTGTGCGACCCTTCCCTCTTTTTAAGTGTTTTTGGGTCGATTTGATACCTGGGATCTCGATCTCCTTCATGCCCTTGGTCCACTTGACTCGACCATGATGGGTAAACCTGGTTCAAGGTGGTAAGACCGGGTTAGATTGACACGGGTCTTACACTGCCTCTACCTCAGCCCACTTGGTAAAATAGTCTACCGCGACGATGACAAATTTTCTTTGGTAACGAGCAGGGGGAAAAGGACCCATGATGTCCATTCCCCAGGTGGCAAAGGGAATTGGGGCTGCTTCAATTGACCTCAGGGGGGTTGCTGGGAGATGGGGAACTGGGGCATACAACTGGCACTTCCCATATTTTTTGACGTAGTCTATGCATTCCTTCCTCATTTTTGACCAGTAGTAGCCCTGTCGTAAGATTTTATGAGCGAAGACTCTCCCCCATTGATGGGCTCCGCAAATTCCTTCGTTTACCTCCTTGATTGCCAAAGCTGCTTCAAATGGGCGCAGACATCGTAGTAAGGGAATGTAAAGGCTTTTTTGTACAAAGTATCTGCCTCTACTACGTAATGGGTAGCTTTGGATTGTATCCGCCTAGCCTCCTTTCTTTCTCCTGGGAGGATGTCTTCTCTGAAAAATGAATAAATTGGATCTATCCATGATGGTTCTGCCATGGCTGGCATTACCATTTTGGAAATTGGATCCACTATTGATTGTAGTAAGGTTTCGGTATACACCGAGCGATCAAGGTCTAATAAGTCCGAGGTGGCCAATTTGGAAAGGGCATCTACCTGTGTGTTTTGATCCCTAAGTATGTGGTTCAAGGTGAAACTATCAAAAACTGAGGCTACCTCTTCTACCTTTCGTAAGTACGCTGCCATATTGACTTTATTTGCCTCGTACTCCCCATTTACCTGTCGTACTTCCAATTGAGAGTTGCTGGACGCCTCGATCCTTTTTGCCATTACTGCCTTGGCTAAGCGTAGTCCGGCGATCAAGGATTCGTACTTGGCCGCATTGTTTGACGCCTGAAATTTGAACCGAAGGGCATATCGAATCTGAAAGCCTTCGGGGCTCGTGAGTATGAAACCAGCACCACACTGGGCCTTGTTCGAGGCTCCATCGAGAAATAAGGTCCACGGTTGCAATGTGCTTTCTTTGCCTTTGCTTTCTGCTCCTTCCTCTGCCTCTCCAGGAAGAGATGATTCGATTAGAAAATCGGTCAAGGTTTGAGCCTTAATGGTTGTGCAAGGCTTGTAACTGATATCGAATTCTCCTAATTCTACAACCCAATTGATCACCCGGCCAGAGACATCTGGCCTCGTTAAAATTTTCTTCAGAGGCTGGTCAGTTAGGACGTTGATGGAGTATGCTTGGAAGTAGGGCCGGAGCTTTCTTGCTGACATTACTAGTGCCAGAGCAACTTTCTCGATGAACTTATATTGAGTTTCATCCTCCAGTAGAATCTTACTGACATAGTATATCGGTCGTTGTGCGCCATCTACCACCTTGATAAGTACGGCGCTGACCGCCTTTGAAGATACTACCAAGTATAGCTCCAATATGTCTCCAACCTCGGGCTTAACCAACAGCGGAGGAGATGCTAAGTAAGCCTTTAGTTCCTCGAACGCCTGTGGGCATTCGACGCTCCACTCAAAGATCTTGTTGCCCTTAAAAGTCGTGAAAAAGGGGAGACATTTGTCTGCCGAGTGAGACATGAATCTGCTTAGTGCTGCCACTCGTCCAGTAAGTTCTTGTACTTGCTTTACTCTGGTTGGCGCTGGCATACTGAGAATGGCTGTAATCTTTATGGGGTTGGCCTCAATACCGTGGCTGGACACCATGAATTTGAGGAACTTTCCAGAAACGACTCCGAATGCACATTTGGCAGGGTTGAGGCGCATTCTATGCTATCTTAGCACTCCAAATGCTTCCTCCAGGTCCTTAATATGATCCCCGCCGACTAGGCTCTTCACAAGCATGTCGTCAACATACACTTCTACATTCCTTCCGATCTGCCTTTCGAATATCTTGTTTACCAGTCTTTGATACGTAGCCCCAACATTCTTGAGACCAAAAGGCATGACATCGTAGCAGAAGAGACCTCGATTGGTGACGAAGGCAGTTTTCTCTGCATCAATCGGGTGCATTCGGATCTGATTGTAGCCAGAGTAGGCGTCCATGAAACTCAATTGCGCATGTCCAACGGTAGCATCGATCAGCTGGTCGATCCGAGGGAGAGGGAAGCTGTCCTTTGGCCACGCTTTGTTCAAGTCTGTGAAATCGATGCATATTCGCCATTTGTCTCCCATCTTGGGAACCATGACGACGTTTACAAGCCATTCTGGATAATGGATTTCTCTGATGAATCTGGCCTGTAATAATTTCTCGACTTCGTCGTCGATTAGACGCTGCCGAGATGCAGCAAATGTTCTCTTCTTTTGTCATACTGGCCGGTGCCGAGGATCAATATTCAAGCAATGTTGTGCAATTTCTTACGTTATTCCGGGCATATCAGCTACAGACCAGGCAAAAATGTCTGCATTTGTCCTTAAGAAATTTATCAGCTCTGTTCTTCGCAGTTCTGTGAGCGACGACCCTATCTGGATCATCTTTTCTGGATTTCCTTCCACCAGAGGGACTTAGATTAGATCTTCGGCAAGGGTCCCTCTCTATTGCTTGGGATGGCCCCGACCGAGTTAAAGGAGTTGAAGACCCAATTACAAGAATTGCTGGATAAGGGCTTCATACGACCTAGTATATCGCCTTGGGGAGCACCTATATTATTCGTCAAGAAGAAGGATGGAAGTGTACGGCTATGTATTGACTACCGTGAGCTGAACAAGTTGACGATCAAGAATCGGTATCCTTTGCCTAGGATCGATGATCTGTTCGATCGATTCGGGGGTGCAAAGGTTTTCTCGAAGATCGATCTCCGATCGGGGTATCACCAATTGAAGATCAAGGCCGGAGATATTTCAAGACTGCGCCGGGACGAGGTATGGGCATTATGAGTTTCTAGTTATGTCTTTCGGGTTGACCAATGCTCCGGCGTCGTTTATGGAACCGATGAACCGAGTGTTCCATGACATGTTGGACACTTCGGTCATCGTATTCATCGATGACATATTGATTTACTCTAAGGACATGGAGACTCATACAGCGCATTTGAGGGTAGCCCTACAACGGCTGAGGGATGTGAGGCTTTATGCAAAATTCAAGAAGTGTGAGTTTTGGCTGAAGGAAGTGGCTTTCTTGGGCCATGTGGTATCTGAAGACGGTATCAAGGTTGATCCAAGCAAGATAGCTGCTATAGTAGGATGGGAAGCACCAAAATCTATTGCGGAGATTCGTAGTTTCCTTGGGTTGGCTGGTTATTATAGAAGATTCGTGAAAGATTACTCCAGGATCGTGGTTCCACTCACCAGATTGACCAAGAAGGGAGAGAAATTTATATGGACAGATGAGTGTGAGAAGTGCTTCCAGACTTTGAAGTCAAGACTTGTCTCTGCACCTATCTTGACCATCCCCGAACCAAGCGTACCGTTTACTCTATATACGGATGCTTCGGGGTTGGGTATTGGGTGTGTTCGATGCAAGGAGAACAGGTGATCGCTTACGCATCAAGACAGTTAAAAGAGCATGAGAAGAACTATCCTACGCATGACTTGGAGCTAGCAGTGGTTATACATGCAATCAAGACTTGGAGACACTACTTGTACGGTGAGAAGTTCCAGATCAAGTCGGATCACAAGAGCTTAACGTATTTGTTCACTCAGAAGGATTTGAACATGAGACAAAGGAGATGGTTGGAGTTATTAAAAGATTATGACTGTGATATCCAGTACCATCCGGGTAAGGCAAATGTGGTAGCCGACGCCTTAAGCAGAAAATGGGCATCGAAACCTGAGGCAGGACCAAGTACAAATGCTGCATTGTGTGCCGCAGCCTCTAGTTCAATCGAAGGTGATGAAGAGCATATAATTGAAACTGCAGAAGATCCAGTTGAGCAAGGCTTGATTTATAAGTTCACTATGATGTTCGCCGCATTGAAGATCTCACCGAGTCTAATTGATGAAGTCAAGGTAGCAATCCTACAGGGATCCATATCTCAAGACAGTCGGGGAAGACTTAGAGAAGGGTACGTGCAATCCCGACTTTACCTTGGAATCGAGACAAAGTACTCAAGTATCGCGGACGGTTATGTATACCCGAGAGCGAAGCTGCGATATCGGAGGTCGAGTTATGACTGAAGCTCATTACACTCCATATTCGGTACATCCCGGAAGTACCAAGATGTACCATGATCTAAGAAGACTTTATTGGTGGAGGGGTATGAAAGCCGATATAGCTCGCTTCGTGTTCCAATGTCTGAATTGTCAACAAGTTAAAGCGGAAAGGCAAAGACCCTCAGGTTTACTACAGCCATTACCAGAACCTACATGGAAGTGGGATTGTATCACCATGGATTTCGTCACTGGCCTACCATTGACACCAAGGTCAGTGGATGCAGTTTGGGTTATAGTAGATCGACTGACCAAGACAGCTCGATTTATTGCGGTTAGACCTCAGTATACCATGGAGAAACTGGCCAAGTTATATGTTGATAATATAGTCGGACTTAATGGCGTTCCGAGAGTATAGTATCCGATGAGATCCCCGTTTTACATCAAAGTTCCGGGAAGGATTACGAAGCTATGGGAACAAAGTTGAAGTTCGGTACAGCTTTCCATCCTCGGACGGACGGACGGTCGAGCGAACTATTCAAATTTTGAAAGATATGCTTCGAGCTTGTGCATTAGATTTCAAAGGAGCTTGGGATGAGAAGCTATCACTTATCGAGTTTGCTTACAACAACAGTTATCAGGCTACAATTCAGATGGCCCCGTATGAAGCACTCTATGGGAGGAAGTGTCGTACACCTCTGTTATGGAAAGAATTGGGGGAAAGAAGAATTGTAGGACCGGAGTTTATTAAAGAAACTTGCCGAGTGATTGATCAGATCAAAGAGAGAGTAAAAATAGCTCAAGTTCGACAGAAGCACTATGCGGATAATCGACGTCGAGATCTGGAGTTTACAGTGGGTGACAAAGTATTCTTGAAGGTGTCACCGGTGCGAGGTCTGAAACGGTTTGGTAAGAAGGGGAAGCTATGCCCCGGGTATGTGGGACCATATGAGATATTGAATCGACGTGGTAATGTAGCATATCAATTGGCTTTACCACCATCTATGTCTAGCGTTCATAATGTGTTCCATGTATCATTCTGAAGAAGTATGTCGGAGATCCATCGCATATCTTGATCGCTGATCCTCCGGACTTGTCCGAAGACTTAACTTTCGAAGTGGTGCCTGTAATGCTCTCGAGTCGAAAAGTTCAGCAACTTCGAACCAAGGATATCCACTATGTGAAGGTGAATTGGAGAAGCCAAAATGTGGAGGAAATTACTTGGGAAGAAGAGAGCGCGATGAGGAAGGAGTACCCTAACCTGTTTGACGATCAAGGTACGTTCAAATTTCGAGGCCGAAATTTCTTTTAAGGGTGGGGGAGTTGTAGTACCTACATGCAAATTTCGGGATGAAATTTCTTTTAAGGGTGGTGGAGTTGTAAGACCCGCACTCTAAAAACCCGATCTAACCTTGGTTTTGTGTCGTGACAGTCTTCCGATCATCACCGGGCCGGGCGGGGCAAGCAAGCGTATAACAAACAGTACGAAAATTGGACCGAAGTCGACCAATTATACCTGATTTTAGGTATACCGGTCGATGGTACCGGTCTTGGTACCGATCGACCGGTATGGCCCGCATTGGCTATGTGCGGGAATTTGGAAATTGGTCTCTGCGGGTCCCGCTTTCCTGATTTCGAATCCTAGAAGTTTCCTAATCCTAGTAGGGTTACTAAACCCTATTTCTAGCCTATAAATACACCCTTAAGCCTCCTCAAATCCTTTCCATTGTCTCTCACAAACCCTAGAGAAGAGAAAGAGCTTGGAAAGGAGAAGGAGCTAGGAAGAAGAAGGGAGGTCTTTGCCATTACCGTTTGGACGAAGCTCACGCTACGCCTGTCAACGGTAAGTGCTTGAATCCATCTTCTTATTCCGTGTTAGTTGTGTGGGTGGATCAATACCATGCAAAGTAGGTATTGATCTAAAACCATAAATTGGCCAATAAACCCTAAGTTGTCATCAAACCCTAGATTTGAGTTTCGAGATGATATTCGTCGAAACGAGACTTGAATGAGTTGGGGATAACTCTAACTCAAAGCCTAGACTTAGAATGGATAGGAGAAACCCTGAAAATCCATGGAGGATGATCGACGGCGGTCGAAGAACCCATGTATGGTCTTGGGAGACATACCGGTCGACTATACCGGTTGCACATAGTGCGACCGGTATGTTGCGACCGCTACCTCTCGGGAGGTTATGCGTGGGGACCGGCTGACCATATCGGTCGCGGTCTTTCCCAGAGCTGCGACCGGTATATGCCACCGGTCGGCTCCGTGAGGGTAGTTTGTGATCTCTGTTGGTTTCCGACCAACATGAAACCCTAAATAATATATTCTAATGAAACCCTAATAATATTGTAGGACTTTGTGACATATCGTTTGGATCTTGTGACGTGGAGCAAGTGATCGAACGAGCATCAAGTAAGGAAATCTGACTTAAACCTAATAATTAATGGACAATAAATCGTTGTTAATCATTGAATATCTATGATGTGATTTTTGTACATATTCACATGCCATCCTTTATTTTCAGTTATTATTATTGTTCATGCATTCATAGGATGTGATTGTTAGGCATGTGATTGTTTTCGTTGGTGTGTGGAGTGGGGCATGGGCCGGGATCGCTCTTCGCTTGGTACTTTTGTAGTATTCCGTCTTAACATGCTTGGTACGGGTGGGGTATCGGGGAAGGTCGTGGTACGGTGGTCTCCGATATTGATGTTGTCCCGGCCATTGTTATGTGGTACCGAGGATTCGAGTCGACGGCTTGTCCACGATGCTTTAGCTCTATCTCTATGCCGTAGGGAGTTATGTCGGGATAGGGTTTACCTGCGTATTGTTTCTATCCTAGTGGGTTAGTTGCGGATAGGGTATCAGGGGAAGGTGAGGTATGGTGGTCTCCGACCTGGCCTGCACGCTCTAGCTCTATCTCTATGCCGTAGACGACTGTGCTGGGATAGAGCATACATTGTTGACATATAGGATTGGTTAGTTGCGAGCCCAGGTTCCGAGCCCCGGCCGGTAGGGGCTTAGGTACTGGTATGGGTAGAGTATCGGGGAGGTGCGGGTATACCTTAGCTCTATCTCTATTCCATAATGGGTGCATGTGGGTTGGTGGTAGTGTGATTCTTGTGCGATGTCACACACTCGTGTATAGAGGTGCTGGGGGCCACCAAACCTTTCTATAGCACATTGCAAACTTAAAACCGGACCACGCGCATAAAATTGATTGTTACTCATGCATAATCTTGTGAAGCTGTCGATTGTCTTCTTGGTGTGTTGTGTGCTCACCCTTTGTATATACATTGTTTTTAGATGTTGATGCGGGGATACACCGTGGTCGACTATGTGAACGCTCCGGCGTACGGTGGTGTAGCTGCTTTGGATGTACAAGCAGGGGAGGACGAGCATGATGCTTCGTGCGAGTGCCCTTTCTGCGTGTACCTTTGATTTATTTTATTTATTTATTTCAGTTATTTTTGGGTGGATTAAAGGGATGTAATGATATTATTTTATATGTTTGATTTTGAATAATGGGATATTTATTTAAATTATCAATAGATACTCAGTTCATTCTATTTAAAGTCTTCCGCTGTATATTTATATTCTGATTGTGGTTATGTGTAATGGTTTGTATGGGTGGACACGGCCTATTCGAGATCCTGGTGTAAACCGTTGGTTCAATGACGGTTCACTCACACCGTTTTGGTTGGATCAGAATTGGGGTGTGACATATGGCTTGCTTCCTTCATTCACTCAACATTCAGTCCATGGTCTAGAACCATGTATAATCCATCTAGATAGCTTTCGTGCATCCTCCTATGGTTTTCCATGAAAACCTAACCATGGATGGATGGTTTGAGTTTCTCCGAAATCCTACACTCAACCATATCTAACCTAAGGTCTGTAGAAACTCATGGAATTAGTATCCATACCTGAGAAGATTACTTTTCTCTGCAATTTCTTCTCCTTTTTGCTAAGCCTTCTTCCTAGCCTCCTTTCTTCCTCTTTTCCTTCTTCTTTCTTTCTCCCAATTCAATTAGGGTTGTGAAAGGAGTGAATGTGACTTAGAAACGTCCTTTAAATAGACTAGGAATGTCCTATAATAATCCCATTGAGATTTGGAAAGAATCCCAACCGAAAATTAGGAAATTTTCCTAATTTCAGTTTCATCAGAAACCGAGGGTCGATGGGAGGGTCGATGATCCCGTCGACCCTAGGGTCTTAAGCTGTCCGACCCTCCCTTCAAAACTGAGGGTCTGACTTTCTGTTTTGGGAGGTCCGACCCTGCCTAGCTGGGTGTGCGACCCTCCCCTAAAATTAAGTGTTTTTGGGTCGATTTGATACCTGGGATCTCGATCTCCTTCATGCCCTTGGTCCATTTGACTCGACCATGATGGGTAAACCTGGTTCAAGGTGGTAAGACCGGGTTAGTTTGACACGAGTCTTACAGGTGGTCTCCTCCGTTCCTCCCCTGGTGTTGCTGGTACCCTTGGGGCATTGTGATCCACATACTGCTTATAATATCCTCTTTTAATGAGGTCTTTGATTTTCGCCTGCAAGTTCCAACATTCATAGGTGGTATGACCAATGTCGCGGTGGTATTGACAATACTTGTTTGGATTTCTTCGCCGTGCTTCCGTTAAAATCTTCTGGGGTTTTTGGAGATATCCGTCTTTAGCAATGAGAGTGTAGACATCTCCGAGGGGCCTATTGAGCGGAGTGTAATCATTGAATTTCTTATGGATTATGCCGCGAGCTCTAGCTTCCTCTCTTCTCGACTTCTTGTGCTCCCCTGGTCGTATGAGGTCTCCTCTTTCGTCTGTTCGCTTGCTTGGAATGTCGACTAAGCCTTTGTTGGCTTCGTAGATTTCATTAGCGGTGGCAAACTTCTCACACCGAGCCAAGAGCTCTTGCAAGTCGGCCAGTTCCTTTTTTGCGATGGAGAATCTGAGCTTTGGATTAGTGACAGTCGCTCTCAAAGTAGCGAAGTGAACTGACTCTTCTATGTCCTTTACCTGGAGTACCTCCAAGTTGAATTTGGCCAAGAAAGCTCGCAGAGTCTCATCAGGCCTTTGTCTCATGTTCATGAGATGTGCGTTTGTCTTTCGTTGCACCCTACTTCCTTGAAAATGTATTCTGAACAGCTTTCCCATGGTCTTGAAAAAGTCAATCGATCTCGGAGGCAGGTTGTTAAATCACATCCTGGCCGCACCTTTTAGAGTGAGGGGGAAGGCCCTACACATGTTCGCATCTGGGTTCGCGTGGAGGACCATAGCCCCCACAAAATTGTTCAAATGCTCAACTGGATCGGTGGATCCATCATAGGAATCCACCGGACGGCATGCTGAACCGCTTTGGCAAGGGGACCCTCATAAGAATATCAGGGAGAGGGTTGTCTGTAGAGTAATCACTGTCTTCATCCGGGGTCATACCAGCCTTTTCCATTGTCTCGACCTTCCAGTGCAAGAGTGCTAACTAGTCCGTTATCTTTGCGGCTACCTCTGGATCCATGGACGCTTTCTGCTTGTCCTCTGCACCCATAACGACCTTTCGTAGCGGTGCTTGTCGTGGAACCAAAAGTTCTTCCAAGGCATCTTCACCTCGCCCAAGTGTTGCTCTCGGCAGTGGGCCAAACCTCTCTCAAATAGGTATCCTCCCATGTTGTGAGGTTGATCCCGTTCCACTTACTTCCGGACCCGGGGGCGCTCTAGTCCCATCTCTGATGGGTCTACCTCTGTATTGCCCAGGACAATCGTCCCGAGGAAGTTTCGGGGGAAGGTCAGCCTCTCTATGAGGGTCGATCGGAGGGATGACTCCTACTGGTGGACAGGAAGTAGCCTCAGCGACTGGAGGTTGAAGTCCTTGGACGAATCTAGTTAATACTCTGAGCTGCTGAGTCATGGTCTCAAATTGTTCATAAGTGACGGATGCCTCCAATGGGGGCACTTGATTTGCCGCTCTCTTCCCTCTCTCCCTCTGCGGTCTAGGTTCTGACCTATATTCATCTTCGGGGTTGGCCGACCGTTGTTCAATTAAAGAGGAGTTGGATTAATCATATAACTTCTTGTTCTCCTTGGGCTCATACCTCAGGATTTTCCTTTGACTTTTATCTTCCGACGTCAAATCGCTCAGGGCCCCACGGTGGGCGCCAAATTGTTTCGGCCCAAATCCGTATCCGAGGTCTACCACGCTGACTAGACCTGCAAGACAAGCAAAGACAAGGGGGAGGCAGGCCTATGGCATCGGGTCCACTCCAATGCTTAAGTTAGGGCTCTATGAACAGTCGATGGGCTCGGTATCCGAGCCCACAACAATATTTAAATGGGGTAGGTGAAAGATTCTCAGTCCAAGGTGTTAGAGTGAGAATCCCAAAGATAAGTAATTAATGTTTGCGTACCTGAATTCTCGGGATTTGATCTATTTATAGTGAATATTGTTTTTTCCTTAAATGTCGTTTTTGCCTTTCTCACGTGTTTGGATTCTTGAGGATGTTCTCTTATATCCAATCGAGAATGTCCACGTGGCTTGTTGATTGAGTCATAAGTGTCGCGATTTTATTGATGACGTGGTAAATTTCCCCAACACACTTCAACAAACAAAGGAGGCAAAATATAATAATAATAATAGGAACATGTTTTCAAGATTAAAGTAAGAAAAATATAATATATATATATAAATTATTAAACTCTCACAAGCTGCTAACCTAACAAGTAACAATCATAACCAAACTTAATTAAGCATATTAGTTATAAATTGTATTTTTTTAATGTTTCAAATTGCACCATATTGAATTGACATCTCCAAATGGATTATCCTATGTTAACTGACTTTTGTCTCCAAATCTTCATATAGCATTCCATTATAGATTGAGCACAAGAGTGTAAATCAGGTTGTCCAAAGTCCAACCATAACTGAGATCTCAAAGACCTACATCCTCCGTTGATCATATATAGTCCAAGAGATGACATCATTCATGGGACCCACTGATTGGAAGGTCCAGATCAAGATGTGCGTGATGGTACTGGAACTATAACAGTCAGCGCAAAGTTTATATATAGACAATAAAATCATATGGTGATTAAGCTTCACTCATTCCTAATTTATGTTCTTACCTTTATTCGTTCGGCGAATGTCCACTCAACTGATATTTTTTTTTGGGAAAAAATACTGTTTTCTCCCTTGAATTTGTTTAAAAGACAAATGCCCTTAAACTTTTAAAAAAATACAGTTGTTCTATTTTTTTAATGATGTTAAAATTATTTTTTCTATGAACAATTATACCGTTTGATGTTTTGTAATTTAAAAACCGGTTCTATTGCTAAAAGTTCAATATAATCCTCCTATTGTCATCTTTTTTTTCATTCTCCTTCACCGCAGCAAGAACTCTGGCAACTAAAATCTTAAACATTAGGGGTTTGCAAGAGGGTTCCAAATTCACTGAGATAGGCCAAGATTGGGTTTGCGGAAAAATGGATTTGCGATCCTGTGTAGGGGATGTTCCAGTATAAGAGAAAGAGAGAGAGAGAGAGAGAGAACAGGACTCGGGGTCCGTTGTTGGTATTGTTTGGAGGAGGAAATTCTTCATGACGTTCCTGCAACTTTTTACAATTTTTATATTTTCTCTGTAAATATTCATAGTGATTTTGCACTTCTATATTGCTTGTCACTTTCATTTTCGATTGTCATTGATAGAATTTGAACAAAAACATGGGATTTTGAATGGAGTTTTGACTTGCATCTAATTGGGCAATGGAAATTCTGATTCTTCGTAAATTACCTTTAAATTGGTTGATGGATTTTCTTTCAATTTCTATGAAAATCTAGGATATTCTTTGGATAATCTATTGAACTCGATATTTGCTTGATTGGCTATGGTAAGAAAGACTTTGGGAGAACAAATTAAAAGGAGGGATTCTTCCCCAAACCATATGTTTGGTTCGGTTGATTCGTCCTTCCCTATGGTCCATGCCGTTTCTCCAAATTCCCCGATTGATTATCCCTGCTTGAAACTGGGAAGATCGAAGAATATTTATAAAGCTGGAGAAACTCGAATAGAATCTGAAACTTTAGGGAGTTCGTAAAGGAGGTCAAAATACTAGCCCTTGATTGGGAGTTGCAGCGATTGAGACCGAATTAGATTCTCTTTTCCAATAAGGGTAAATCAGGTACTTCACCCTTGTAAAGGGTTAGTTTGGTCATTACAATAACATTGGTCCTTCACTGTCAGTATTTAATGGAATATGGTTAACATCGTGGGTTTAGTTCTATTTTAAAAGTCATTGTAGGAAAGGTATTTGTATTTGTCTGAAAAGTTTGGAGGCCTTTGTCCTTTTGCAAAACAAGGGGAGGAAACAGTATTTTTTTCTCTTTTCATTTTTTTTTTTTTTTTAGGTAAACCACTCAACTGATATCAATCACTATTTGATAGGCTTATCAAATCCTTACATGAATCACGAATGCTATATGTTAAAGGCCTGATATATAGCAACGTTGCATCTATGTGATATTATTCGCATTGGTTCAAAGTTCGTACGGTTTTAGAACGTTTAGGGATTGTCCTTATTTATAAGCTACCCAATCAATGTGAGACTATCTTAGTTGTCTTTCGTTACTTTTATCACAACAGAGGTTTATTAAATGAGTTTATTGTGTACGGCCCAGAGTTCCTACAGGCAGCGTCAATGTTGAGGCCCGAGAGAAACATTGTGTCCATATGATATTGTTCTCTTTGGGTCAAAGCCTATATGGTTTTAAAACACGTCTATATGGAAGGGATTGGCCCCTACTTATAAGCCACATGTTCACCTGACACCCAACAATGTCTAAGGGTGTAACATTTGAACCGAAACCTTTTACCGAAATCGAATCGAACAGTTTACACTGAAAACCGGGAAACCATTTAGTAAGCGGTTCTGTTTTAATTTGAATTATCGCACCATTTAACAGTTTTAGACCGTTTAGACTAGCAGTCTCACACCGGTTAGGCACCGGTTAACCCGAACGAGAGTGGACCTTTTGAACCAATTACTTATTGAAATCCCTAATCACATTCCTCTGTTTTCTCTCTTCTTCCTCGACCTCCTCTCTTCTTCTTTCGTATTCTTCTTCAAACTTCCAATTCCTAATGCTCCTGATGGTACTCCAATAATAATCCGTGGAGCCCTAATTACTTGGTACTACCTGCAAAATATTGCTCTTTGAAGTGTTGGATGTGGGACATTGTTTTGGGTGGATTGATCTCGTCATCAAGTTCAGCAAATCTGTGTTAGGAGGCTAGGTAAATCTAATCTGCAATGCCATCACTCTAAAAGGGATGTCCTTCTACTCCGAAATGGCTGATTACATGATTGGTAAGGATAGAAAGTGTATTAAGTCATGAATGAATGAGTGAAAGTCCACATATTGATCAATCTGTGATATTGTGAATTCTCAATGGAAAGGACAAGCTCCTCTTGGGATAGAGTACATGTGGAAAGAAGCCATTGTGATGTCGGGGGAAGAAACTAAATTGAGAAAACATTTGAAGTGATTAAACCATTGTGACAGGAGGGGAAGAAACTAATTAAAAAAACATCTAGAGTGATTATGTGATTGGTGAAAATATGTGAGATTAGGAAAGTTGGAGTAGTAAGAGAAGGAAAGTTGGAGAACCAATTGTGGTAAACCGTCTATAAACCACAAGCAAAACCATTTAATGAAAAATCAAACCCTAATCGGTTCTGGTTTCAATTTTGACACCAGTTAGTTAATTGGTTCGGTTTGGATTTACCCTCTTATACACCACATCACACCATTTAACTAACAATAAACCGTATAACACCCTCCAATATGGGACTATCTTAGTCGCACCCTCCTTATTTTTACCACAACAATATAAATAGTGTAAATTAAACGCAACACTCAATTATGTGAAAATATGGACCATCGGATGGATTATGCTAGTCCCAGCAACAGAGTTAGTTGAACCAATAGACAAAATGAAGTATTTTTAACCAACTTTCTACATTGTCAAGAAAAACAAAGATTGTACGTAAGGGGAAAATTTTCCTATCAAATGGTGTGTACTTGCGCTCAGACACAGGATAGATGAAACGATCACTCTGTCACCCTAGTTGGATGTTTGTGCCTACAATCCCATTGGTGATCTCCATGTTGGTACATGAGCCACAATCGGACAGAAAAACATTTACCGTAAGTAAAAATGTATTGAACAAGGCGATGTAGAAATCAAACTCTATTCACGATAAAAATAAAATAAAAAAATAAAAATAAAAACCACACAATGCAAGGATATATGGGGTTCAGTTGGATTTATGTTCCTCGTACCTCCCTGTGTTTACAAAGAATTATCATCTGTCGTAATAGCTTCCTTCACTAACTAGATAACTACTTAAAAGGAAATAGGAAGACATAAAATTCAGAAATTACCCTCGTCCCTTAAAGAGGCAGCTCATAAGTCACAATCTAGGCGACAGAATACAAGACATCGTTTACTGCCCGGCCATTTACACCAAAAAAACTATATCGGTTTAAATCGGTCCCTCACGGACAAAAACAACTTGGGCTTGCATAAGCGCAACCTATATTTTATGTGCTCAAGAGAGCTAAGCCAGCTTAAACCATTAAAACACTCTCTTCTTTTTTCTCAAAATTCAAGGACTAATGATCAGTCATATACTTACCCCAAAAAAAAATGCCCGTCATATAAAGTAGGTGAGGATCAAACCCAGGGTCCACCAATGGCCTCTAAGGAGAAAAACACAAGAAGACACCCCCCCGGCCTCCCCTCACTCTCTCTCACTCTCTCTCTCTCTCTCTCTCTGTCTGCCCATATGTCACGTGGATACAAACAGGAGATATAATGGTACAACAATAAATACATATATCATAAAAGCAACCTTGTGGACTCAATCATGCTTCACATAAGATGAAGATCTTACAAGCATCTTGATCAAATGGCTCTAATCAACAATAGCACAAATTGAGTGTTATGGCCCCACATATCCACATCACTGTGTTCAGAATTCTGAATAATGTATAATAGTTTTCCTCAGTATTGCAGTTTACCTAGTTAGTTTCTAACCATCCACTAGAAATCTTTGCCCAAACGTTATATAATCAAAAGTGGTGCAACCAAATTACTTTATTTTATAATGGGATTTCTGTCTAACTAAGCTTTCTAGTCAAGTAAAGTTGGTAAGGGACCATGGAGTGAGAAAGTGGTTACCACCTTCATCATCAAACCAAAAGAAAAATTATAAACCCACCACCACCCAACACAAAAGAAAAAAAGGGAAAGATGAAAAAGTAGACTCCAGTCCTTCCAAGGAACCAGATTCAAAGTTCCAAAGAGAGATGAGGGAAAAATAAAGATAAACAACAACGAAAGTTAGAAACAATGAAGCAGAAAGTACTATTTGGTATAGGAAAGGGGAGGACGGGAGAGAAGGAAGACTGATTCATTTCTCCTTCCTCTCCTTTTGCTTAGGAACAGCTTTTTGAAAGAGTTGGAAGGTTGGAAGATAGCATAAGGTATTTATTTTCTCATTCAATTCACCCTTCTTCTTTTTTTTTTCTTAAGTTTATCACTGTTAGTCAATTCTGGTTGCTTGGTTTCTCAGATTACTAGAGAACATATGAGCTTATTTTTCAGTTCAATAATTGTTCTTGATCCGCTTGTTCTTAATATTGCAAGAAACTGAACTTCCTGATGAGAAGTATGACCTAACCTTCTGCATGCTTTCCCTCAAATTCTTGTGATTTTGATTGTGAAACTCCCTACTTTTCTAGTTTATAAAATTGACATGATTTTAAATTTTTTTTTTTTCTTGAAATTACTGGTTCTAAATGGGGGAGAAGATTACTTATCTCCTTCCTATTCCTACCATGAAAGGGTAGCTCGTGAAGGGCTTGGAACTCATCAAATTCCCCTCTCCTTCCATCATATCCAAGAATTCTAGTTCATGAAAGGGTTTGAAGTTTGAAGGTGAAGGTACTAATTCTTCCCCCAACAGTATTTTTTTTTTTTTTTTCCTTTTCTTATTTGATATTTGTGTTTTGTGTAGAAAATTCTTAATGAAATTCAATTCTTCACATATACATGCACAATCTCCTTTTTTTTCTTTTTTTTCTTTTTTTGGGGGGGTGGGGGGAAGGTATCTCCTAGAGATTTCATCAAGTCTTACCCCAAGGGAAAAGATTTCTACCTGAAGAAATTGAAATATAACCATACATGAATGTGAATAACTCTTATCTACACATGGATGATGCAGGCACAATAAATTCGGCCATTTTCTAAATCCAAAAGAATTTCAGTGCCTAAAAGCCTGAACTAAACTTCCATTTTTACTGTTGTGCCTTGGTATACATAAGCTGATGATCAAGCAATGGTCCTAATCCACATACTAAAAAGTTGCATTAAAAAAATCTCCAGAACTGTGTTTGCTTGCTTGTGTCTCATTAATATGTCCCTAAAATAACAATTTCTAAAGGGGAATTGAAAGACCATCTCTCGCAATTATCATCAGTTGGGTCTAGTTATATCAGTCGATGTAGTTCCCAATTAAAGAACTTAGTTTTCTATATGATTTCTTCTAAATAATCCATTATATTTTTTTTAGATAAAAGTAAGTAATCCATTACAGTAGTCCATGCAGTAGTAGATCATGTCATTTCTAGTTAAGGCAAAGGGAATTAGATGTTTATCTGTGTGTTTGGTCTTTAATTATGTTTCCAGGTCAAGATACTAATGCCAAGGTAATGGGGAAGAAAGGAAGTTGGTTCTCAGCGATCAAGAGGGTGTTTACACCCAATTCTAAAGAGAAGCAGCTCCATGATGTAAGTTCAAATCCTGCTAAGATACTTGTGTTGAATCATAAGCTTCCTTCTCTGTTCTCCCTCTCCCTCCAATAAGATCACATGTGTTGCCAATGATTGAGCCCTTAATTACCCTTAATTACCCTTAATCAGCACCTTGATAAATGAGGGTGAATGCTCTTTTGATGGGTTAGTTTTCAATTGGTGTTGAGTTCCCCAAGGGTCAGTCCTATTGGGGGACTAGAACCTTACTGCTCTCTCTGTCAAGTTCTTTCAGGTTTTGTGTACTTATTTTGAGGATGGATAACTCTAGACCATTGAGTTTCTTAATTAATCCAAAAAGATTAGAAAAAAATTTCCCTTGTTTTGTTCTTTCTATTTTATCTTGTTTTTAATAAAGTTAATTTATAGATTAAAAAAAAAATTAAGAAATGGCTTCTTGACTGACCACAGGGATCTGAGAAACAGAAAAATGCCAAGGAAAAGAAGAAGTGGGGATTAGGGAGACTAAAGGATGGAAAGAACAATTCATTGATCCCCCTCCATAGGGAGCCAAGTAGCATTGAGAAAATACTCCGAGATGTTGAAAAAGATCTACAGATGCCAAAGAAATACTCCGAGCTATCATCGGAGCAACGACCTAGTACAGCAAATCCGACATTATCCGAGCAACTTCCAAGGAGGACGATGCATCCGATGTCGTCGGAGCAACGACCAAGGACGCCACCCCCAGTGCCATCTGCAGTTGTTAATCACCATAATGAAGCCATCATCAGTAGCTCAAGAATCACTCCAAAGAATCAACAAGCTATGCGTTCCCCAGTTATTACTCTAAAGAATCACCAAACTTCAGCTATCAAGATTCAAGCAGCTTTTAGAGGGTATATGGTAAGCAGTTACAATCATTTCTTTCCCAAGTTTGTTAAGACCAAAACCTCAAACAGCTCTCAATTCAATTCTCTTGGGACCTACCCCCAAAGTTGGTGGTTGATAAATAAGAGCTGCACTTCCATGGATAGGTACCTGCCAACTAACTGGGTTAAATCGGCCTGATCAGCTCAATTAAGGTGAAATAGAATGTTCACAACCGGTAACAGACCTACAGATGTCTGTCTGGTCCTGGTTTTTGGGGCTAAACCATGGTTCTCACCAACAACCAGCGTCTAACCAAAAAAAAAAAAAAAAAGAACCATTTAATCGCTGGTTTGGATCAAATACACGTCAAGCTTGACCCAACAACCAAAGAGTTGCAAGACCAAACCAACTTGGGCTCAGCTTGGTTTGGCCTGGATACACTATACGTAGATTGAAGCAAAATAACCTACCACTTTAATAGGGCACCCCAAATGGTTTGGCAGGTCAGAATCGCATGTTAAACCCAGACCTGACCATGGTAGACATGGGGGTGTCAAAACCGGGCCCAATCCCAAAACCAGACACGATCTAGCCAGGATCGGCCCGACAAAACCAAAAACAAGCAGTTATTGGGCTGGATTTATAAAGCCTGATGAAAAACTGAACCGGATTGGAAGATTGGCAAGCCCAAACCAAACCAACCAATAGGTCTAAATCAAAAGCAAACCAGTCTGATAGAGCTCATTAAGTCAATCTTTTGCTAAATATACACGTAGGAAATTGAAACCAAACCAAAACTGGACCTATAGTGGACCAATAAGAACCCATTAGATCAGCCTAATAAAAGCCCAAAACAAAATGGACCAAAATCGAAATTTCCTTATTGGACCATAATTGGGTTTGAGTGGACAGAACCGAATTCAAGTCTGCCCGGATCAAACCAACTCATTGACACCCTTGGGTAGAAGGGTTATTGGGTTGAGATTTGAGAGTACCCAAACTTATACCAAAGATTACATGGTTTGTGTTTAAAAAGGGGGAAAAAAAAAAGGATTACATGGTTCTATAGCAGGAGTTCCTTGTCGGTAAATTTCCTCCTTTTACCAATCCATTGGAATTTTGATCAGACATATACTTTTCATGACTATCGTATGATGATGCTAGCAGAAATGGTATTAAGAAATGAAAATTAATTATAATGACAGGCTAGGAGGAGCTTCAGGGCACTAAAAGGGCTAGTGAGACTTCAGGGAGTAATGAGAGGGCAGAGTGTGAAAAGACAAACCATGAACGCCATGAAACACATGCAACTCCTTGTGAGAGTTCAATCCCAGATACAGTCTAGAAGGATACAAATGTTGGATAATCAAGCTCAGCAACACCAGAATCTACACAAGATTGATAACGACCTGGAATCCAGCTTGGCCAAGTGGACCACCACCCAACCAGTAAGTTCTTCACCTTTTTTTTATGAAATAAAAAGTCTGATTAAATATCATTGGATAACTAGTTTTGATTGATTGATAACTAATATGCCTTATATTTAAGAAAACCAAACCGGTGTTGATCAGAAAAATCCAACTCCTTTTTTCAGTTCACTTGTGGGTTTCAAGGAACACTAAATGTCACAAATAATAGTGTACATTAAGTTCATAAATTGCCCATGGTAGATAATGGTAGAAATCTTCTCATGCGTATCATGTTGGTATGAGGAAATTCAGTGGTTGTAGTTTACTGTGTGCACATATCAATGTATTGGTATAAGCATACAGTGAATGACAGCCAATGAATTTTCTCATGCCGACATGAGATGTATGAGAAGATTTGAATCTGTTAATATAAGTGGGTCTATAATCTATATCATAAAGGATTCTAAACCCGTCTAATCAGTCAAGTTTCAGTTTCTTACAGATGTGTTATAAGTGTTATGATATGGTTCAAATAATTAATAAAAAATAAAATAAAAATAAGAGGGGGATCACTATTAGGTTGCATCACCCTCGTACTATGGTGGAGGCCAATGAAAATATACGGAGGCAACTAACATGGGTGAGATTTTTCACGTCATGGGATGGGATGATCATTTTTTCCTTGTGTGTTTGAAAACAGTCATGCAGTCTCTATGCAGTTTGGCCATCTTTTTATCCCTTACAAAAAGAAAGCATCTTAATTGTATAGTATTAGATTTTTTTTATTTTTTTTTTATTTAATAACTATGAACAACTTCTTCATCTCTATAACATTTTTTTTTTGTTGGTAAAAACATCTCTATAACATAGGGAGTTTGAATAAAATTTCACCGATAGATAAGATGGATGGGGTCTTTTCACTGCTTAGTCAATTCACTTTCTTAATAAGCCCTACCTTGGTTTTTTTCCATGTGAAAATGTGATGTGGAATTTTTAATCTTGCATTATAATTTAGATTGACTATTAATTTATTAAATTTCATAACCTAATTCATTCACTTAAATAATATAAAAGCCTGAAACATAGATGAGAATAAGAAACCTTACTGGGTCCTACATGGAGCCCCACCAAATGAAAAACTTTTTCCAGCATAGTCAGAAAGAATATAGTTGCTTGTTTTAAATCTTTGACATGGATTATCTACTCGTAGATGCCTCTTCTGGGTAGGTGAACTAGGTTTAAGGGATTGGGATCGACTCGGCTGGATCGGTCAACTCGGATCAGGAACAGTCGAAGCTGATCCTATGCGATACTCCGAATCGACACAGCTGGAATAGATTTTTTGCATGTGTAATTCGATTCTTGAGGGTGTTTTTTGATTGATGCAGTCTGATTGAATCAGGATCAATTGGGACCAATATGCGCCCGATTCTATGTTTTATCTACCTTGGCATGAACAGTGGGTAGTACCGTGAAGGTAGCATTAATTGTTATTTTTAGTTTGGTTAGACAAAAAGATGATGATGTGAATAATATATCCACCAAATTTAGAACCCAAAAAAATACCACGTGGCAATAATTTAGAACCCAAAGAAATTCTAAAGTTGAACCAGTAGATGAAGTACCACAAACCAATTGATGAGTAACATGATCTAGTGTATATTGTTAGTAGAGTTGAATCGTATTTGAAATACTCTCTTTAAAGTTTGTAAATGTCCCTTATAAGTGCAATCCGAGTTTAGATATGTTTATAGCTCTAAGATATAAAAACAAATAAATAAATAAATAAACACTCTCAGATCACATAAGGTTGCACATTTAAAATGTGATTCCTAAAAGTGTAAGAAAACAATGCTCACACAGTCTCAAACGGAATGAAATCAGAGAGTTTTGAGTTTGTAAATTCGAAAATAGAGAACTGATTCTAGTAGAGTATTTGTAGAGTAAAGGTGACTCTCTAACACCTCTCTTTGTAAAGGCATACTTGTCCCATAGGAAGAGAGGAATCTATACATGTAAGAGTGTCTAAATGCATACGTCCTAATCTTGAGTGGAAGGGTGTCTATCTATATATGTACAAGTGTCTATCAGTATACAAAAAGACCCGGACTGGTTCAATCCGATCAAGTTTATGCACATTTGTAAAAAGCATCCCAGATCGCTATCTCTCTATTAGAACCCGATACCCCTAATAACCTGTTTCTATATATGAGGGACTTCAAAACATCTTCCATAACCATTGCGGTATTTAAAGATTGTCACTCTACCAAAATTTAATTTAAAAGATCAAAAATCTTGAGGAGAAAATAAATTCAAAAAAAAAAAAAAAAAAACTTTAAACTTTAAGTTTTTATTTAAAAACTTACTTTATACATAATAGTTGACTACTAAATGCAATAGGGAAAATGAGGGCTTAAGTAAATGGTATGTATAGGAATTTTACCTTTTATATATAAAGCTAAAAAGTTTCCCACAATGAGACCAATGAAAGGGTGGGGGTGGAGGTGGGGCGGAGGTGGGGGTGGCGATTTTTTAGGGAGGGACCCACATTTATCAAAGAAGAAAGAATATCAGTAGTGGGCTTAATGGTCCCTACAGATAATTACGTTAGAAGGCATGGGAAGGGATCACTATGCATTCGGGCATTGTGGACTCCTTTTCCCATTAATTGTAACGATTTGTAAAGCGAGTAGGATTTGAAATTGAGGTCTGTTTGTTTCATTATAAAATTTTCTGTGAAATTAAAAATTCTTATTTTACAAAAAATATTTTTTCCATCATTTTACTTACCAACCAAAAAAAAAAACCTTTGAAATAGTGGTAGCACATAATGTTGGGATTTGAGATGTCAAAACAGTTGTGTGGGATGTTTATAGTCCCTAGTCTAAAATATCGGGACAGACTTGGTTTTCCTGTAGCCGTGCAGCCTTTGTAGCCGCATCTAAGCCATTAAGAGTACATGCAAATGTACGTCGATGCATTCCAATAGATAGAATGCAATTGCAGGGACTGCATGACTGCAGACGATCCAAGCTCTATCAGGACAAATCGTCCGAGATAAAAAGACAAGTGTTCCAAACAGCAAAAACGCCTTAGGGAACCCTGAAAGTCCTAAACTCAAAAAGGTTTTTGAAAACATTACTTTGAAATAAATTTTTAGAAAAACCTACTGCCAAAAGTAAAGTTTTTAAAATTTTGTCTATTTGACCCACAAAATAGACAAACCTTTGAAGCTTCCAATTCATTTTGTGTTGTGATTTTTGTTATTTGTGTTAATTCATGAAAATTTTCTTATCTTTTTAATATCTTTCTTTACATTTTAAGATTAAAAAAAATGAAAAACCTTATTTTAGGCACAAAAAAAAAATCTTTTTTTCACTGTGATGCTTTTTTCGCTGTGTGAAGAAGATTGAGGACACCCTAATAAAAAAAGTGTCTTAGTGGTGCACGAGACCTTCGATACTACAGGGTCTATCGCTGACATTTAAAAAAAATCATTTTATAAAAATCAAATACAAACTTCATTATTTGATAGAAAATAACTATTTCCTTTCCTTGGCCTCCTTTATGGCTTTGAAGTTAACATAAGCTTTAATTTCTTTGATGAACTGAAACTTGAATTTAGGGTCTCCTCCTACAAAGAAATTAATTTTTTAACTCTTTTTGTATTTTCTAATTAAGATAAAGCTCATTGATATGGATGTCTTGTATAGTCTGAGACAGGATATTCTGAAGAATGGGATGACAGCGTTCTTACAAAAGAAGAAATAGAGGCAAGGCTGCAAAGAAAGTTGGATGCTGTAATCAAGCGAGAGAGGGCTCTAGCCTATGCATATTCTAACCAGGTACTATTTCCTGCATTCTAAGTGCTAAGCATATTATTTGTTGTAATTTTAATATTTTGAATTTTAATAGATTCAAAATGTTATTTTTATATTTTTTCATGTTGTGTCGAAGAGGTGTGTTTCTTCTTGATAGGCATATTTACAAGACATGTTAAAAAGGTCTGTCTCTTCTTAATAGGCACCTAAATGACCAATAGGTGTGACTTAGTGACATGTCACATGTCTGTTGGTAAAGATATGATGTTTGGATGCACTTTTTGGAGACAACCATTGGTGATGTCTCTTCTCTTCTCCTATAAATAGAGAAGGTTTAACCCTTTAATAAGAATAATTTGGTTTGACAATCGCATTGGTGATGATTTAATTTTTATCCTCTTGCTCATAGCCTTTTGAATCTCTCTGAGTAAACCAAAGAGAGTAAGTGCAACACATACTAGTTTTTTAGGATTGTTTTATCTTGAAAATCGATTTGCAAAGAATCTAGTTTGCACCATTAGGGGCGACTACGATTTTAAAGAGGGTAGTCTTAATTACGACTCTACCCTATCGTTCATTTGCTGCTAGCGGTACATCAATTTAATGGTGAACTTGAAATCTACTTTGGTGAGGTTATTAGATACATACATGGAGTATTTGAATAATTTATTTTTTGTTTATTTAAAATTCTACATCTCATGTTAATCTCATATCTAGTTGATGTTTGTGGTGCATATATTATAAAATTATTACAAAATTATTACACACACAAGATTGCCAAATGACCAGACAATGGTTCAGAAAATATTTAAAAAATCAATAAATGAGCAAGACGATTTAGAGCCAAATATTAAGGGAAATGTCCAATACAAAAAAAGATACTGATATAAGGGCTTAGAATGGCCACTATCATCCCTTCATGGGACTCAAAATCTGATGCTCCATCTCACAAACTTTTTAATGCTGGGGTTGATTCAAATTTATAGCCAGACCCAATTATGCATGTACTGGCTGTGCTTGGCCCTCAATTTTTCATAATATTCGATTGTTTGGATGCTAAATTTGGTAAATCCTTCAGAAAAAAAATCCCTGCTCAGTTGCTGCGTTTCCCTTCATAATGAACAAATCCCGTCCCCTAGATTCTTTGTGCGTGGTCTCATTAGCCCTGCCCTAATGCAAGGCCACGCTGTCGGACAGCGATCCCCTTACCTTATAAAAATGGCACGGTGATATCCCTACATAATATTTTGGACTTTGCTCCAAGCTTCCAACCCTCAGAAACCACCTATGGGGGTATGTCTAACATGAATTTGATTTATTTGGTGGCATCAGCTGTGGAAGGCTACTCCAAAATCAGCTCAGGCAGCCCTCATGGAGATCCGGTCTGGAGGACTTCCCTGGTGGTGGAACTGGGTAGGAAGAGAACTTCCTGGATATCCTTCTGAAATCCATGCAGTGATGCATACAAGAGCAGATCCAAGTCATCTAACACCTCCAAGGCCCCTTCCAGACCCCAAGCAGCGACCCCAATCAAGTAACAGTAAGCAGTCAAAGCTTGGGTTTAATAATAATCCCGAAACAATTACACCAAGATCTTCAAAATCAACCGTTCCATGGAAGACAACAACAATGCAAGCAAATAGCTCAACACCAGTAAGGCATATAAAACCATCTGGGACAGGTGCTGCTGATCAATTGTCACTTGATGTGCCCTTGAGGGATGATGAAAGCCTTACCAGCTGCCCACCCTTTTCAGTACCAAACTACATGGTACCAACGGTGTCTGCAAAAGCAAAGGTGAGAGCTTATAGCAACCCGAAGGAGAGGCATCCAGCAACCGGTCATGACAGGAAAAGGCGTCTTTCGTTTCCTCTAACCCAAAGCATTGGGTCACTAAGGTGGAACAAGGGGTCGTTATTCTCAAGCAAAGATACTAACAGCTCTTACAGGATGTTAGGGAAGAATGATACTATGCACTCAATAGGTAATGTGAGTATTGATTCTACTGTTTCTTTGCCTGTTGGAGTTGGAAGGAAGCCATTCAAGAGATTTGTGTGATTATATATGGTGTACTCTTTCTGTTATTTCTTTTCTCTTTTCTTCTTCTTATAGTGATATACTACTCTTTTATTCTTTTTTTTTCTTTTTTTTCTTTTTTTGTGGGGAAGGGGGGGAAGAGGGATTGTTTGTGGAAAGGGTGATTTGATTGAGATTTTAAGAAGTAAAATATGGGATGTTAGTTCTGTAATGTAACAATAATGAAACTACAGGAACTTGTGATTTGAATACAAGAGGATTTGAGATTCGATTGCTTATTGAGGAGAGCTATTCCCTATTTAATCTCACAAAAATCAAGTCTTATCTCCAATGCAACTAGAGTCATTTATCATGGAGGTTTGGGCCAGTTCATATAGTGTAGATGATTCATAGCCAGGGTATTCTTTCAAATTAATAATCAATTGCTGAACTGTGTAGAGTCAATGTGATGCAGCCCATTTATTCCTTAGCTACTAATGAGCATTTAATGAAAATTCCTTCTCCATTACCCTTTCCAACACTTCTCATTTAATGCCCTCACATTTGGTGTCTCTTCCCAATGTCTCTATGTCAATGCTTCTTTTCTTTTCCCAAGTTGCTCACAATGTTTCATTCTCTCCATCATATCCTTTATATGTGTAATATGTGCTTGGAAAGAGATCAGTGAATACTTGTAAGCTTATGCTATTTGGGAGTGCTTGTAAGACCCCTTTCGAATGAGTTTGAGGTCCTTTTGTGGTGAGAGAGTTCCACATTTGGGTTGAGAGAATCCCTAAGAGACCCCTGGGTTGAATGGTCCCCATACAACCCTTGTTATCTTGTTCTTGTCTTTTTTTTCTTATAAAATCACTCTCATTTTTGTTCGCTTATCAATCATATTGTGAACAACATCACAATGTGCCATAAGGACATTATTAATTGATTCGTAGTTTGGCGAGCTTTGGTTGCTGACCCCTGGTTTCCATGGGCAGGGATGAGCCAAAGAGCAAACTGTCAAAGGTCTCCTAATCCCTTGACAGTTCCAACTCAGTATTTTAATTGTGACTGGTGGTGCTGGACTTCCCCAGCCACCACGGAGCTATCAAGTAACAAGGTATCCGAAGATTATGGCACATTGACTCTACACAAACAGGATGTCCTCCTACCAGTTATCAGTTCGGTGAACGTGTTAACAACTATCGATATTACTACAGCAGCTTTGGTTCCTGAGACACTGTACAACGCCAGAATGGCAACATCAAGTATGAATACAACAAATTACGCGAAAGCCTTCTTACGAATCTGATCTGAAGTTCAAGGCCTGACCGTAGGCTAATCGATTGAGCACCAACTCTCCACTACGCCAAATGTGCTCACTACCGGCGGGAACCTATGATTGGTCGCTGCAATTCTGTCACTGCTTCCAATCACGATGACAGTTACAGTGGTGATTATCCATTGGAAGTACAGGCAATCTAGGCAAATGTCCAACTAAATATATACATAAATCCTTGATCACAGGTTGGATTGATTTTTTTTTTTTTTTAATTCCATGATACAATTACTTGATGATGATGATTAATTTGCATTGACATTTTGGTCATGGGCCAATTCACTATTTTCATTAACGGAATGGAATGGCAGAATCATCTCACTGGCTAGAAAAACAAATATATGTTAAACTATCCAACTGAAATATTCTACTCGGTTTCAATTCTATTATCCGAACCAAAATTCTGCAGTGTATAATCTCTGCAGCCATACAAGATATAACAAAGACGAATACATAAACTATACATAGCTCCACATCTCAACCTAAACCCACACAAGGATATATGCAATCATTCCAAGTTGAACTATAATACATTCTCTGGTTTACAGCATGATTGTGATTGTGAGGTTTCATTGGCACTGACGGTTTCAGCATCAGGAGGCAGACATCTTTTCGAGAAAAATCTAGCAATCCCTTTTGGCCTCCCACTATTCTTCTCTGCAAACCAAAGAACACAAACAAATATAATGCAATTCAGTGGATGCAACAGCTCAGCAGTGAAACATAATGGAATTTTTCTTCAATTGGTACACATTGACTCTACACAAGCAAGTTGAACAGTGAGCTACACAGAAGGCATACCTGGGGAAATTGATGAGCCAAGCTTGTCCAAAACCTCTTTCCTCACCTGCACTTGAAGATTATCATTCAGCAAATTTCCCACTACATTACAGTGAATAATAGTGATATATAATATTTACATTGTACCATAAGGTTGGGGATCGGAATAAAATAAGCCGTCTCAGCTGAGTAGACTCAGGATCAGCGAGGACCAATCCCAATGAAAACTCAACTTTGAACAGGTCTAGGGTGCCTGAGATTGGACCAGTCTGGCTGAAACCCAGTTGAGTTAATTCAGAACTGTATTAATACATGCAGTGCCAATCTGATCTCCTAGTCTGATCCACTTGGTCTTATTCTTATTCTAAGATAATGATCTTTATAGCATACGATATCACCAGCATTAGTACCAGAATTCCACATTTTAGCATGCTGTTTTCACCAAGACAGAAAGAATGGAGCATCGGACCCATTTTTGTACCTACCTGCCAGCGATTATCCAGAAACTCTGATATCTCACGCACTTTGCTTTTTAATTGACACTTTGGGACATCTGGGAAGATCTGTTGCAAGGATCCTACCACCTTACCCATCCCACTTGGTGATGATTGAATAACAGAAACCTGTAATCCCAGTCAGATGGTATTACTTTCAGTTCTCAAATGGTGTGATCTCAATTCACTAAACGAAGTTCATCGAAAACTTACAAATTTTGGCAAGGCCGTATCAGGTATAACTGCCACACCTCTTGTTGGCGGAGTATTATCCTTGCCCTGTGTCAGGGAAACATCATCATCTACATCCAGTTTGTCTTTTAATTTTTCTACTGGTGGGGCCCCCGGGAAAGCCTGCATTCTCAGGGCTTGCAAACACATAACTTCGAGTGTAGGGCTATCACAGGTATCTTTAGTCACCAACAAATTTGACTTCTCATGCATTAAATTTGATATAATTAACGGCTGGTTCTTCCGGAGAGCATTCTCCGTCAAATTGTGGAGATACTTATGCAATCGAAGAAATGCTCGAAATTCGTCACTCTCAGATTCTTGCTTACAACTGGGAGAACTTCTATCTTCATTATCTACCGCATCAGACTCCATTCTGTCAACTTGCACTCCCTGCGTGTGAAAGACAAATAATACATTAAAATGACTCAAAAACCACATCTACAACGAAGATTAAAAAAAGAACAAGAAAACAAAAGGAAAAGATGCATATAATATTTCCTTCTTACTTGTTTAGTCATTAATCTAATATGTTTATTCATTGCTGAGTCGCTGACTAGTGAATCTTAATGACCTGTGATTATACCATTAATATTTCCACGGTATGGACATGTGTCATTCATTCACCATTACAAGGCTATATGATGAAGTGTATGCATTTTGTTGACTTGATGTGATAACTTGTGTGTAATGACACAAACCAGCTTTACTTATAATATGGACAAGAACAATCTAGAATGAATACAAAGACAAAATATCCCTATTAGACAATTCTACCCTCGTACCCATATTACAACATTCCCTCTCAAGTTGATGGCTTGATGCATAAATATCACACATGCCCAACTTGCAAACAATAGGATAAAAGACCTTAATATTAAGACTTTAGTAAAAACATCTGTCCGTTGTTCATGACAAGGAACAAAAGGCACATAAATAAGATCCGAATCCAAACTTTTCTTTGATGAAGTAACAGTCAATTTCCACGTGTTTCATCCAATCATACTGAACTGAGATCTAGGGATGGCCCTAGAAATCGATAGACAAGCTTGATGAAAAAAAAAAAAAGGGATCGACCCTGAGCATCACCACAAAACAAGCAAAGATTGGCCCGAAAAAGTTGACAAACATGGTTAGCCCTGTAAATCGAAAAAACGCATAGGTAAAAAAACATGTGAAACTGGTAAGTGGTGGAGGCACAAAATTCAAAGAGCTGAAATTGAGAGGGATCTCGATTTTAGGGTTTCAGAATCTCTACTCTTATACCATTAAAAGGTAGAGGTAAAAAAATATGTGGAACTAGTATGTGGAGGCACTTAATTCGAGGCAGCGCTGAAATTGAAGAGAGGGATCTCAATTTTAGGGTTTCAAAATCTCTGCACTAACACTATGTTAAGGTTTCATCTCAAAAGTTTTGAACCTATAAGTGAAAAGGACTCTCCAATATATAAGGCACCCAAGGTTCCAAACTTAACCAACGTGGGATTATTTCTTTCCCTCACGTGTTGCCCTTCTTTTGGGTGGCAGTTGACGTGGCATATGTGGTCCCTCTTTTAGATGACCGTAAGAAGGAAACTTGGAACTCTGATACCATACTGAATTGACGTAAGGACTTGTGTCTAATGGGACACAAGTCATCTTTATTTATAATATGGAGAACAATCTAGAACAAGTACACAAAAAAAAAACCCTATGAGACAATTTTACCGTCCCTCTTTTAGATGACCGTAAGAAGGAAACTTGGAACTCGATACAAGTCATCTTTATTTATAATATGGAGAACAATCTAGAACAAGTACACAAAAAAAAAACCCTATGAGACAATTTTACCCTCGTACCCATACTAACACATTTAAATAAATGGATTCTTGTTTATTTCATTATTTCTCTTTTTTCTTTTACATTTTTAGGGGGTTCCAGATGGCTGGTCGGCATGGCCATGATCCGCATATTACTTTTAGGGGTACTTTAGTCCGAAGGTCATAAAGTTGATGGTAATATGGGACTTTTATTTTATAGGGGATCGAGAATATGAAGTCATGATTAGTAGAGAAGCCCACGCAAAAGATTATGTTTTATGCCACCATCAAGCAAACTTTTTTCTTTCTTTTGTTTTGGAAGATTGGATTGGACCTTTTTTATTCACAATTCAATTTGTAGATTCCGTTTTGACCGTGGTTCAAAATCTTGGCAAGATCTCGACAAGAGATCTCGACAAGAGATCTCAACGCTCGAATCTCGCCGAGATCTCGAGAATCTCAAACAAATCAAGACGAGATTTCAAAATTCCCAAACAATTCTTGATCAATCTCAACCAGTTCTCGACAGGTCTTGACATTTTCGACCATTTTCTCAACAATTTCTCGACATTTTCAACCAATTCTCAACTAGTCTCGTAATAATGTATGAATTATGATTGTATGGTCTACTTAACTACTTTGGATTTTTTTTACTATGACAATTAACTAATTAAGTGTTATTATGTTTATTCTTATCCTAAAATATAATTTAACCAACTCATTTGGCCTTCCATGATCTTCTACTAGTATAACATTATGTAAAATAGCCAATATTACCTAGGTTTACATCTAAACTTCAGACCAACACTACCAAACATGGGTGTAAACCCAAACAACGACCATGTGATTATTTTTTTCAATTTTATTGTTTAAATGTGATTATGTATGCTAAAAGAATGATTCCCTGGAGTATCAAGCCTTAAAATGACCATTTAAGTTCCTGAGACACTTTTGAAGACCTCATAGCTTTTTTACAATGTCTCGCCGAGATCTCTACCGAGATCTTTCTCAGAGGGTCAAGACACCCTCGAGACTCGAGATTTTGAACCTTGTTTTTGACAACATTGATCTTCATATATCTCTCACTGTCATGTGATTTCATTTCTGTTTATTCAATGTTTTTATACATCAAAGAAGGGCTAAGAACATGTTAAAGATCAAAGACATGAAGGGGAATGAAGCTACTACAAGGTTTTCAAGTTTGTGGTGAAATGTTAATCTCAAGGAACAAGAGAGAGACTGTCTTGACTAGTGAGAGAGAAATGAAAGAATAGCTCACAGACCCACTAAACTAGACTGACAAGGTGATTGTGTAGCTACAAGCTGCTGTCGCTCATGGAGACTTGCCCTTATACCCCCAAAAAGGAAGAGGAGACTGCAGGCACCTACGCAAATTCATCCAAGCACTCGAAAGGACCAAGTAACTCCATAAGCATGCTACCGCACCAGAACTTACTAAAGAAGAGACGGGAACAGCAGTCTCGTCTGTGGCTGTGTGAGACCAGAAACCTAGGCGCACCTCTAGCTCCCAATTACCAATTTTTTGGAAAATTGGCATAAATCCTACAATTCAGGATTCGATTCTTAAAACCCCTTACGACTCTACAACTCGATTTGTTGACTATGCTTTGTGGCACGATGAATTCAGTTTCAAAGGGAAAAGGGCAGGAAAGTGTCATCCATTTTAAGAATTGATCGGGACAGTTTATCTTCAATGAGATTGTATTCTGACCCTATGTTTTCTTTGTTGGCTATACATCACATTTTTTTCAGAAAGAAATCATCTGTTGACACTAACCAGTCATCAAGGAAGTACAGTCAAATCTTACAAAAGAAATGTGGCAGAATTTCTACATTCAGAGAGGCAAGTTTGAAATTCAAATACACCATCAGATTCTCGTGCAATACCTTTTTTTAAAAATTTCCTAGACATACTCTTTTCTCATTATTTGTTCTGTAACACCCAACTTTTATCATCGTCCTATTTTGCAGGCAATAAAGGTAATCTTTTGCCTTTACTAAAAGTTTTTCAAAGTTTTTCAATGGGTATATGATAAAAATTAACAAGATACCCCATTTTATAACGATGAATATCGTTATTCCCAACCCCATGAATCCATATTTTATGGCAGCAAATCCCCCTTTCAAAAAAAGCTCCATAAGGATAAGCAGACCCTACAACAAATGGGAGTGCAAGTAGCGCATCAACACTGGCCCAAATCTGCTTCACCTAAACAGTGATCTCTTGGAACCACATCATCACATATGAATACAAACATTTTGTCCAGTTGTTCATAAAGCGTCCTACAAATTTAGACCAGAAGCTGATCCTACAAATACATATTAGAAAAACACAAAAAGCAGAAGCTGATGTTTTGATGGAAATTTCATAGCACATTAAATAAATTAACTGCAAAGGAAAATCTTTAAGCTGCTTATTGCAGTTCCAAACATTGAACAGCGTTGCTTAAATACCTCATTTTCAGAGAGATATCCATCAGGTACGAAGAATCCATCTTCACTTCCATCTTCATCATCAATTCTTAGATTCCCTTCCTCTACACTTTCCTCTTCATCATCTTTATCACAATCTGAGAGGCTTTCTCCAGGTTCCTCCTGCACAAGAAGCGGATTATACACAATGTATTGGTTGCTGGGAGTTTAGCTAATGAGAATCATGAGTACTTCCTATTTATCACCAAAAAGAAATATCCATAAAATACCTCTTCCCACTCTTCCTCACTGTCAATATCATAGTCCAGATCTGGGTCCTTCTTAAAAGGGTGACGAGGTCCAATGACATTACTAAAAAGCACAACAAATCAGTATCAGATTCAAGAGAGAGAGAGAGATCCAAAACTATGCTACAGTAAGGTAGACACCAAAGATGGTGCGCTAACAAGGAACAGAAACTCACAAGTTACTGGGTCAAACCTAACAGATCTTCTAACGCAAAACTTCAAGTCCATCCTATGTTCCTAACTGTCTAAATTATAAGTTATCACACTGCTTTCTCGATACAAGATCTCCCAAATGAGCCCCATCAAATGGTGGTCTCCACACCCTTGGATGTACTGTTTCTGCCCTCAACTTAAAGCAAGCTGTTGCTTTATAGTCCTCGACAATCTACTAAACAAAATCACCCCGGGGGGGGGGGTGGTGGGAGGAGATGGTGCAGTCAAGACTGCCCAATGGGGCCTAAGAAGTCCTTACTTTGGGCTGTGGATAGGTTCTATGGGCCTCGTGCTCCTTGTTTATAGGATCAACTATAGCAGACCTAAATTATAAACATATAAAGTGGGAGTGAAGTCAATACACCAGATTAGTGTCTTAGTTAGAGGAGTTCGAGTTAGATAATGATAATAACTCTACATGCAAAAGAAGCAAAAATAGAAAAATTTGGCACTGCTCACTAAATTCCTTGCAATGAACAAGTCAACATCATTCAACAATGCATTCTATAAAAGCTGAAGGAGGCATTGTCAACCCCTGTTGTGAAAGCTCTGTTTCTTAACCCGGGGGGTTAAGCGACTGTTTTGAGCCTACTTAGTTAAGTCTACATCAGTTGATAGGTGCAATTATCCGCTTGGTCGAATAGCCGGCCCCTTGCTTGTTGAAGCAAAGACTGGGAGGAAGTCTTGCATCCCTTCCCCACCCCAGTAGTGTAACTTAGAGTAGGACCCATCAAAAAAAATACATCAGTTGATAGATCATACTCCACACTCAATCAGAGCTTTATGCACTAATATGATCATTGGTCTTTAATTATTAAATATCTCTTATTTTCCACCTAATCTACCCATAACTTGATTCTGTCAACTTAGCACTTGTTTCTAGATCCCTTTTTTTAATGCTTTTGTTTCTAGATCCTTTCCAAAACTCTGGACTGCTTTATTTGGTATCAGAGACAAACCTAGGTTACTCTATCATGGATCCATAGTAATCAAGCAAGCTTTTGGTGGCCAATATGAAACATGTTTTGGAGGGAGAATGCGCAGAGAAAATGTGACAAGTTTGCTACCCAATTAGAATAATCCTCAGCCAATCACAAAGTAACAACAAGAAGATCCAATTGGTGAAGAATTGGTTGATCCACAATTGGAAACTCGTCAATCGGATAACAAAGAAAACTTGTAGAATACTCTGATTGAAGATGTGAATGATGATCCAATTGAGTTTAACGAGATTCAAAAAAAGACTCTAGTTGAAGAGACTCTCTGACGTTGCTCCTACGGTAGAAATCTAGTTGAAGTAGAAGATCTTCAAAGGCAGGTTACAATTATTGATATCCTCCTGTCAAGAACTATATTAAGGGGCCACTGTTTGGATTAATGGTAAAAGGTTTGTGCTGCCAGGGCAAATGCTAGGGTTCGAGTCTTGAGAGCAGCCACTTTGGGTAAAAAAATGCCAAAGATTAGGGTCGTCACACCAAACTCACTCCTCCCAAGACCGCACATAGGTGGTACTAGCAATGATTAATAGCTCTTTTAAGAACTTAATTGAAGAAAAGAAAATTGACATCGTCCCTACAGATTTGAATGCATAGCTTTTGTTCTACCTTGACAATTCTTTAAGAGCAAATTGACATTGTCCCAACAAGTTTGAATGCATAGTTTTTGTTCTACGTGACAATTCTATAATAATAAGGATCCAATAGTTGCTGATTTTGTTTGTGTTATTCTTGAGAAGCAATGGATAGTAGGTGCAGTAATTTGATTGCTTAGCACACACATCCATTTATCGTGGATGTCAATCAAGTGGTCATGATTCTCTCATACTATAAAACTTGATGATGAGTTTGTTCCAACAGTGAGGGAATTGATGCAAATAAGACTTCCACATTGGGCCTAGGAAGGCCTATTTTGGGCCATGGATAGATTCCATAGACCTTGGGCTACATATTAATGGGGTTACTTTTGTAACATGCCTAACCTACAGAGTGGGAGTGAAGTCAGTAAACAAGATTAGGGTCATAGTTAGAGGAGTTCAAGTGATTAGAATACTTAACAGCTGACTAAAATTTAATTAGAAATGAATTTAGTGAAGAATTATGAGTTCTTAAGACTTTTATGTTGCTGAGCTGAGCAAATGGGAGTGGATTTCCAGATCTGGAAAAGTGATCGCTTCTTCTACTTCTAGTACTGATTCTATCTCTCTCTCTCTCTGAACATATCATTTCACAGTTTCTATTGTTTCCTGCTCAATATCATTTCTGAGATGAAATCTAAGATTCAGAATTATAATTGACTCCATCAGTCCATCTTAACTGCTTAGATCTGATAATCAAAATCTGAATTGTTTCTTCGATTCTTAATACTATCTTAAATATTAAGCAAGTAGAAAATCATCTATAATTCCAGATCTGATTTTCAAGATTTTATATCAGTTGATAGATGAGATTACCCTCTACATTCGACCAGATTTTGGTCTAACCTGATCATTGGTTTTGAATTATTAAGTTCCTCTTATTTTCATTATGTCCAAAGCCAGATTCTATCAACTTCTATAGTTATCCTTCATAGTTTTTGCTTGTAGATCTCTTGTAGAGAACCTTGAACTGCATTAGGGGGTGAAAGAGTACAAACATAAATGGAGCTTACCTTTTCTTAGGCCAAATGCCATAAAATGCTGGCCTACAGCTTTTGTCAAACTGCAAGAGTTGCTTAACTCTATTATGTTTCAGGATGTCAGTTAGAGGATCATCTGCATTATCATGACCAGATCTATCATCAGAGACTGTTTCTTCCCATCCATTTACTAGCTTGTCTAGCTCATCACCATGCTCAACTCCTTTGTTGGAAGTTAGCTTAAGTTCCTTGATCAACACACTCTTAGGCTTATGTCGGATGCCCCAGTGCTGGGGTTTGTTGGAATGACTAGAATGACTCAATTGATACCAAGAACTCAGGTGTGACCTGCAATGCATAACTAGAGTTTTAGGAAAACTGAAGACAGTATAGGAAATTTTTTAAAGAAGCAATCAAAGAAAAATGTCCAGAACTTACTTGAAAAGTTCATCAGTACTTATCCCATCTTTCCAAGACACGTCATTATCCATAAACAATGTAACAGCATTAAGCATTTCATCCTTTTTCCAAGAAGAATCATAAGAAGTTGCTTGTCTTGAAGATTTTTCACCCTGGGTTGGTAAATCATCCCTTTTATTTTTGAGAAAACGTTCCATCATTGAGGCTTGCTTTTGAATGGAAAGTTGCTTCTTTAAGTCAGCTTCTTCCTTTTCTCGGCGTCGTCGATCTTTCTCTGCTTCCTCCTGCTGCCTCTTCAACTGTTTCTTCATTTCAGCTTCTTCTCTCTCACGGTGCCTTTCTTCTTTCTCTGCCTCATCCTGCAATCGTTTTAACTCCTTTTCCTGCAAGAAATGAAAAGAGAAATATTAGGGAAAAACTATCAACTGTTAAGTGAACAAACTTGACTCGCAACTGAAAGACTAAATTGGCACGTAGGAAATGGATCACCTAGACATTCGGGATATGAGAAAAGCCCTGCTTCATCCATGTGTCAGATACATTGAACTGTGGTTTAAATGCCGATGATTGCAACTAGCAAGGCAAGGTGTAATCCTTAAGGCATGGAGTATAAGCCTCATAAACATGCCTTTTCAATAACTAAATAAACACATTAAATACATGACATATTCATACACTGATTTTTAAGTTAAAAAAAAAAATCAAGACTTAAAGAAGGAATCACATAACGAAATAAATATCAAATAAATACACAAGTTAAGCATACCACTCCGAACACTTCACGGTCCAACAAATGTCACCATGTGAGCCTCAAAGTAAGATCCTGAGATACCTTCTAAAACAGTGCATGGAACTAATTAACAAGTTAAGCCAAACATATGCTACTACAGTCCAACCAATAGAATTTTGTTGCACCCATAGTTGTCAAGGTATCACCCAGATGCGAATGCAGATTTCTAGGTCCTATGCGACCGGCCACCAAGTTGTCTAGCACCCAAGTCCCAAAATCATGGAGAAAAAGGAGAGTAGGGGGGGTAGAAGGGAAAATGGGAAAAATGGAATAAGATGGAAGAAGAAGGCGACAGAAGCAGCAGCGGCAGCCACAAAATCTGGACTTGTTGCCAAAAATTCAGTGGCCATTGCCACTGCAACCACTGCTACCACCTCTGACGAAGACAAAGCAGTCGGATCTGTTGCCAGATGCCACCACCTCTGTTGGAAAGGAAGAAGAGAAGCCAAGAAAGGAGGTACATACCAGAAACTCCGGCAGCAACCCCCATCTCCATGACCTCTATGGTACTAATATTCACATATTTCTTTGAAATATTTCAGTTTTGGGTGACTCGAAACGACATGCATGCCAACTCATCCAGCTTTCCAGATTTCAACCGAAATTTCGACTCATTTTGGTCATTTCATCGAATTTCGGTCATTTTGCCTCATTACTAACAATATTTCAATGAAATTTCAACTCATTTTTGCCCAAGAGCTCTAAGACTACTAAAAAAACCTCAAATTTTGGCAAAACATCCTTCATATTTCAGCTGAATCAATGCTTGAAGGTTGGCAATGGAGCACACTTCAATATTTGGGTGTATTGAAGCATCAGTTGGTCAAACTTCTCTAAATTTAAAATTTCCCCCTTCAAAAAAAAAAAAAAAAAAAAAAGAAATTACCCAAGTGCACAAGGCTCCCGCCATTGCAAGGTCTAGGGAGGGTCATATCTACGCAGCCTTACCCCCCTCCCTTCTCAGAGAGGCCGTTTCCAAACCCATGACCACCAAGTCACAAGGGAGCGACCTTGCTGCTGCACCAAGGCCTGCCCTCTTAAATTTTCTACCTTTAAGAGGTGGCTATAATGGAAGGGATATAGTACACATCATACACTACTAACCTAGGGTCCAAAGCTAAACTACCATTTTGGGTGTGTTTTCTCACAATCTAAAGGTTCACACATGTATAGAAATTCTTAATTAGGGTTTCCTTAGGGCCAAATTTTTAATATACCTCCAAATGGCTAATCAAAATTTCCGACAAAAATATAACAAATTTTAACTGAAATTTTTCTCTTCGCTGAAATGATTCAGTAACTAGCAAGGCAAGGTGTAATCCTTAAGGCATGGAGTATAAGCCTCATAAACATGCCTTTTCAATAACTAAATAAACACATTAAATACATGACATATTCATACACTGATTTTTAAGTTAAAAAAAAAAATCAAGACTTAAAGAAGGAATCACATAACGAAATAAATATCAAATAAATACACAAGTTAAGCATACCACTCGAACACTTCACGGTCCAACAAATGTCACCATGTGAGCCTCAAAGTAAGATCCTGAGATACCTTCTAAAACAGTGCATGGAACTAATTAACAAGTTAAGCCAAACATATGCTACTACAGTCCAACCAATAGAATTTTGTTGCACCCATAGTTGTCAAGGTATCACCCAGATGCGAATGCAGATTTCTAGGTCCTATGCGACCGGCCACCAAGTTGTCTAGCACCCAAGTCCCAAAATCATGGAGAAAAGGAGAGTAGGGGGGTAGAAGGGAAAATGGGAAAAATGGAATAAGATGGAAGAAGAAGGCGACAGAAGCAGCAGCGGCAGCCACAAAATCTGGACTTGTTGCCAAAAATTCAGTGGCCATTGCCACTGCAACCACTGCTACCACCTCTGACGAAGACAAAGCAGTCGGATCTGTTGCCAGATGCCACCACCTCTGTTGGAAAGGAAGAAGAGAAGCCAAGAAAGGAGGTACATACCAGAAACTCCGGCAGCAACCCCCATCTCCATGACCTCTATGGTACTAATATTCACATATTTCTTTGAAATATTTCAGTTTTGGGTGACTCAAAACGACATGCATGCCAACTCATCCAGCTTTCCAGATTTCAACCGAAATTTCGACTCATTTTGGTCATTTCATCGAATTTCGGTCATTTTGCCTCATTACTAACAATATTTCAATGAAATTTCAACTCATTTTTGCCCAAGAGCTCTAAGACTACTAAAAAAACCTCAAATTTTGGCAAAACATCCTTCATATTTCAGCTGAATCAATGCTTGAAGGTTGGCAATGGAGCACACTTCAATATTTGGGTGTATTGAAGCATCAGTTGGTCAAACTTCTCTAAATTTAAAATTTCCCCCTTCAAAAAAAAAAAAAAAAAAAAGAAATTACCCAGTGCACAAGGCTCCCGCCATTGCAAGGTCTAGGGAGGGTCATATCTACGCAGCCTTACCCCCCTCCCTTCTCAGAGAGGCCGTTTCCAAACCCATGACCACCAAGTCACAAGGGAGCGACCTTGCTGCTGCACCAAGGCCTGCCCTCTTAAATTTTCTACCTTTAAGAGGTAGCTATAATGGAAGGGATATAGTACACATCATACACTACTAACCTAGGGTCCAAAGCTAAACTACCATTTTGGGTGTGTTTTTTCACAATCTAAAGGTTCACACATGTATAGAAATTCTTAATTAGAGGCTTCGGGCCAAATTTTTAATATACCTCCAAATGGCTAATCAAAATTTCCGACAAAAATATAACAAATTTTAACTGAAATTTTTCTCTTCGCTGAAATGATTCAGTAACTAGCAAGGCAAGGTGTAATCCTTAAGGCATGGAGTATAAGCCTCATAAACATGCCTTTTCAATAACTAAATAAACACATTAAATACATGACATATTCATACACTGATTTTTAAGTTAAAAAAAAAAATCAAGACTTAAAGAAGGAATCACATAACGAAATAAATATCAAATAAATACACAAGTTAAGCATACCACTCCGAACACTTCACGGTCCAACAAATGTCACCATGTGAGCCTCAAAGTAAGATCCTGAGATACCTTCTAAAACAGTGCATGGAACTAATTAACAAGTTAAGCCAAACATATGCTACTACAGTCCAACCAATAGAATTTTGTTGCACCCATAGTTGTCAAGGTATCACCCAGATGCGAATGCAGATTTCTAGGTCCTATGCGACCGGCCACCAAGTTGTCTAGCACCCAAGTCCCAAAATCATGGAGAAAAAGGAGAGTAGGGGGGGTAGAAGGGAAAATGGGAAAAATGGAATAAGATGGAAGAAGAAGGCGACAGAAGCAGCAGCGGCAGCCACAAAATCTGGACTTGTTGCCAAAATTTCAGTGGCCATTGCCACTGCAACCACTGCTACCACCTCTGACGAAGACAAAGCAGTCGGATCTGTTGCCAGATGCCACCACCTCTGTTGGAAAGGAAGAAGAGAAGCCAAGAAAGGAGGTACATACCAGAAACTCCGGCAGCAACCCCCATCTCCATGACCTCTATGGTACTAATATTCACATATTTCTTTGAAATATTTCAGTTTTGGGTGACTCGAAACGACATGCATGCCAACTCATCCAGCTTTCCAGATTTCAACCGAAATTTCGACTCATTTTGGTCATTTCATCGAATTTCGGTCATTTTGCCTCATTACTAACAATATTTCAATGAAATTTCAACTCATTTTTGCCCAAGAGCTCTAAGACTACTAAAAAAACCTCAAATTTTGGCAAAACATCCTTCATATTTCAGCTGAATCAATGCTTGAAGGTTGGCAATGGAGCACACTTCAATATTTGGGTGTATTGAAGCATCAGTTGGTCAAACTTCTCTAAATTTAAAATTTCCCCCTTCAAAAAAAAAAAAAAAAAAAAAAAGAAATTACCTAGTGCACAAGGCTCCCGCCATTGCAAGGTCTAGGGAGGGTCATATCTACGCAGCCTTACCCCCCCTCCCTTCTCAGAGAGGCCGTTTCCAAACCCATGACCACCAAGTCACAAGGGAGCGACCTTGCTGCTGCACCAAGGCCTGCCCTCTTAAATTTTCTACCTTTAAGAGGTAGCTATAATGGAAGGGATATAGTACACATCATACACTACTAACCTAGGGTCCAAAGCTAAACTACCATTTTGGGTGTGTTTTTTCACAATCTAAAGGTTCACACATGTATAGAAATTCTTAATTAGAGGCTTCGGGCCAAATTTTTAATATACCTCCAAATGGCTAATCAAAATTTCCGACAAAAATATAACAAATTTTAACTGAAATTTTTCTCTTCGCTGAAATGATTCAGTTTTTCCCATGGGCAAAATACCTAGCGAAACTGAAATTTCAGACCTTGATCATCTCTTGTGCCGTCTACCACATCAAAGAGGAAGAAGCATTTGTAAAATTATAAGTTTAAAGCACATTACATTTCCCCCTGATTTATCCCATTGCTAATTGTTAACTAATATTATTGTAAAGGAAACTTCAATCATTTCAATTTGTTTGAATTTAGTTTGAAAGGGGGAAAAGAAAGGTAATATTTATCCCTAAATATTATTTGAATCGCCTATCCCTCTCTCTCTCTCTCTCTCTCTCTCTCTCTCTCTCTCTCTCTCTCTCTCTCTCTGAGATATAGTTTACTAATTCTGAATTTTGTGACACTAACTTCATTTTTTTCCTTTAGAATACCAAAAACACTATTTTTCTCACCACACAACAACCTCAACATTTTCAAATTTGAAAAATTCAAGAATGAAGATCTTGAGGCCCCTACAAGCCCATATAAATTGGGTTTGGGTTAAGAATGGTTACAGTTTTATCTTAGGTTTTAAAATTCTCAGCCATATGGTGATATAGGCAATAAAGCAAAAATCCCCTATTATGCCTGCAGGAAATGAGAAAATCCCCTATTAAGCCCGCAGGTAATGGGTTAAGGGATTTTGAAAGAGAAAATCCCAAACAAAACTTAAACAAAATGTAGTTCATGGAGAAAAGAAGAGAACAGCAGAACTAGTGGAAGAGATAGGAGGAAAAATAAACAAGAAGCCAGAAAGAAATTCCAACAAAAAGACTGCGAGTCACCAGGCCGCAACCTGGGAATACAGCAATAAGAAAGGAGAAAACACCTACAATTCTTAATCACTACCAATACCAACACCCTAAGGTTCAATTTCATTAACTGATCTAATAATGTTGTTTACAGACCTAATAGACAACCCATCCTAAAATGAGTTTTCACTTTGAGCCCCGGAAGAAATCCATAAACAACTATGGAACTCTCTTTGACAATAAAGACTCCCAAATATGAATATAATTACAAGAAAGCTACTCATATGAGTACTCAACCCCTTCAAAAGATTTTTGACAAGACACGAGAAAATTAACCAGTAAATTCAACAGAACATTTGAACTTTCCTGATAGGGGAAAATGCCTCTACATGACCCCAATAAGGGAAACTTCGTTAATGAACACTTACTCATGTCACATGGTGGGATAACGTGGCAATCCCAAATGTTAGAGAAACAGGTTAGTGTCTAGATTGGTATTAAATAAAACTACTAATGAAAGAATTAAACTTGAAATAGAACTCCTAATGTAACTAGACTTACTAAAGTAAAACCAAGTCGCAGATCAACACTTCGTCAGGAAATTGGTCATAACTTTCCCTATACAAGTTCGAATCAAGAGATCTTGGCCTTGCCGGAAAGGTAACTCAATAACTTTTCAGACAACACCAATATCATGCAAATAGAGAAGTTTTGAACATCCGAAATTCTCCCTAAGAAAAGCAACAGGAATAACCCAATCTCCTGTAACGCAATGTTGCCAATCACCAAAAACTAATGCAATGCACTGTGAAGCCTATTCAGACCAATCATTGGGATGTCTCGCATTACATATCATATACTTATATAATTATTTACTTCTTTGAGATTATTTCAGGGTTACATTTACAATTGAAAAGTTGATCTCTAAACTAGAAATTTTGGTGAGTCACGTGGGTGTTTATTTATTAAACCATTGAAGCAGGTATGGTAACAACTAGCTCTTGTTACTTCAAGTCCAATTTCAATCAGGTTACAGTTTGATACATCATATGAAATAGCTTCTAGAGTAAAAAGAAATTTGGAGAGAAATTTCCTTTCTTGTGTCATGTGAGTGGAGCTAACCATTAGAGAGAGAGAGAGAGAGAGGGGTTTCAATAGCTGAATTAAATGTGTGGAACCAAGAAACAACTGCACAAAAATCTAATCCACCACTCAATTAACTCAGGGAATAATTCAACTTTCAGCTGAGTATTCCAATTCTGACATAAGGGCATAAACTATGCCTCAGGTTTCGCTCGTGTACTGCCAACTGATGTGGAAATAGTAGACTGATCGAGCTACTGAAATACCAAGCTTGAGCAACGTTAATAGTATTTTTGGTTTTTTTCCCTCAACTAAAATTCGCCACTTTATTTTCATGATCTGCAACTTTTCCAGTAGGATCTGTCGTTGAGCACCAGCCTTCTATGTAACAAGGACACAGAAACAGGTGATGTTCCCCAAACAAATAAATTTGTCAAAAACAGCACCTGCTATAAAAACCGTACAAGCTAACAGTGTCTGCAATGTTCATGAACACAGGATTGCCAACAAGGAAGACTTTGAAAAATGAAGTTCCCTTTCAGGAACTATGGATGACCACCCTATCACCAATGACAAATGCCCTTCAATGATAAGATTAGTCCAGGGTTGTGTGGAAAAGATTTATAAGTCATTAAATAATGGCTTTGACTTCAGTAATATTATCATCTCTTAAGTTGACTACAGTCAATTGAATAAAATATCAATTGACCTGTTAATGAAATTAGCTCCTTTAATTGAGATTTTAGTGGTATACTATTGCAGTAAATCAGCAACTTAAAGCGTGACTAAAGTTTTTTCTGGTCAATCTTGAACTTCCAGAACCTGATTTCTAAGGTGGAAAGCAATTGTGGATGATGTTGTCTCTGGAGTAAGAGATTTGGGTAGTAGACTCGGTCCATAACATGCTGGAATTTGTAATTTGTGAGAACTCATCAAGCGTCACCTTTCAACTATTTTGCACAATGAATCTTACCATAAGGTTATCTTATTCTTTACTTCTAAAACCTTATTACAGTCTAAGTTTGTGAGATGTCTTCCTGCATCACATTTCAACTATCAAAGACTTTGATTGGTAGATTTTTTATTGCTTATTTTGATGACATACTAATCTATAATAATTAATAAGCAAAAGGACGATCATCTTAATCACCTAAGGCAATTCATAAGGGTACCTCAAGCTGAGAAGTTCTACATCAATTTAAGGCTGTTCTTTTCATGCTACCTAAGGTGTGTTCGTTGCGTTTATTGTATCTTTGAGAGGTGTTGAGGCTGATTTAAAAAAGTTAAGAGCATTCTAGACTGACCGGTCCTCAAAATCTTCACCGAAGTTAGAAGCTTACATGCCTTGCTCTCTTTTATCACAGTTTTATCAGAAACCTAAATTCAATCATGGATCCATCACTGAATGTCTGAAGCAGAACAAAGGGATGTTTGCACGGACAGCCACAGCTACTAAAGTTTTCGAGTTTATCAAACAGAAGATGATCGAGGCTCTAATTCTACAGTTGGTCGGCCTTGGGAGTTTGAGGTTGCTACCGATGCTTCACATGTTGGTATCAGAGGAGTTCTCATGCAACGAGGTTCATCCCATTGCCTTCTACAGTGAGAACCCTTCTACAGATCACAGCAGATATTATTGGCCATGACTACAAAAGGATGTGGATCATGTGATCAAGAGATGGCGTATTTGTCAGCTCGACAAAGGAACCAAGCAGAATGGGAAAGGCATGTCGTGCTTGGATTGCCTGCTAAATGGGAAAGGCATGACTCAATACTAGTTGTAGTTGATGGGTTTTCTAAGATTGCACACTTTATTCCATGCCACAAGACATTCGATGCCAGCCATATAGCCTCTATCTTCTTTGAAAAGGTTCTGTGATTGCATGGACTACCATGGTTGATTGTGTCAGATAGAGATGTCAAGTTCATGAGCTACTTCTCGAAGACACTGTTGAAGAGCAACACCAAGCTACAGTTTTCTACAGCTCACCATACATAGACAGATCATCATGGAGATTGTCAACTGCTGTTTAGGCAATTTGTCAAGGAACTAAATCTCTGTTTCAAGACCAGCTTCTGTCAGGCCTGAAATCGAGATGTGCTGGATCTCATTTCGAGGTTTCAACCATGAGTTCCTACATTGGGTTTGTTTTGGCCAGGCCCGAAACCAAGACAACTCGGATATTTCAATTAGTTTCAATCAAAATTCAAGGAACTAAATCTCTGTTCTGAGTCCGGTTTTGGTCAAGCCCAAAATCGAGATGTGCCGGATCTCATTTTGAGGTTTCGACCCTGGGTCTCCCTGGGATGAAACCTAGTGTCAAAACCGGGGTTTCAACCATGACTTTCAACCATGGGTTTTGTTTCAGCCAGGCTCGAAACCGAGACAACTTGGATGTTTAGGATAGTTTTGATCGAAACCTAGAACCACAGTTATGTTGCCTTGTTCGACCATGAGAAGACCTGGCCATCCATACTTGACATTGCCAAATTTGTGTATAACAGTTCGGTGAATAAAACTATGGGTCATACTCTATTTGAGATTGTTCTCTGAGTTCAATCTAAGCAGCTTGCTGATCTAGTTCCCTTTCTTCTCAATGACGCATCATAATTGAAGTGGATGAGTTCATACGCCACATCACAAAGGTGCATGCTAGCATTCCACTATGGTTAGCCTTGAACAATGATGACTACAAAGGTTCGACTGATCGACCTCGTTGCTGTGTGGAGTTTCAACCAAGTGATATGATTATGATTATCATTGCTCCAGAGAGATTCCCTCCTAGTGAAGACACAAAACTCCACCCACACAAGATGGGTCCTTACAAGGTCCTTAGAAAATTTGGACATAATGCTTATGTATTAGATTTGCCTATCGATATGGCCGTAAGCCATGTCTTTAACATGGCTAATCTTACACATTACTTGGGTCATCACTTTGACGAGGGAGATGTTGAGGTCGAGGATATCTTGGACAACAAGTACACTATCTATTGTGCCTTGTATAAAAACATCCATGCCCGTGGTTAAGCATAAGACAAACAACAATACAACAAATAAAGCCCATTGAAAGCCATACAGCAGATTACAAGATACTTAAATTCACTTCACACTCTATCCCAATTTCTTGATGTATAGGCTGGGATCATGAATCAAAGTACTTAAATTTTATTCACAAAGTCAAAATTCCACCACATTATTATAGTGTATGCATAATAGCTACACCTAATTTATTCAGTTCTCTATTCCTTCTTGTATAGACCAAAAAAATCCTCAATTATGAGCAGCAAACAGCATTGATTCTCCCCAATTTGACAATTCAGCCACAGTGAATCAAGAACGAATGTGGTTAGTGAAGCTGTGCACAGGTATGGTGAATGATGCAAGCAGCCAAGCACTGGCCATACAGAAAAGAGATACAGCTACAACCAGATAAACATAAGGATAGAAAAATTTTAGCACTTACACTTTGCAATTTCTCCTTCTGAATTTCACGCTCCATTCTTTTCTTTTCCTTCTCAACCTCTCGCTTATTTCTCTCCAGTCCCTTGATTAGCTCTTTCTCCTTTAGTTTAGCTTCCCTTTCAGCCCTATAAAATAGTCAATAAAAATATATTAACAAGAACATTCCATCAAAGCCTTGAAACCAACTTTCAGAGGACAGTACAAGTACATACATGCCAGCACCATTCTTCTGCACCATGTTTTCCACTAACAAGCGAATGTCTGCCTCATTTAATACTTTACCAAGCTTTTCTGATGCTTTCATCAAATCAGTTCTGAAGACCTGGTTGCTTCCTGACACTTGTAATGCCGACATCATTGCTGAAAAATGCCTCACATATTAGTACCCAGTACCCACTCTTTGTTTAACAATATCAAAACCTAAAAAAGAGATGAATCATAGTGGGAGATACCATGTTCCCTGTGTAACACATACGACTCGTCAGATTAATCAGATCCAACCAAGTGAGCCTCATAAATAGAAGTTTCATGATTCATGACCCACAAATCATTTTTATTTATGATCCTCACCAACCATGGTCCAAAATACAGATTTTCCATCCCTTTAGACAACTTCATATTTCTTTTGGAAGTCTTAAGTAGATAAGCTCAATAGGTGACACGTCAGGGTATATTGAAGCACAAAAGTTGCTGAAGCCACAATGACATAGTTCCCCTACCACTCCCATGCACAAAATATACTTGTAAAACAAAGTAGGGAAAACAACGACCTGTTTTTGGCAAAACTCCAAAATCCTTCCAACAATAGAAAGAAAAGGATAATTCATATCTGCATGCAAACTTAAACTAGTGCAAGTTACAACGTCAGAGGAACAGAAAACATAGTTTAGAGTCGTGGGGCCTCAGAGACATAAAGAATAGAATTTCCCATTAATTAATGATAATGTGTTTTAAGAAACAATCCTTTTTTCCATGAAAGATATTGAAAGTTCTCCTTTTACATCAATATTGTTTTAAACAGAGTAGGGCATATTTGTGGCGACGGGACTATAATAAATTCTATGAAGAAACTTACTCACAGATCATTTAGAGTAGAGACTAATTCAACAACCTTAAAATAGTCAATGCTAGGGATATTAATATCAAACGGAAGACAGTCAATAAGAGAATCAAATCCATATCCATTAAACAGGCTCCTGTACAGAAATTTTGGATTAAGGATTCGACACTTGAGTTGTCAAAGTCAATCTTTTTCAATACAAATTCATCATGAGCCTTACATAAATAGACAAGCTGTTTAATTTTCTCTATTATGGAAACTATCATTTTTTATTCAGCCATGGCACATGTATTATTTTTTCTTTTTCTTGCTATTAAGTTTTTTTTTTTTTTTTTTTTTGGGGTGGGGGAGGGGTGTTGGAAACTATGAGTTGTTGTTTAGCTATCACTAGAGCTTTTCAAAGAAATATAAGCATTGAAATCGGATTTGCATACAAACTATCACCCATACAAGCATCTCTGGCTAATATGCTCCAATTCCAAAAACCACTTTTACATTGGCTCTGGGAGAAGAGAACTACTATCAACCAGCTGAATCCATTATTACAATAGAAGGTTCAATTCCGGAAAAAAAAATCCCCATCCCCCTCTACAAAACTATCATATGCACCCCACAGCCATCAAGAAAGAACAAAAATGAAAAGAAAACTATGAAGTTTTGAATAGCAGAAAATGGTTAATGTATTGCAAACTCAATCCCTCAAACAACTCTCATTAATTGATTAACCAAAAAACCAGGCTAACAATTAAGAATATATTTATATAAATATATTCGATTACCTGAAACAGCAGTTACTCTCTCATGAATTTTCTTCCGACAGATGCGCCTAATACTTAAATCCCCACGCTGGTTTTTCGGTATTGACTTTAGATCTCTCGTCTATGACAGAAGAAGAAAGAACGATAGAAAAATTAAAAAAAGGAGAATCCAAAAACTACAATCGACAAAAGCCCATAAAAGGAAAGGGAAAAATTTACCTCCCAACACCAAAGGCATGTTTCAGAGTTATCTTCCAATACATCAGCATCGGCATTAGCAATCCCATACATTAATCTTTGCCCAACAGAAAGCACGGTACTACGCACATAAGCCAAAGTAATCCCGTCTCTCATCTTAAGCTTCTCATAAATCTCGTCCACCAGTTTAGAGAATGGAAGATTGCTTTCTTCAAGACAACAAGCAATCATGGAATTACTTGAACAACCACCACCACTACTATCATAAGAACACACTTTTTGGAGTGAAACCTCCTTGAAATACTGAAACAAACTATTGAGCTCTTGTTGTAACTCATGAATCCGGGATTCTCTATCCTCTTGGCTCACATACTCAGGGACTGAAACCCTCTTTCGCTTCAGAGATTTCTTCACACTCTTATCCTGACTCGCATCCTTCATTTCTAAATCTCTCGACCCGTGAACGGGCAAACCATCGACGACCATATTCTCAGCCATTGAAGAGAGAGCAACACAAAATACAAGCTTTCAGAAGTGTCTTCAGACCCAAATCCGCGACAAAGACTCAGAAACAAACTCAACCCCAAAAACCCATTTGACAAAGAAATCCAAGAAACATGATCCAATCAAAAGGGCAACCAAATCTGGATTTTCCAAGGTTTTTTTAGTGTGAAAATAAATCAAGATCGGATTGTGCTCAACACTCATCAAAAAACATAACCAAACATCACCATTTCAATCTCGTGCTCTGAGATTTTTTACATTCAGATCTAAAACACGAAAGATAAGAAATAATCAGATTTGTATCGTTACCTTGAAACCAACCACCGATTCGTTCAAACACGGCGACGTTCAGAGCTTCCCGAACTTCATTTCTACCCTACTTATTTTCTAGATTTCCGACCACCGATGAAAGAGGGCTTATTTCTTGTCGTCATCGTTAAATTTCTAGCATCTTGTGGTCTCATCGGACGGCTATGAGGGGGAACAAAAGTGATAGACGTAAATAGATGATCGAACTTTACATTTAAGCTTTCCCGCCAACTACAATTTTTGCCTCCAAGTGGCGTAAGGTTTTAACTTGAATTAGCATTGAGCTCCCTATGCTCATTATTTTTATAATTCCCCTCTTCACTTCTAATTTTCTGTTTAACTCCCTAGAATAATTTTTTATATAAAATTACCCTTGCGGCTTTCGCTTTGCATAATAAGAAAATATACTCTTGACCCATGGGAGGAGGACAAGTCCAACCTCCTATCAAAAGGAGACAAAAGGTAGGTTGGAGTTTTAGCAGGCCAGAGAGTCCTATCTACGGTTCAAGTAATCGGTTAGATCAATCGATTCGTATTGATTTTGGATTTAGAGGATCCCAATCCAATATCAATTTCTAACAAATTTTGAAGATCAATCTAATATTGTCCCAGATCGTAATCATACGGATTGCCCAATCCAAACATAACCAATCTGATCAGATTTGATACCCTTTATTTTATTTTTGTAATATTCCATTCCAAGTGCCAATCATCCAACAAATAAGCTTGCTATGTGGTGATCATCCATGATTACTAGGAATATAATAATAATATTTAGAAAAAATTTCACCCACCACCCCCCTGAACTTTACATTTAAGTCACCCAACCCCAAACTTGCCTAATAATGTTAACCGCACCCTCTGCTCTTAAGTAATCTAACAGAAAATTTAAAATGTCTATTTTACCCTTATTATAAAAAGCATTAAAAAATAAAAAAAAACTAGACCCAAAAGGAAAGATGAAGAATGAATAAAAGAACGAAATTAGAGATTCATCATTCAATGGACCAACAGCTCCCTTGCCTCTTGCCTGGATTTTTTTTCTTTCTTCCCCTAGTTCGAGCACCGGTTTGTATTTATCATCTTTATCATTTGCAAGTGCCAATGATGTGGATAATGGGGTTGGAGAATTTCCAATGTGAATAGAACGAAGGAATCAGGCGACCCACAGTGAGCAGCCAAAACGATTCTTTGGACATTTGCTGAGTTCTCAACGGCATGTGGTAGACCAATGGTGGTTGGGGCCAAATTGACTGAGATGACGTTGTTAAGGCCATGCTTCATTATGCCGATAGTCAACCTATACGAAAGTGAGCAACATAGGAGGTCCGGTTGTGGTGGAACTGGTGCTAGAACCAGAGGAAAGAACCCCATAACGACTGCATCTAGATTACAAACTTACTAGATCTCACAAGGTTCTTAATCCAACCAGGTATGGTCATTGGACCTTCCACCTGTGCTTTCAAACTTCTTTTCTTCTGTTCCCTGAGAGATCAGTAAACTTTGTCTACAAGAGACCCTTTTTTCACGCTATTGCTAAGGAGTGATCTATGTTTCTTCATTGTCAAACGACTTTAGACTCCACAATAATGACAATGGAGAATTGGAGACTAATTGCAGACATCGCCACTGATGGAGAATTTTACTCATGACTTGGCCAAGTTGACCTCGATTACATGACGAGCTTTTAGTGTATATCTACAATCTGCAAAGTACTAGCAATCTAGTATGAGCCATCGAAGTCCCGGTGTCACACTCCAATTCTGCACCAACCAGAATGATGTGATGAACCGTCTATGATCCAACGATTCAACCAGGATCTTGAATAGGCCATGTCCCTTTGCTTAAACCATATACATCCACAACCATAATCAGTTAGACCCGGTGGATCCGCTGTTATAAAATGTGTTGGATCTCTGACGTACTTCTTCAATAATGAGATATGAAATACATCATGCACACTTGACATAGATGGGGGTAGTGCTAACTGATATGCCACTTTCCCACGTTTAGCTAGAATCTCATATGGCCCGACATATCTTGGACTTAGCTTCCCTTTCTGTCCGAATCGTTTTAAACCTCGCATAGGTGATACTTTCAAGAATACTTTATCACCTACGACAAATTCAAGGTCTCGACGTCGAGTATCTGCATATTGTTTCTGCCGATTCTGAGCTGTTCTAACTCGTTCCTTAATAATGTCTACTACTCGACAAGTTTCTTCAACAAACTTTGGTCCAACAATACTCCGTTCTCCAACTTCATTCCAAAACAGAGGAGTTCGACACTTCCTACCATACAATGCTTCATAGGGTGACATCTGTATAGTAGCCTGATAGCTGTTGTTATAGGCGAACTCGATCAATGGTAATTTCTCATCCCATGATCCTTTGAAATCAATGACACAAGCTCGAAGCATGTCTTCTAAAATCTGAATGGTACGCTCCAATTGTCCGTTTGTCTGAGGATGGAATGCAGTACTGAACTTCAACGTTGTACCCATAGCCTTCTGTAATCCTTCCCAAAACTTTGAAGTAAAGCGTGGGTCTCTATCGGACACAATGCTTTCAGGTACACCATGTAATCTGACAATATTATCCACATATAGTTTAGCTAACCTCTCTAGGGTATACTGAGGTCGTATAGCTATGAAGCGAGCTGTTTTAGTCAGACGATCTACAATCACCCAGACCGCGTCAACTACTCGGGGAGTCAATGGTAACCCGGTGACGAAGTCCATTGTGATGCAATCCCATTTCCATGCTGATTCTAGCAGTGGCTGCAACAATCCTGCAGGTCTTTGCCTTTCAGCCTTTACCCTCTGACAATTTAGGCATTGAGACACAAATTTAGCTACATCTTCTTTCATTCCTCTCCACCAATATAATTTCTTCTGATCATGATACATCTTCGTACTTTCAGGATGTACCGAATAAGCGGTGGTGTGAGCTTCCTTAATTAATCTGTGTCTAATGTCCAAGTTTTCTGTTTTAGGAACACATACTCTTCTTTTGTACTTCAGTACCTTTTCAACATCAAGGTGAACTCAGGAATAGTCCTACCTTTTTTTATGTCTTCTTGTACTGTTCTCAGATAAGGGTCTGATCTAATAGTGACCTTCACTTCATCTAATATATCAGGTACAATCTTCAATGTTATGAACATATTTGAAAACCGATGAATAAACCCTTGGTTAGTTGATCCACCCGGTGCATTTATCACGAACTGCTCATTACCATGATTGAATACTTTTCCTGTAACACACATTGCCGCAGTCGTGTTAACCTCTCATTGGGATTTTATCATTGCTTTTATGCTTAGCGCATCAGCAACTACATTAGCTTTCCCTGGATGATACTGAATATCGCAATCACAATCCTTCAATAATTCCAGCCATCTTCTTTGTCTCATGTTCAACTCCTACTGATTAAAAAGATAAGTGAGACTCTTATGATCTGATTTAATCTGAAATTTATCTCCATACAAATAATGTCTCCATATCTTGACAGTATGTACTGCTGCTGCTAATTCCAAGTCATGAGTGGGATAATTCTTTTCATGTGTCTTCAGTTGTCTTGAGGCATACACAACTACTAGTTCTCCTTGCATAAGCACACATCCAAAACCCTACCCAGACGCATCAGTGTACAAGGTAAATGGTTGTCCTGGAATAGGAATAGTCAAGATGGGAGCAGATATCAATCTAGCCTTCAATGTTTGAAAACCCTTATCACATTTGTCGGTCCAAACAAACTTCTCTCCTTTCTTAGTCAAGCTGGTGAAAGGTACGACGATTCTAGAGTAATCTTCCACGAATCGTCGGTAATACCTAGCTAGACCTAGGAAACTTCTGATTTCTGCAACATTCTTAGGTGCTTCCCATTTTATAATGGCTTCAATCTTGCTAGGAACCACTTTAATTCCTTCAGCGGATACAACATGACCTAAGAAAGTGACCTCATTTAGCCAAAACTCATACTTTGTAAGTTTGGCGTAAAACTTCTCTTTTCTTAGTCGCTGCAAAGTGGCTCTTAGATTCATGACATGAGTTTCCTTGTCCTTGGAGTAGACCAATATATCGTCAATAAATACAATGACTGACGTATCCAACATATCATGGAATATCCGATTCATGAGTTCCATAAAAGTTGCGGGTGTGTTAGTTAATCCAAAAGACATGACTAAAAATTCATAATGTCCATATCTTGTTTTAAATGCTGTCTTTGGAATATCACCTTCCTTAATCTTTAGCTGATGGTATCCTGACCGAAGATTAATCTTAGAGAATACCTTGGCACCTTGCAACTGATTGAACAAGTCATCAATCCGAGACAACGGGTACCGATTCTTGATTGTAAGCTTATTCAATTCCCAATATTCTATACACAGTCGAACACTAACGTTCTTCTTCTTCACAAACAATATCGGTGCTCCCCATGGTGATATGCTAGGTCTGATATAACCCTTGTCTAGTAATTCCTGTAACTGTACCTTTTGTAAGACCCGCACGCCACGAACCCGGCCTAACCTTACATTTCGTGTCGGGACCCGTCTACATATCATGGTCGAGCCATGTGGACCAAGAGTGTGAAGAAACCCAAGACCCAATATAAAAATTTACCCAAAAACAGTCAAAATGAGGGTAGGGTCGTAGGTTTTAACAGGCAGGTCCGACCCCCCATCGACCCTCACCATCGACCCAACCGGGGCGGAGGGCATGAGTGTCCGACCCTCCCATCGACCCTCACCATCGACCCTCGGCATTCGGGAAAAACAGCACGAACCGAAAATTGAGAAACCTTCCTAATTTCAATTGAAACCTTTTCTAAACTCAATGGGACTTATTTTGGGAGGTTTTGCCCTATAAATAGGACGTCCCTAAGCCTCTTTCACTCCTTTTACAACCCTAATTGGATTGAGAGAAAGAGAAGAGAAGGAAGAGAAGAGAGGAAAACTTGAAGAAAAGGCTAAGGAATAAGAGGAAATTCAGGACGGAACCGAACTCTAAATCTCAGCAAGCCTAAGGTATGAATACATTCCCCATGATTTATTTAAGACTTTAGAATGGTTTATGAAGAGGGTATGACTTAGAAGAAACCCAAATCATCCATCCATGGTTTCGTTTCAATGAAAAACCATGGAGGAGATCATTAAAACTATGTAGGTGAATAAAGTATAGTTCTAAACTTTAGAACATGTATAGAATGGATTGTGGAAGTAAGCCATAGGACCCAACCATGAAAGAGAGAACAAAATATGATATTTTCGACTCAAACCATGGAGGGTCGCACCTAGGGTCGATGGCAGATCCGACCCTAGCATCGACCCTCAGTGTTCGGGAAGTTCAGATTAGGGGGAGGGTCGCACCCAGGGTCGATCATGACTTCGACCCTACCTCCGACCCTCAGTTAACATAATGGTTTTTAAATTCTAAATAAATTATAATTAAATTTTATCGGCTTTGTTAGGTCTTCTAGCAATATAATAACATTATAAAGAAGATTCTAAAGCTTGGAAGAGGATCTAATAACAAGCAAAGGTGAGGGAACAAGACCTAAACTAATTGGTTAATAATAAATTGTTTTTAATTCTTGAGTCTAATGCCATATTGATTCTATGCGTGTATGCTTGCTTGTATGTGCATTTAACATGTCATCTAATATTTCTATTATTTGTTCATGCATACTTACTTTATTGTTTATAACATGGTGATGATGATGATGATAGGAATAGGCATGTGAATGTTTGTGTTTGGCTAGTGTATATGGTGCGGGTAGGGATGGTATCAACCGGTACAGCCATGACCGTTCTTCATGGGGTGTATATTGTGCCATGGTCTATTCAAGTCATGTCCACTAAGCAAGTGTTAGTGTGCTTGA
>CM053270.1:9017461-9043679 GCA_028583415.1 Protea cynaroides | reverse complement strand
GGAGACGGTACTCGATACAAAGGTAGATTCCGAATACCGAAGATAAAAACTTCGGACATCATGAAGAGGATAATGATAAGAGCCCATTGTAACCTCCCATATTAGGACATCCCGGAGTACCCGATATGTATCATGACATGAAGAGATTATTTTGGCGAAGGAAAATGGAAGTGGTTGTGGATAGATACATGTTTCGAGAATTTGAATTATCGGCAAGTAAAGGCTGAAAAGACAAAGACCAACATGGCTACAACAATAACTATCAAAGCCGGTCCCGAAGTGAAACTGCATTACAATGAACTATGTCACTGATTTGCCACTGACTCCTAGATCGGTTGACGCAGTATGGGTGATTGTTGATCGTCTTATGAAAATAGCTCATTCCATTGCTATACGACCTCGGTATTGTCACACCCCAATTCTGATCCAACCAGAACGATGTGAGTGAACCGTCATTGAACCAACGGTTCACACCAGGATCTCGAATAGGCCGTGTCCACCCATACAAACCAATTACACATAACCACAATCAGAATATAAATATACAGCGGAAGACTTTAAATAGAATGAACTGAGTAACTATTGATAATTTAAATAAATATCCCATTATTCAAAATCAAACACAAAAAAATAATATCATTACATCCCTTTAATCCAATCAAAATAACCGAAATAAATAAATAAAACAAATCACAGTACACGCAGGAAAGGGCACTCGCATGAAGCATCATGCTCGTCCTCCCCGCTTGTACATCCAAAGCAGCTACACCTCCATACGCGGAAAGCGTTCACATAATCGTCCACGTGTATCCCGCATCAACATCTAAAAACAATGTATATACAAAGGGTGAGCACACAACACGACTCAGCAAGACAATCGACGCTTTCACAAGATTATGCATGAGTAACAATCAATTTTATCTTTGTGGTCCGGTTTAAGTTTGCAATGTGCTATAGAAAGGTTTGGTGGCCCCCGCACCTCTATACACGTGTATGTGGCGTGCAACCTGAAAATCACACTACCACCAACCCACATGCACCCATCATGGAATAGAGATAGAGCTAAGGTATACCCGCACCTCCCCCGATACTCTACCCATACCAGTACCTAAGCCCCTACTGGCGAGGCTCGCAAACCGGGCTCGCAACTAACCAATCCTATATGTCAACAATGTATGCTCTATCCCAAACACGGCCGTCTACGGCATAGAGATGGAGCTAGAGCGTGCAGCGGAGACCACCGCACCCTCACCTCCCGATACCCCATCCGCAACTAACCCACTAGGATAGAAACAATACGCGAGGTAGACCCTATCCCAACATAACTCCCTACGGCATAGAGATAGAGCTAAAGCATCGTGGACAAGCCCGGCGTCGACTCGAATCCTCGCATTACCACAACGATGGCCGGACAACATCAATATCGGAGACCACCGGTACCCACGATCTTCCCCCGATACCCCACCCGTACCAAGCATGTTAAGACAGAATACTACAAAAAGTGCCGATGTGAAGAGCGATCCCGGGCCCATGCCCCACTCCACACACCAACGAAAAACAATCACATGCCTAACAATCACATCCTATGAATGCATGAACAATAATAATAACTGAAAGTAAAGGATGGCATGTGAATATGCACAAACATCACATCATAGATATTCAATGATTAACAACGATTTCTCGTCCATTAATTATTAGGTTTAGGTCGATTCCCTTACCCGACGCGTTCAATAACTTGCTCCACGCCGCAAGGTCCAAACGATAAGTCACAAAGTTCTACAATATTATTAGGGTTTCATTAGAATAAAATACTTAGGGTTTCATGTCGGCCGGAAACCAACAGAGATCACAAACTACCCTCACGTAGCCGACCGGTGGCATGTACCGGCCGCAGCTGTGGAAAGACCGGGCGACCGGTATGGTCAGCCGGTCCCCCACGTATAACCTCCCAGAGGTAGCGGTTCAACATACCGGGTCGCACTATGTGCAACCGGTATGGTCGACCGGTATGTCTCCGAAAGACCATACATGGGTTCTTCGACCGCCGTCGATCATCCCTCCATGGATTTTCGGGGTTTCCTCCATCCATTCCAAGTCTAGGCTTTGGAGTTAGAGTTATCCCCAACTCATTCAAGTCTCGTTTCGATGAATATCATCTCGAAACTCAAATCTAGGGTTTGACGACAACTTAGGGTTTATTGGCCAATTTAGGGTTTTAGATCAATACCTACTTTGCATGGTATTGATCCACCCACACAACTAACATAGGGTAAGAAGAGGGATTCAAACACTTACCATTGACAGGCGTAGCGTGAGCTTCATCAAACGGTAATGGCGGCACCTCCTTCTTCTTCCTAGCTCCTTCTCCTTTCCAAGCTCTTTCTCTTCTCTAGGGTTTGTGAGAAACAATGGAAAGGATTTGAGGAGGCTTAAGGTGTATTTATAGGCTAGAAGTAGGGTTTAGTAAACCTACTAGGATTAGGAAACTTCTAGGATTCGAAATCAGGTAAGCGGGACCCGTAGAGACCAATTTCCAAATTCCCGCACATAGCTGTGCATGCCATACCGATTGACCGGTACCATCATCCGGTACCATCAACCGGTATCTAAAATCAGGTATAATTGGTCGACTTTGGTCCGATTTTGTACCTGTTTGTTATCCGCTTGCCCCGTCTGGCTCGGTGATGATCGGAAGACTGTCACGATACAAAACCAAGGTTAGACCGGGTTTTCAGAGTGCGGGTCTTACAGGTATGCTTTGGAGCGGCTAAATAAGCTATATGTGGATAATATTGCCAGATTGAATGGTATGCATGAGAGCTTAGTGTCGGTCAGAGGCTTATGCCTTATCTCAAAGTTTTGAAAGGATCTACAAAAATAATGGGGACAAAGTTGAAGTTTAGTACCGCACTTTACCTCAAATCGATGGACAATCAGGGTGGACTATACAAATCCTAAGAGATATGCCCCAAGTTGTGAAATTGATTTCAAGGAGTTGGAGTTGAGAAGTTACCATGAATTGAAGATGCTACCAAGCTATCATGTAAATGTCACCCATATAGCATGGTACGGTAGAAATGTCAAACCCCTCTGGTTTGGAGTAAAGTCGGTAAATGAAGAATTTTGAGACCTAAGGCTAATGAAGAAAACTATCGAGTGTCAGACAAGATCAAAGGAAAGGGGCAGGATAGCTCAAGTTGCCAGAGAGACACCAAGACCTTGAGTTCGCCATAAGTGACAAAGTGTTTTTGAAGATATCATTTATGCGTAGTTTGAAACAATTACACAAGAAGGGAAAGTCATAATTTATATATGTGTTGGATCTTATAAACTTTGGGGAGACGTAGAAAAGTTGCATATCAATTAGCGTTACCGCTGTCCATGTCTAGTGTGCATGATGTATTTCGTATGTCACTATTGAAGAAGTACATTAAAGATCCATATTAAAGGTATTGACCACGGAATCACTAGATTAGATAGAATGTTTAACTATCGAAGTGGTACCAACCTAGTTCACTAGTGGGAAGGTACAATGTTTCCAAAGCCGGGATAATTATTATGTGAAGGTAACCTGGCAAAGACAATACGTGGAGAAGAGTGCATAGGAGGAATAAGATGCAATGCGGAAATAGAATTCCCACCTATTGACTCTGAAGTAAATTCAAAAATTTTGAGGACAAAATTTAATTTAAGGATGGGGGAGTTGTAAGATTCGTTAAAATTTTGAGGACAAAATTCATTTAAGGATGGGGGAGTTGTAAGATCTGTACTTTCAAATTTCGAGGACGAAATTTCTTTTAAGGGTGGTGGAGTTGTAAGATCCGCACGCCACGAACCCGGCCTAACCTTACATTTCGTGTCGGGACCCGTCTACATATCATGGTCGAGCCATGTGGACCAAGTGTGTGAAGAAACCCAAGACCCAATATGAAAATTTACCCAAAAATAGTCAAAATGAGGGTAGGGTCGCAGGTTTTAACAGATAGGTCCGACCCTCCCATCGACCCTCACCATTGACCCTCAACCAGGGTCGATGAGGGTCTATGAGTTGTCCGACCCTCCCATCGACCCTCACCATCGACCCTCGGCATTCGGGAAAAACAGCACGAACCGAAAATTGAGAAACCTTCCTAATTTCAATTGGAACCTTTCCTAAACTCAATGGGACTTATTTTGGGAGGTTTTGCCCTATAAATAGGACGTCCCTAAGCCTCTTTCACTCCTTTTACAACCCTAATTGGATTGAGAGAAAGAGAAGAGAAGGAAGAGAAGAAGAGAAGGAAAACTTGAAGAAAAGGCTAAGGAAGAAGAGGAAATTCAGAGGAACTCTGAATCTCAGCAAGCCTAAGGTATGAATACATTCCCCATGATTTATTTAAGACTTTAGAATGGTTTATGAAGAGGGTATGACTTAGAAGAAATCCAAATCATCCATCCATGGTTTCGTTTCAATGAAAAACCATGGAGGAGATCATTAAAACCATGTAGGTGAATAAAGTATAGTTCTAAACTATAGAACATGTATAGAATGGATTGTGGAAGTAAGCCATAGGACCCAACCATGAAAGAGAGAACAAAATATGATATTTTCGACTCAAACCATGGAGGGTCGCACCTAGGGTCGATGGCGAGATCCGACCTAGCATCGACCCTCGGTGTTCGGGAAGTTCGGATTAGGGGAGGGTCGCACCCGGGGTCGATCATGACTTCGACCCTACCTCCGACCCTCAGTTAACAGAATGATTTTTAAATTCTAAATAAATTCTAATTAAATTTTATCGGCTTTGTTAGGTCTTCTAGCAATATAATAACATTATAAAGAAGATTCTAAAGCTTGGAAGCGGATCTAATAACAAGCAAAGGTGAGGGAACAAGACCTAAACTAATTGGTTAATAATAAATTTTTTTTAATTCTTGAGTCCAATGCCATATTGATTCTATGCGTGTATGCTTGTATGTGCATTTAACATGTCATCCAATATTTCTATTATTTGTTCATGCATACTTACTTTATTGTTTATAACATGGTGATGATGATGATGATAGGAATAGGCATGTGAATGTTTGTGTTTGGCTAGTGTATATGGTGCGGGTAGGGATGGTATCAACCGGTACAGCCATGACCGTTCTTCATGGGGTGTATATTGTGCCATGGTCTATTCAAGTCATGTCCACTAAGCAAGTGTTAGTGTGCTTGATGCGAGGGGAGCATCAGGGGGAGGACGTGGCATTGTGGTCCAGCCTGGTCATCAGACTCTAGCTTTATCTCTACTCAAGTCTTGTCCACTAACATCATCGTATCGCCATTACCTTAGCGGAACTAATATGTCGTAGGGTATCAGGGGGGGGACGTGGCATTGTGGTTCAGCCTGGTATCCAGACCCTAGCTCTATCTCTATGGATGTATCGAGGGATGCTGGGGTGAGGCCTTGGATACATTGTTTGACATTAGGGTTGGTTAGTTGCGAGCCCAATTTGCAAGCCCTCGCCAACAGGGGCTTACGTGTTGGTATGGGCAACCGGTACAGCCATGCCGTTTTCATGGGGTGTATATTGTCCATGGTGGGTGCATGTGGGGCCACAGTGCCGTTTTCATTGGGCGTTTCTACACACTCGTGTATAGAGGTGCGGCGGCCACCTATCCTTTCTATAGCACATTGCAAACTTTAAACCAGACCAAAGATATGAGTTGATTGCATGCATATGTATTGTTGCATTTTGTTTGCTCACTGAGCCGTGATGTGTGCTCACCCTTTCGAATTCGAATATTTTTAGTTGATGATGCAGGTACCACCGTTGAAGATTACATGAACGCTCCTGTGTACGGGCATGTGGCGACAATGGAAGCTGAAGACATAGTGGATACGCATGACTCCTCTTGCGAGTGCAACTCATGCGTACTCGATTAGATTTTGTTTTATTTATTTGGATTTAGTAAGGACATGTATTCGATATTTTATTTATGTCTCGGTTGAAACAACATAATTAGATATTTTATTTATGAGTATCACAGTTAGAATTTCTCTGTTCATTATCTGTAAGACTTTCGCTATTTATTTTATTACCTCTGATTAATGTGGAATGTGTTTTGGTTTATCATATGTGGGATAACCTATTTTGAGATCCTGGTTGAACCGTTGGTTTATTGACGGTTCATCACACCATTCTGGTTAGACCAAAATTGGGGTGTGACACCTTTAGTTCCTTTAGTTCAGTAGAAGCCATTCGATAGGGTGCTTTAGATACTGGTGCGGCTCCGGGTATAAGATCTATAATGAACTCTATCGCTCAGTCGGGTGGTAGTCCTGGTAGTTCCTCAGGAAATACATCTGGAAAGTCACGCACAACATCAATATCCTCCATTCGTGGTGCTTCTTTGGTGAGGTCGACCACGGATACTAGGTACCCAACTCCTCCTTTCTCGAGGCATTTTCTAGCCTTTAATGCAGAGAGGATGAGTTTTCGTCTACGGGGAAGCTTGGTTCCCGTAAAACTAAACTCTGCTCCTTCCTTGTCTTTAAATGTCAGTTTTTTTTCTACACATAATAGGTTTGTAGAATGCCAAGCTAACCAATCCATTCCCAAGATAACGTCAAAGTCTGCCATCTCAAGTTGAATTAAGGTTGCATCCAAAATCTTCCCGTCGATAAGAACTGAACATGGTCCATAACCTTTTTCTAGTTCCATTTCTAATCCCATAGGTGATCGTATAAGCAATTTGTAATCTAAAGATCTGAGGGATAGATTTAGTTTCTTTCCAAATGATACATATATAAAAAAAATGAGTAGCTCCAGAATCAAAGAGTACTTTGGCGAGTATGTCGTTAATAGGTACGATACTTGTGATTTGTTTTAATTTAGTCTACATGCTCATACAGGGTAATACAAAATGAAAGGTTCAGGTCATACCTATGACCACATCAGGCGATGTGGCAGCATCCTCAGATGTAACTGCATAAACCTTTCTTTGTTGTAGCTGCTTCCTGGGCTTAGGACACTCCCTTGAATAATGTCCCATTTGATTGCAGTTATAGCATTTTACTCCTTCATTATTTTGCTTTTGTTGAGGTTGGGCTGTTGGAGTAGTCTTGGCTGCAGCATTAAAGCCTTGAGTACGGAAGGGTTTAAATGTCTTTGTGTTCCCTCCATTATATGAATTTCCATTTGGCCTTTTTATACCTCTACTCTGAGCAAAGTAGCTCTCCCTTTAGCTCGATTCTAGTACTCGAGCAATCTGTACGGCTTCATTAAAAACTTTCTTTTCTAGCCCCAAAACATGCTCTCGAATGCTTCCCCTAAGTCCCATGACAAACCTTCTATCCTGATACTGAGCATAGGCCCCATATATTGGTGGTTGATACTGGTAACTGCCTTGGGCCATTTCAGGATTTTGTATTGGAGCTTGTACAACTGGCGTTCGAGGTGCTTGGGTTACCGTGTTGCTACCCTCTGGTACTGTGCTAGCTTGTCTGGCTGGTATATGTGTAGTATGTACAGTTAGAAAAGCCATTCCCAAAACAGCTTGCATATTGGCTTGTACTTGCTGTATTTGCTACAACTATTGTGCTAGGTTCATTACTGTTGTAGCCAAATCTGTAGGTGGTGTCACACCCCAATTCTGGACTAACCAGAATGATGTGATGAACCGTCAATAAACCAACGGTTCAATCAGGATCTCACTCAGGCTATCTCACATATGATAAACCAAAATACATTCCACAATAATCAGAGGTAATAAAGTAAATAGCGGAAGGCTTACAGATAATGAACTGAGGTCTATTCATGATAAATAATTAATATTTCATTTATTTCCAAGTAACCAAAACATAACTTAATACATATTACAATATTAAAATAGGAAAACTAAACACTAAACGTATCCATCGTTGAAACGCTCGCTTAACGAATCACGTTCCTCCTCCATAGCTTGCTCATCATGGCGTGTTGACATAATCTTCAATCATAATACCTGCAACATCAAAAACAAAAAGATTTGTGCGCACGAGGGTCAGCTCTCCAACTTAAGCTCAGTGAGTAAACAAAACAATGCAAAAATACATATGCATGTGATTCAATTCATATCTTTGGTCTGGTTTTACGTTTGCACTGTGCTATAGAAAGGATAGGTGGCCACCGCACCTCTATGCATGAGAGTGTGGATACGCCCGATGACTCTCACCGTCGCCCACAGCACCCATAATGAATATTGTACAACGAAGGTCACGTTTATCCATGCACAACTCCATACCAACAAATTAACCCCTGATGGCTAGGGATGCAAACGGGGCTCGCTACTAACCAATCCTAATGTCAACTAATGTATCCAAGGCCTCACCCCAGCATCTCTCAGAGCACCCGTAGCGATAGAGCTAAGGCCCCTCGGTAGAGTATAGGACTCAAGGACCGAGACCCTCCTTGATGCCCTACGTCGCAATAGTTCTGCTAAGGTAACGACAATACGACGATGCTAATGCACAAGACTTGAGTTAGAGATAGAGCTAAAGTGCCCGGATCAAACACCGCATAACACCTCCCCTGATGCCCCACTCGCATCAAGCACACTAACCACACACAAACATTCACATGTCTATTCCTAGCATCAATCATCATCATCATGTTATAAGTAAACAAAATTAAATATGCATGAACAATAATAGTAGGAATATTGGATGACATGTTGAATGCACATTACAAGCATATTCACATAGAATCAAGCATGGCATTGGACTCAAGAAAATAAAAGTAGTTTATTATTAACCAATTAGTTTAGGTCTTGTTCCCTCACCTTAGCTTGCTAATAGATACTCTTCCAAGCTTTAGAATCACCTTTATATTGCTATTATATTGCTAGAAGACCTAACAAAGTCGATAAAATTTAATTAGAATTTATTCTAATTTTTAAAACTATTTTATTAACTGAGGGTCGGAGGTAGGGTCTGAGTTATGACCGACCCCTGGTGCGACCCTCCCCTAATCTGGACTTCCAGAACCCTGGGGGTCGATACTCAGGGTCACATAGGGTCGGATGGTCATCGACCCTCTGTGCGACCCCCTGTGGGTTTTGGTCAATTTTCCTCCTTTTAGTCCATTCTTCGTGTATGTGGTCCTATGGCTTGCTCCTACAGTCCATTCAACATACATTCCATGGTCTAGAACCATGAATCATCCACCTATATAGCTTTTATGTATTCTCCCATGATTTTCCATTGAAACGAAACCATGTATGGATGATTTGGGTTCCTCCTAGATAATCCCCTCTTCATTATCTACTCTAAGGTCTTAAGAAATTCATGAAGATATTATCCATACCTGAGAAGTATGCTTCTTCCTCTGAATCCCTTCTCCTTGGTCTTCTTCTCCACTTTCCTTCTCTTATCCTTCTCTTCTCTTTCTCTCAATCCAATTAGGGTTGTAAAAGGAGTGAAAAAGGCTTAGGGACGTCCTATTTATAGAGTGAAACCTCCCAAAATAAGTCCCATTGAGTTTAGGAAAGGTTCCAATTGAAATTAGGAAGTTTTCCTAATTTTTCGGTTCGTGCTGTTTTTCCCGATATCGAGGGTCGATAAGAGGGTCGATGAGAGGGTCGACCCCCCTGCTACCCGTGGTTGAGGGTCGATAGTGAGGGTCGATGAGGGGGTCGGAACTGTCTATTAAGACATGCGACCCTACCCTCATTTTGACTGTTTTTGGGTAAATTTTCATATTGGGTCTTGGGTTTCTTCACACACTTGGTCCACTTGGCTCGACCATGATATGTAGACGGTTCACGACACAAAATGTAAGGTTAGACCGGGTTCATGGCGTGCGGGTCTTACAACTCCACCACCCTTAAAAGAAATTTCGTCCTCGAAATTTGAACATACGGATCTTACAACTCCCCCATCCTTAAAATAAATTTTGTCCTCAAAATTTGAATTTACTTCGGAGTCACTAGGTGGGAATTCTATTTTCACATTGCATCTTCTTCTTTCCATGCCGTCTTCTCCATGTCTTGTCTTCGTCAGATTATCTTCGTATAATTGATACCAAGTTTTTAAGGTGTTGTACCTTTCAACTAGTGAACTAGGCTGGTACCACTTCAATAGTTAAATCTCCTATTTAATCCAATGATTCCGTGGTCAATACTTTTGATATGGATCTCCAATGTACTTCTTCAATAGAGACACACGAAATACATCATGCACACTAGGCATGGATAGCAGTAACGCTAATTGATATGCAACTTTTCTACGTCTCTCCAGAGTTTATAAGATTCGACGCATATATAGAATACTACTTTCCTTCTTGTCTAATCATTTCAAACTATGCATAAGTGATATCTTCAAAAACACTTTATCACTTATGGCGAACTCAAGGTCTTGGTGTCTATTCTAACAATCCTGAGCTATCCTGTCCCTTTTCTTTGATCTTGTCTGCCACTCGATAGTTTTCTTCATTAGACTTAGGTTTCCAAAATTCTTCATTCACAAACTTTATTCCAAAATAAAGGAATTTGACATTCCTACCGTATCATGCTTGATAGGTGACATTTACATGGTAGCTTAATAGCAACTTCAATTCACGGTAACTTCTCAACTCAAGTTCCTTGAAATCAATTTCATAAAGTCGGGGCATATCTCTTAGGATTTGTATAGTCCGCCCCGACTGTCCGTCGGTTTAAGGTAAAATGTGGTACTAAACTTCAACTTTTTTCCCATTGTTTCCTATAGATCCTTCCAAAACTTCAAGATAAAGCATGAGCTTCTGGCCGACACTAAGCTCTCATGCATACCATTCAATCTGACAATACTATCCATATATAGCTTAGTTAGCCGCTCCAAAGCATACCGAGGTTGTATCGCAATGGAATAAGCTATCTTCATAATGCGATCAACAATCACCCAAACTGCGTCAACCGATTAGTGGTATACCGGTGACATAGTTCATTGTAATGCAGTTCCACTTTCAGACTGGCTCCGATAGTTATTATAGTAAGCCATGTTGGTCTTTGTCTTTCAGCCTTTACTTGCTGATAATCCAGACACTGAAACACACACTACACCACCTTTGTTATCATTCCTCTTTACCAATACAATCTCTTCAGCTCATGATACATATTGTGTCACACCCCAATTCCGCACTGTACAGAATGGTGTGATGAACCGCTAGCAAACCAATGGTTCAACCAGGATCTCGAGTAGGTTATCCCCGCGTTATCTAAACTCCCACACATCCATAATCATAATTAGAGTAAATACACAATAGCGGAAAACTTATAATAAAATGAACTGAGAATCTACTGTGATATAAATATTAAATTACAAATTATTCTATATCAACTGAGACATAAATAATTATCAAATACATGTCTTTATTAAATTCAAATAAAGAAACCTAAGAAAAATCTAATCGAATACACATGAGTTGCACTCGCAAGAGGAGTCATGTGTATCTACTTCAGCTTTAGCTTCCATCGTCGCCACGTTCCCGTATGCTGGAGCATTCATATAATCTTCAACCGTATAACCTACATCATCAACTAAAAATATTCGACGTCGAGTGGTGAGCACACATCACGGCTCAGTGAGTAGACAAAACAATGAAACAATACATATGCATGCAATCAATTCATATCTTTGGTCTGGTTTATAGTTTGCAATGCGCAATAGAAAGGTTGGGTGGTCAAAGGTTAACGTTTATTGACCCCGCCTCTATACACAGGGTGTGGAAGTCCGCCCGAAGGTTAACGTTTATCGTCGTCCCCATCCACCCTAATCATGACATTATACAACAAAGGTTAACGTTTATTGCTATATAATACCATACCAACACGTAAGCCCCTGTTAGCGAGGGCTTGGAAACTGGGCTCGCAACTAACCAATCCTAATGCCAAACAGTGTATCCAAGGCCTTACCCCAGCATCCCTCAGAATGTCCATAGAGATAGAGCTAAGGCCCCCCGGTAGAGTCAGAGACTACAAGGACCAAGACCACCTCCCCTGATACTCTACGACATAATAGTTCTGCTAAAGTAATGGCGATACGACGATGCTAATGCACAAGACTTGAGTTAGAGATAGAGCTAAAGTGTTGAGACCCGCCAAAGGTTAACGTTTATTGACGTTCTCATCACACGTCCCCTGATACTCGCTCGCATCAAGTACACCAACCACACACATATAATCACATGCCTATTCCTATCATCAACATCATCATCATGTTATAAACAATAAAGTAAATATGCATGAACAAATAATATAAATATTGGATGGCATGTTGTATGCACATTACAAACATATTCACATAGAATCAAGCATGGCATTGGACTCAAGAAATAGAAAATAGTTTGTTATTAACCAATTAGTTTAGAGTTCTGTTCCCTCACCTTAGCTTGCTAATAGATACTTTTTCAAGCTTTAGAATCACCTTTATAATGTTATTATATTGCTAGAAGACCTAACAAAGTCGATAGAATTAGTTTTGAATTTAAAAACTATTTTGTTAACTGAGGGTCGGAGGTAGGGTCGGAGTCATGATCGACCCTGGGTGCGACCCTCCCCAAACTCTGAACTTCCCGAACACTGAGGGTCGATGGTCAGGATCACCTAGGGTCAGATAGTCATCGACCCTCGGTGCGACCCTCGGTGCATTTTGGTCCAATTCCCTCTTTTAGTCCATTCTTCGTGCTTGGGATCCTATGGCTTGCTCCTTCTACATTCATTCCATGGTCTGAAACCATGTATAATCCACCTAGATAGCTTTCATGTAATCCCCCATGGTTTCCCATGAAAACCTAACCATGGGTTGATGGTTTGGGTTTCTCCGAGATCACATTCTCATCAATATCTAACCTAAGGTCTGTAGAAACTCATGGAATTAGTATCCATACCTGAGAAGAATACTCATTCTCTGCAACTCTTCTCTTTTGGCTAACTTCTCTTCCTTGCTTCTCTTCTTCTTCTTTTCATTCTCTTCTCTTTCTCTCAATTCAATTAGGGTTGTGAAAGGAGTGAAAGAGGCTTAGGGACGTCCTTTAAATAGAGTAGGAACATCCTAAATAAGTCTCATTGAGATTAGGAAAGAACCCTAATCGAAAATTAGGAAATTTCCTAATTTCTATTTCTTACGGTAACCGAGGGTTGATGGGAGGGTCGATGATCCTGTCGACCCTAGGGTTCAAGATGTCTGACCCTCCCTTCAAAATTGAGGGTCTGACTTTCTGCTTTGGGAGGTCCGACCCTGCTTAGCTGGGTATGTGACCCTCCCTTCAAATTAAGTGTTTTTGGGTCGATTTGATACCTGGGATCTCGATCTCCTTCACGCCCTTGGTCCATTTGACTCGACGATGAGGGGTAAACTTGGTTCAAGGTGGTAAGACCAGGTTAGATTGACACGGGTCTTACATATTGGTACTCCAGGATGTCCTGAATATTGAGTACAATGGGCTCTTATCATTATCCTCTTCCTGACATCCGAATCTTTATCTTCAGGTATTCAGAATCTACCACTGTATCTGAGTACCGTCTCCGCATCCAAAATAAGTCAGGTTTGGTTTTCCTTTCTCCAAATCTCCTTGCATTGTTCTTATATACAGATCTAACAAAATTGCTACTTTTACTTCATCCATTAATTCAGAGATGATCTTTAATGTACTGAACGCAAGCGAGGAATTATTGCTCCATAAGTTCATCCATAAGTTCTCGCTTAGTTGGATTATCCTTATATGTTACTCTTTTTCCAAATCTGAATCTGTTGCTGCAGAACATAAGGCAACATTTATAATCGGTCCTTTTTCAGACCTCATAATCCCTTTTTGCGTAAGGCCTTAGCTACTACATTAGCCTTGCTCAGGTGACACTGAATATCACAATCATAGTCTTTCAATAGTTCCAACCATCTTCTTTGTCTCATATTCAACTCCTTCTGATTAAATAAATAAGTAAGACTTTTATGGTCCGACTTAATCTGGAACTTCTCTCTGTATAGGTAATGTCTCCATATCTTGACAGCATGTATTACTGCCGCTAACTCTAAATCATGAGTGGGATAATTTTTCTCATGTATCTTTAACTGTCTTGAGGCATAAGCAATTACTTGTTCTCCTTGCATAAGCACACATCCTAATCCCAGTTCTGACGCATCAGTGTATAGGGTAAATAGCTGTCCTGGGACAGGAATAGTCAAAATCAGAGCGGATATCAATCTGGTCTTCAATGTCTGGAAGCTCTTCTCAGATTTATCCGTCTACACAAACTTTTCACCTTTCTTAGTCAAACTGGTAAGAGGTACGACAATCCGAGAATAGTCTTCCACAAATCTCCGATAATATCCAGCGAGATCCAGAAAACTTCTTATTTCTGCAACGCTTTTTGGTGCTTCCCACTTTACAATAGCCTCGATCTTGCTGGGGTCCACTTTGATTCCTTCAGCAGATATCACATGGCCTAGGAAGACGACTTCACTTAGCCAAAACTCACACTTTGAAAATTTTGCATACAGCTTCTCTTTCCTTAAACGTTGTAGGGCGGCGTTTAGATTCTTAACGTGGGTTTCCTTGTCCTTGGAATATACCAATATATCATCAATAAATACTATAACCGACGTATCCAACATGTCGTGGAAAACCCGGTTCATAAGTTCCATGAAAGTTGCTGGTGCGTTTGTTAATCCAAAAGACATGACCAAGAATTCATAATGTCCATATCTGGTCCTGAAAGCTGTCTTAGGAATATCACCCTCTTTAATCTTCAGCTAATGATAACCGGACCGAAGGTCAATCTTAGAAAATACTTTCGCTCCTTGCAACTGATCGAACAAGTCATCGATCCGTGGTAGTGGATATCGATTCTTGATTGTCAGTTTGTTCAGCTCCCGATAGTCGATACATAATCGAACGCTACCGTCCTTCTTCTTTACGAATAATACCGGTGCTCCCTATGGTGATATACTGGGTCGAATATAATCCTTGTCCAGCAGTTCCTATAGTTACACTTTCAATTCCTTCAGTTCAGTAGGAGCCATTCTATAAGGTTCTTTTGATACTGGTGCGGCTCTAGGTATAAGGTCTATCACAAACTCGGTGGCTCTATTGGGTGGTAATCCTAGTAGTTCCTCCGGAAATACTTCGGGATAGTCCCGCACAACATCAATATCTTCCATTCATGGTACTTCCTTGGTTAGGTCGACCACTGATACTAGATACCCGACTGCCCCCTTCTCAAGGCACTTTTTTGCCTTTAGTGCTGAGAGTATGAGTTTGCGTTTACGGGGCAGTTTGGTTCTCGCAAAACTAAATTCTGCTCCTTCTTTGTCTTTAAATGTTAGCTTCTTTTCGGCGCATAATAGGTTTGCAGAATGCCGAGCAACCAGTCCATTCCCAAGATGACATCAAAGTCTGCCATCCCAAGTTGGATCAAGGTTGCATCTAAGGTTTTCTCGCCAATGAGAACTGGACATGACCCATAACCTTTCCCTAATTCCACTTCTAACCCCATCGGTGACCGTACAAGTAGTTTGTAGTTCAATGTTCTGATGGGTAAGTTTAGCTTCTTTCCAAACGACACCGATATAAAGGAATGAGTAGCTCCTGAATCGAAGAGTACTCTGGCGGGTATGCCATTTATAGGTACAATACCTGTGATTTGTTTAAACTTAGTCTACATGCTTACACATTGTAATACAACTTAAGGTTTAGGTCATACCTGTGACTACATCGGGTGATGCGGCAGCTTCCTCAGACGTAACAGCATAAACTCGTCCTTGATGTTGTGGCTTTCGGGGTTTAGGACACTCTCTCATCATATGTCCCACTTGATTGTAGTTATAACATCTTGGACTTTCAGTATTTGGCTTTGGTTGCTGCTAAGCTGCTTGAGTGGTCTTGGGTGCAGCGGTGAAATTCTGAGTACGGAAAGGCTTGTATGTCTTGTTATTACCTCCGTTGTAAGAATTACCAGCTAGCCTTTTCACACCTCTGTTTTGCATAAAATAGCTTTCCTTCTGGCTTGATTCTATAACTCGAGCAATTTGCACGGCTTCATTATAAATCTTCTTGTCTAAGCCCAGCACGTGCTCTCTGATGCTTCCTCTGAGTCCCGTGACAACCTACGGGTTTTGGTGTCCTTTTCTTGCATACTAAGTGGTGCAAAGAAAAACAGCTCCTCATAACGCTGTTGATATGCATCCACAGACATCGCGCCCTGATATAAACTCAGGAACTCCTTCTCCATAGAATCCTTGAAGCTTCGGGGAAAATACTTCTCAAAGAATGCTTCTTTATAAATAGCCCAAGTCAATAGGGCGTGCTTGGTCAGTAGATATGCCCTGGTAGATTTCCACCAATGATGTGCATCGCCTTTCAGCATGAAGGTGGCACATAACACCTTTTCTTCTTCAGTAATAGTCATCATGAGAAAGTTTCTCTCCATCTCGTCGATCCAATGTACTGGCCATAACGGATCCGACGGTTTACCGTTAAATTCCTTGGGCTTCATCTTCAGAAAATATTCCTCAACCCCTGTTGGATCATTCTGTCATAATGCAGCTATCCCATACTTTGGTGGCTGATAAGGGTAACCACCTTGATACACTGCTTGTTGTGCACCAAACTTCTGCACGGGGGTGTGCATTACTGGGACTTGCTATATGGTAGGCACTGTGTTATAGTTAACAGGTGTTGGGGTACAGTGTTGCTACCAATTGGTACCATACTTGGTTTGACTCGGAGGTGTTGATGTGGCATCGGCAACTTGGGTAATAATTCACATAGCAACTTGCATAGTTGGTCTCATCTGTTGTTGCTCTTGTATTTTATTGGGCCAAGTTTATTACAACCATAGCCAAGGTATTTGGTAGTCCAGGTGGTTGGCTGGAGTGGCCTGGTTGTTCACTCTTTTAATTTGATACAGTCTGATTATCTACTTAGATGAGTTTTCATTATCCATTCTCGACCCTGATAGTGGTGGGGTCAAGTTGCAACCTCTTCTTAATGCTCAGCGGGTAATGGATCAGCTTGTGGTGGATCTCACTCTGAGTTTCCATGTCACCCAGAGTATAACTTTATCTTCTTGTAGTTATTCTTATTCATAATGTATGGCCATTATTCTCCTATGTCTATTGGATTTAGCCCGAGATTTTTCTCTTTATCTCCACAGGGATTTAGGCATTACTAGCCATTTTTCTTCTTTCTCGGTCATGCATCGAGTTTCACATCTTGTGAGTACCAACTCGGTATTCTAACTTTTCTGCTTTACAGAAGCTCCCTTCTTGCTACTGTACTTTATCCGTTGTATTTCTAGATACTGTCCGACTTATAGATAATACCCTATATCATTTGTTTATTATGATAATTTTTGGTCTTCTCTTTCTGTTTGAGTGTATATAGATATGGTTCCACCTCTTATATGTACGTTATTGTCTTGTTTAAGTTCTATCTCAACCAACACAGATACTTATGGTTTGTTTGTATTAAAGCTTTTAATTTATCCTAACTCAGTTAATGGACTCCAGTGGTGGTATTTAGGTTTAATGGGTAAGGCCTATGAGAGCTCCGATACCAAGTTGTCATACCCCAATTCTGGACTAACCAGAATGATGTGATGAACCGTCAATAAACCAACGGTTCAACCAGGATCTCACTCAGGCTATCCTACATATGATAAACAAAAACACATTCCACAATAATCAGAGGTAATAAAGTAAATAGCGGAAGGCTTACAGATAATGAACTGAGGTCTATTCATGATAAATAATTAATATTTCATTTATTTCCAAGTAACCAAAACATAACTTAATACATATTACAATATTCAAATACGAAAACTAAACACTAAACGTATCCATCGTTGAAACGCTCGCTTAACGAATCACGTTCCTCCTCCACAGCTTGCTCATCATGGCGTGTTGACATAATCTTCAATCATAATACCTGCAACATCAGAAACTAAAAGATTTGTGCGCACGAGGGTCAGCTCTCCAACTTGAGCTCAGTGAGTCAACAAAACAATACAACAATACATATGCATGCGATTCAATTCATATCTTTGGTCTGGTTTTACGTTTGCACTGTGCTATAGAAAGGATAGGTGGCTACCGCACCTCTATGCACGAGAGTGTGGATACGCCCGATGACTCTCATCGTCGCCCACAACACCCATAATGAACATTGTACAACGAAGGTCACGTTTATCGATGCACAACTCCATACTAAGAAATTAACCCCTGATGGCTAGGGCCGCAAACGGGGCTCGTTACTAACCAATCCTAATGTCAACCAATGTACTCAAGGCCTCACCCCAGCATCCCTCAGAGCACCCGTAGAGATAGAGCTAAGGCCCCTCGGTAGAGTATAGGACTCAAGGACCGAGACCCTCCTTGAGGCCCTACGTCGCAATAGTTCTGCTAAGGTAACGACAATACGACGATGCTAATGCACAAGACTTGAGTTAGAGATAGAGCTAAAGTGCCCGGATCAAACACCGCATAACACCTCCCCTGATGCCCTACTCGCATCAAGCTACTAACCACACACAAACATTCACATGCCTATTCCTAGCATCAATCATCATCATCATGTTATAAGTAAACAAAATTAAATATCAATGAACAATAATAGCAAGAATATTGGATGACATGTTGAATGCACATTACAAGCATATTCGCATAGAATCAAGCATGGCATTGGACTCAAGAAAATAAAAGTAGTTTATTATTAACCAATTAGTTTAGGTCTTGTTCCCTCACCTTAGCTTGCTAATAGATACTCTTCCAAGCTTTAGAATCACCTTTATATTGCTATTATATTGCTAGAAGACCTAACAAAGTCGATAAAATTTAATTAGAATTTATTCTAATTTTTAAAACCATTTTATTAACTGAGGTCGGAGGTAGGGTCTGAGTTATGTCCGACCCCTGGTGCGACCCTCCCCTAATCTAAACTTCCAGAACCCTGGGGGTCGATCCTCAGGGTCACATAGGGTCAGATGGTCATCGACCCTCTGTGCAACCCCCTATGGGTTTTGGTCAATTTTCCTCCTTTTAGTCCATTCTTCGTGTTTGGGGTCCTATGGCTTGCTCCTACAGTCCATTCAACATACATTCCATGGTCTAGAACCATGAATCATCCACCTATATAGCTTTTATGTATTCTCCCATGGTTTTCCATTGAAACGAAACCATGGATGGATGATTTGGGTTCCTCCTAGATAATCCCCTCTTCATTATCTACTCTAAGGTCTTAAGAAATTCATGGAGATAGTATCCATACCTGAGAAGTATGCTTCTTCCTCTGAATCCCTTCTCCTTGGTCTTCTTCTCCACTTTCCTTCTCTTCTCCTTCTCTTCCTTCTCTTCTCTTTCTCTCAATCCAATTAGGGTTGTAAAAGGAGTGAAAGAGGCTTAGGGACGTCCTATTTATAGAGTGAAACCTCCCAAAATAAGTCCCATTGAGTTTAGGAAAGGTTCCAATTGAAATTAGGAAGTTTTCCTAATTTTTTGGTTCGTGCTGTTTTTTCCCGATTATTGAGGGTCGACCCCCTGCTACCCGTGGTTGAGGGTCGATAGTGAGGATCGATGAGGGGGTCGGAGCTGTCTGTTAAGACATGCGACCCTACCCTCATTTTGACTGTTTTTGGGTAAATTTTCATATTAGGTCTTGGGTTTCTTTACACACTTGGTCCACTTGGCTCGACCATGATATGTAGACGGTTCACGACACGAAATGTAAGGTTATACCGGGTTCATGGCGTACGGGTCTTATAACTCCACCACCCTTAAAAGAAATTCCGTCCTTGAAATTTGAACGTACGGATCTTATAGGTGGGGCTGGCAAGTTTGTAGGATTAGTCTAGCCATTAGCTCCTGGTGGTGCCACATTCTGATCCTCTTGTCCTTCAGGATTTTCATAGCTATTTTCCTCCACAAGTAGTGGTGGTGGAATTGGGTTACGTCCTCGCCTGGTGACTCTTCGTCCAGCCATTTCCTATTTTCGGTGGTGGTATTGTCTGAAAATCACAGAACATGTGAGGCAATCATAATATATATCATTCCCATGTCAAAATCCAATTAATAAATGTAGAATTTCAATTTTTAAAGTCATTCAGTCAAAACAGAGTATTTTCCATCGTGGGGTCGATGGTGGGGTCGCAGTATGTCCGACCACAGGGTATGCGACCTCACAAAACCCTGTCAGCTCACCGAGAGCCTGTGGTCGATTGTGGGTCGCAATATTTGCAACCACAGGGTCCGACCACACAAAGTCTGTCAGCTCACCGAGGGCCTGTGGTCGATCATGGGGTCGATCGTGTGGTCGCATATTTAGTCGAATCTTGCGACCACACGACCCCAAATCAGGTTTTTAAACCTGATTTTTGGAGTCATTTCCCACTTTCTCTTTTGCTTTCAACTCAACTCGCTTCCACTGAGTTGCTACAGTGTAGACCACTCATTTTTGGTGATTTTTTCTTCCATTCATGATCTCCGCTCCGTTCCTTCAGGTATGTTCTCTACTGGTCTTCATTTTTTAGCTTTCAAAACTAGGTTTTTCTCCCTTTATAGCGTTTTCTTCCAATTAAGATTTTTCTAACCGTAAAAATTTGATTTTTATTGGGGGATTTTGCTATTGGCCACCCAACGGAAGAAAGCCCTCAAGAAAATTTGAGTTTCATCGGTTAGTTTTTGAGAAACTTAAAATTTTCCATTTTTGACCTAATTTTTAGGATTTTTCCAAATTGTTGAAATTTCTTCAAATTCGATCTTCCTAGTTTAAATTTCCACTATATGAGCCTTGCAGGATGGTTTGGAACATATGTAAGTCTTCCTGCCCAACTGTTTGGGTGTAAAGTGAGGCTTTTTGGCCAAATCACGTCGTTATAATGCCAAAAATTTGAGTTTTTCTCTATAACTAATGTCTTGCTTATTTGTCTGTGTCTTTGCAGATAGCATGGCTTGCACCAAGGTTCCCAGAGTTCATGATCCTATTCGCTTCCGGTCTAATGAAGCAGAGGCTCAGTATGCTCGTTATGACCGTAAAAAGGTGGAAGGGGGTCGTTGTGTAAACTTGGCTAATTTAGCCTTGTTTAATGTAGAGGGTGCCTTTGGTGATATGGGTTGGCTCCCCGTGATATTATATGAGGGTTGCACCTGTCCTGCTCTGGTGAAGCAGTTTTATTGCAATCTTCAGGTAGTGGGTGATCCAAATAATACAGACAGGGGTAGGGAGCTCAGGATCACCAGTTATGTTAAAGGGGTGGAGATCTCCTTTAACTGCCAGGAGTTGGCTGATCTCCTGGGTATATCAAAAGATGGCCCCTTAGTATACTGTGCACCTAAGGAACCCCAGTTCCTATCTTTGATGATGCGTGCAGAGATTGACCGCCAGCTTCTTAGAGATGACCGCTAGGAGATGAAGGCAATAAACCTATGGTCGGAACCTCGGGTGTACTGCAAGGTTATTCAGCACAACCTGATTTCTCAGAGTGGGCATTATGAAAAGATTTCCCAGTTGACCCAGTATCTCCTATACTGTATCTGCACTAGGCAGCCCATCTGCCTTCCCTATATTATCATCAGGACGATGATCTGTGCTGCAATGCTTGGTCAAATGGGCAACCTACCCTATGGGCATTTGATCACTACCCTGCTCACTCGCCTGCATGTCGATTTAGTTGATGAGAGGATTCATGAGGATACCTTCTCGTCTGACCTTGACTGGGAGGCCATCTGCAAGATGGGGATACGAGATGTGCATGTCAGTGACGAGGAGAGGAACGCTATGGTGCGTCCCCGTACTCAAGTCGAGATAGCAGACACTGAGGCGGCAACAACAGCAACAGTAGGGGTCCATGGGGGTGATGCTGAGGATGATGATCGTATGTACATAGATGTGGACGACATACCTCCTCCATCACCACTGCATTCCACTGGAGCTGGCCCTTCTTGGATTCCTTCCCACTCAGTTGGTCCTTTGCACCTACCACCAGATGACGTGATGGGGCTGCTGTGTGAGATTAGGGAGGCCCAGCAAGCGACTGATCAGCGGATGGCCGATCTGGCAGCTAGTCTCTAGGTGACCCAGAATCAGGTAGCCTGGCTTACGAGGGTGTATGCTGAGGATTATGACCGAGATCATGAGGCACCTCCTCCTCTAGCACCCCCAGCTCCATGATGTATTTATTTATTTTTCCTTGTACTATAGAGTAACTATCCGGATTGTGGACCGTACTCAGATTTGGATATGTATATATATTGTTTTTATTCGATGTATATATGAAACTTGTTTCTCATCTTATTAGTACATTATTCTCTTTCTTAATTTTTGTCTCATACAACACAGGTGCTTATAGTGTGTGTAAGACCCGTGTCAAACTAACCCGGTCTTACCACCTTGAACCAGGTTTACCCATCATGGTCGAGTCAAGTGGACCAAGGGCATGATGGAGATCGAGATCCCAGGTATAAAATCGACCCAAAAACACTTAATTTTAGGGGAGGGTCGCATACCCAGCCAAGTAGGGTCGGACCTCCCAAAATAGAATGTCAGACCCTCAGATTTGAAGGGAGGGTCGGACAGCTTAAGACCCTAGGGTCGACGGGATCATCGACCCTCCCATCGACCCTCGGTTTCTGACGATATAGAAATTAGGAAATTACCTAATTTTCGGTTGGGATTCTTCCAAATCTCAATGGGACTATTATAGGACATTCCTACTCTATTTAAAGGACGTCCCTAAGCCACTTTCACTCCTTTCACAACCCTAATTGAATTGAAAGAAAGAGAGGAGAAGGAAAAGAGGAAGAAGAGAGGCAAGGAAGAGAACCTAGCAAAAAGGAAGAGAATTTCAGAGGAAAAGAAATCTTCTCAGGTATGGATACTAATTCCATGAGTTTCTACAGACCTTAGGTTAGTAATTGAAGAGAAAGTGATCTCGGAGAAACCCAAACCATCCATCCATGGTTAGGTTTTCATGGAAAACCATAGGAGGATGCACGAAAACTATTTAGATGGATTATACATGGTTCTAGACCATGGAATGACTGTTGAATGAATGTAGGAAGCAAGCCATAGGACCCCAAACACGAAGAGTGGATTTAAAAGTGGAAATTGGACCAGAGTGCATCGAGGGTCGCACCGAGGGTCGATAGACCATCCGACCCTAGGTGTTTCTGACCATCAACCCTCAGCATTCGGGAAGTTCAGAATGGAGGGAGAGTCGAAATACACATCGACCCTAGCATCGACCCTCAGTTGACAGAATGGTTTTAAATTCTGAATTAATTCTAATTAAATTCTATCGACTTTGTTAGGTTTCCTAGCAATATAATAACGTTATAACGGTGATTCTAAAGCTTGGAAAATATCTTTTAGCAAGCTAAAGTGAGGAACCTTAACTCCAAATTAAATTGATTAATAATAAACTGTTTTCTATTCTTGAGTCCTATGCCATGTTTGATTCTATGCGAATATGTTTGTAATGTGCATACAGCATGCCATCCAATATTTCTATTACTTGTTCATGCATATTTACATTATTGTTATAACATGATGATGATGATGATGATAGGAATAGGCATGTGCTTGTATGTGTGTGGTTGATGTATTTGTTGCGAGCGAGTATTAGGGGAGGTGTGATGAGAACGTCAATAAACGTTAACCTTTGGCGGGTCTCAGCACTTTAGCTCTATCTCTAACTCAAGTCTTGTGCATTGACATCGTCGTATCGCCATTACCTTAGCAGAACTATTATGTCGTAGAGTATCGGGGAGGTGGTCTCGGTCCTTGTAGTCTCGACTCTACCGGGGGCCTTAGCTCTATCTCTATGGATGTTCCGAGGGATGCTTTGGGGTGAGGCCTTGGATACACCGTTTGGCATTAGGATTGGTTAGCAAGAGCCTAGTTTTCAAGCCCTCGCTAACGGGGGCTTACGTGTTGGTATAGCATTATATAGCAATAAACGTTAACCTTTGTTGTATAATGTTATGGTAGGGTGGATGGGGACGACGATAAACGTTAACCTTTGGGCGGGCTTCCACACCCTGTGTATAGAGGCGGTGTCAATAAACGTTAACCTTTGACCACCCAACCTTTCTATTGCACATTGCAAACTATAAACTAGACCAGAGATATAAATTAACTTTTTGCATGCATATGTATTGTTGCATTGTTTTGGCTACTCACTGAGCCGTGTTGTGTGCTCACCCCTCGACGTCGAATATTTTTAGTTGATGATGCAGGTTATACAATTTTATAGATTTCTTTATTGGATTTATAAGACATGTATTTGGTACTTAAATATTTATGTCTCATTTAAACACAGAATAATTTGCTATTATTTATGGATATCATTCTAGTTCTCAGTTCATTTATTTACAAGATTTCCGCTATTGTGTATTACTCTGATTATGATTGTGGATGTGTGTAAAGTTTGGATAATGCGGGGATGGTCTATTAGAGATCCTGGTTGAACCGTTGGTTATTTAGCGGTTCATCACACCATCTGAACAGTGTGGAATTGGGGTGTGACAACTTGGTATCAGAGCCTCTCAGGCTTTGCCCGCCGAACTTACACGCAGTCAAGACCATTGTGAACTGAGATAGGATAAATGAAAAACTTTAATACAAACACACTGTAAGTACAAGTGATGATTGATACCGAATTAAAAAGAGAATAATGCATCTATTAAAAAGGGAAAACCAGTTATATACAATGAGTGAAAGAAACAAAACGTATATACATCGTTAAAGCAGAGTACAGTCCACAACCCGGACAATTACTCTGGAGTACAAGAAAAGTAAAGTATAAATCGGGAAGCCGGAGGCGAAGGAGGAGGCGGTGCCTCACGGTCTCCGTCATAGTCCCCGGCATAGACCCTAGTCAACCATGCCACCCGGGTTTGAGTCACCCGCAGACTAGTCGTGAGATCAACCACCCTCCGATCAGTCCGACGGTGGGCGTCTAGGAGCTCCCTATCCTCGGATCCGATGCGCGCCGAGCCTCTCTAATCTCGTGAAACATACTCGGCGACGTCATCGGCTGGTGGGCGTGAAGGACCAGCACCATGAGAAGGACTGGTCTCCGGTACCGAAGCCGCCGCAGCGTAAGTACCAGCCCTATCCGCATGCGTGGGTGATGGCGGTGGTATCGCATCGACATCCATATACAAGCGATCATCATCGTCGACCGTATCCCCCACGAGCCCCTAGCGGCAGCCTCGGCATCAGCCATCTCAACCCGAAGTGTGAGGGCGCACCATCGCGTTCCTCTCCTCATCACTAACCTCCGCATCTCGTAGCCCCATCTTGCGATAGCCTCCCAATCTAGAGGCGACGAGAAGGTCTTCTCCTCGGATCTTCTCATCTACCGGATCCACCCCCGCACGGGTCGGTAGCACGTAATCATGCGCCCATAGGGTAGGTTACCCCTATGACCGGACAATGTGGCACTAATCATCGTCCGCATGATGATGTAAGGAAGGCGACCGGGCGCGAGTGCGGATGCGAGTAGATCAAGAACCGGGTCAGGCCGAGACACCCTCTCATAATGCCCACTCTGCGGGATCAGATTATGCTTGGATAATCTTGCGAAAAACCCATGGAGCTAGACGCAAAGTAGCAAGCCCCTCATCCGGCATCTATCGGGCGGAGCAGCTGGTTGTCGATCTCGCCCTCATCTCCATCTCAACAAACTGTGGCTCTCCGGCGCCAAAGTACACCATAGGGCCATCATAGGGAATGCCCAACGGTCGGCCGTTGTCGATAATCAAAGGAGATGTGCACCCCCCTTGACGTAGCTAGTGATGCGTAACTCCTGACCACGCCGACATCATTGTAATTCCCCACCACCCGGAGATTACAATAGAACGGTGTACCAAGTCGGGACATGTGCACGCGTCGTATGTGATGACAGGGAGCCACCCCATATCACCCGAATGCTCCCTCTACATTGAACAAGGCTAGCTCAGCCAAGTTCACCATGCGACCCCCTTCAACCTTCTTACGGGCATAGTTTGCATACTGTGCCTCGGCTTCATTCGAACGGAAGTGAAGTGGATCACGCAATCTTGGCACTTTGGTACGGGCCATAGTATTTGCAAAATAAGAAAGAGAAAGGAAACAAGGAGTTAATAGGATAAAAAAATCCGAAAAAATTAAAATAGAGCCCCATCTCTCACCATATAAGTGGGCATAAGAACTTACGTAGGTTAAAACATATCCTACAACCCACATGCATAGGGAAATTTTA
>CM053270.1:8998779-9016961 GCA_028583415.1 Protea cynaroides | reverse complement strand
CGGTTGATGGTACCGGTCTATGGTACCGGTCAATGATCGATCGATATGGCCTACGCAGCTTAGATCAAGATGTAAGACCCGCACTCCGTAAACCCGGTCTAAACCTTGGTTTTATGTCGTGACAGGTCTTTCGATCATCACCGAGCCAGACAGGATGAGCGGATGAAAAACAGGTATGAAATCGGATTAAAGACGGTCAAATAATCATTATTTTATGTTGACCGATCGATGGTACCGGTCTTAGTATCGGTCGACCGGTATGGTCTGCGCAGCAGACTACCAAGATCCGGAATTAGATCTTTGCGGGTCCCACTTTCCCAATTCCGAATCCTAAACTTTCCTAATCCTAATAGGGTTACTAAACCCTAATTCTAGCCTATATAAACACCTTTAAACCTCCTCAAATCCTTTCCATTATCTCTCACAAACCCTAGAGAAGAGAAGGAGGTTGGAAAGGGGAAGGAGCTAAGAAGAAGAAGGAGGTGCCGCCATTACCGTTCGACGACGCTCACTTTACGCCAGTCAACGGTAAGTGTTTTAACCACTCTTCTTACCCTATGAATCTAGGATAGTTGTATGGGTGGACCAATACCATGTGAAGTAGGTATTGATCTAAAATCCTAACTGGACCTTAAAACCCTAAATTGCCGTCAAACCCTAGATTTGAGTTCCGAGATGATATTCATCGTAATAAGACTTGAATGAATTGGGGATAACTCTAACTCAAAGATTAGACTTATAATGGATAGGAGAAACCCTAAAAATACAAGGAGATCGATCGACGACAGTCGAAAAAACCAAGTGTATGGTCTTCCGGAGACATACTGGTCGACCATACCGGTCGCCAGTTTTTTCACAGTGCTGCGACCGGTATGTTGAAACCGGTCAAATCTGAAAGGCTGGTTTTGGATTTTGTTGGTTTTTCGACCAATGTAAACCCTAAGAAATTATTCTAATTGAACCCTAATAATATTGTAGGACTTTGTGATATTCCGTTTGGATCTTGCGACGTGGAGCAAGCTATCAAACGAGCGTCAGGTAAGGGAATCTGACCTAAACCTAATAATTAATGGACAGTAAATCTTTGTTAATTACCTGAATATATATGATGTGATGTTTGTGCATATTCACATGCCATCCTTTGCTTTCAGTTATTATTATTGTTCATGCATTGTTAAGATGTGATTGTTAGGCATGTGATTGTTATCGTTAGTGTGTGGAGTGGGGCATGGGCCTGGGATCATTCCTCACACTGGCACCTTTTGTAGTATTCTATTCAACATGCTTGGTACGGGTGGGGCATCAGGGGAAGGTCATGGTACGGTGGTCTTCGATGTTGATGCTGGCCTGGCCATGGTGATGTGGCACTGTGGTCTCCGAGGTCGACGATGGCTTGTCCACGATGCTTTAGCTCTATCTCTATGCCGTAGGGAGTTATGTTGGGATAGGGTCTACCTGCATATTGTTCTATCCTAGTGGGTTAGTTGCGGATAGGGTATCAGGGGAGGTACGAGGATACCTTAGCTCTATCTCTATGCCGTAGACGGCTGTGCTGGGATAGAGCCTACATTGATGACATATAGGATTGGTTAGTTGCGAGCCCAGTTTGCAAGCCCTGGCCAGTAGGGGCTTAGGTACTGGTATGGGTAGAGAATCAGGGGAGGTACGGGGATATCTTAGCTCTATCTCTATTCCATGATGGGTGCATGTGGGCCAATGGGGGTGTGATCCATGAGGTGCCACTCACTCGTGTATAGAGATGCGACGACCACCAAACCTGTCTATAGCACATTGCAAACTTAAACCAGACCACAACATAAAATGATTGTTACTCATGCATAATACTGTGAAACTGTCTGATTGTCTTACTGAGCTAAGTTGTGAGCTCACCCTTTGTATATATACATGTTTTTAGATGTTGATGCAGGTTATACGGTGGATGACTATATGAACGCTCCGGGGTATGGTGATGTTGCTGCTCTGGGTGTACAAGCAGGAGAGGACGAGCATGACGCTTCATGCGAGTGCCCTTTCTGCGTGTATATTTGATTTGACTCTTATTTATTTTCAGTTATTTTCAGTTGGATTAAGTGGATGTAAAGATATTATATTTATGTTTAGATTTTGAATAATTGGATATTTTATTTAAATTTATCAATAGATTCTCAGTTCATTTTATTTAAAGACTTTCGCTGTATTATTTATATTCTGATTGTGGTTATGTGCAATGGTTTGTATGAGTGGACACGATTTATTCGAGATCCTGGTGTGAACCGTTGGTTCAATGACGGTTCACTCACACCATTCTGGTTGGATCAGAATTGGGGTGTGACAACTTGGTATCAGAGCCCTCGGGCTCTGTCCAACAGACGATATTGCACTTAACTAAGTCGATGAACTGAGTTAGGAAAAATTTAAAAAAATCTTAATACAAACACACCCTAAGCATTGTTTGATACCTGAGACGGACTAAAAAAGAGCATAACATACGATATTAAATATGGAACTTAACATTTGCACATACACTAGTTAGGTGAACCATGAAAACTTTCATTAATCAGAAAAAAAAAAGTGGGTATCAAATGAAATAGTGCTATAGGGTACAGTCCATAAACCGGACAGTTACCCTGATACATAAACCAATCGAGAAGAAAATAAAAGGGAAAATCATGGGGTAGGGGGCCTAGAAGGAATAGGGTCCGCTATGTCATAATCTCGCTCGTAAGCGACCCTAAGCCAGTGTACCTGGTCTTGTGTCACCCGTAGGCTACTAGCCAGACGTTCCAACTCCTGACCCATCTCTCGTTAAGACTCTAGGATGACCCTTTGGGTGTCCCTGATCTCAGTGAACATGCTCAACATCGGGTCTGGAGGGGGATGAGATGGTCCAGCTGTAGATGTAGACGGTGGTGCTGCAGGTGTAGGCTGTGGAGCTGGCGCTGGTACACCCTCTGCCCTATCATCGTCATCATCACTCTCAGCCACTGCTGCATATGCCGCATTGGCTGCTGCTGTTGCTGCTGCTGCGGCTGCTACCCTCCTAAGTGGGCGAGGGCGAGCCTCCAACTCGTCGTCGCTAACAGGCATATTGTCCATCTGCATCCTTAGAATGGCATCCCAGTCAATGTTGGAGGTTATGGTGTCCTCAGCAGCAACCTTGCCTCTCATGCTCACTCCTAGGTGGCGTAGAAGGGATGTGATGAGACGACCGTATGGAAGGTTACTGGCCTGATCAGCCAAGGTCGCCTGATGCATGGTGCGGATGATGAGGTAAGGGAGTGAGATCCGCTCCCCTGTGCAGACGCAGTAAGTGATGTACTGAGTGAGCTGTGATAACTCACTGTAGTGGCCGCTCTGGGGCACAATGTTGTGCTGGATGATGCGGCTATAAACTCGAGCCAGGGGCTTCAGACTAGCCGCTTTCATAAGAGCCCCAGGATTTAGGATATGCTCTGCTATCCCCTTAACCTTTGGAGGGCAGTATACTAGGTCTCCATCATTGGGTACCCCCAGCAGGTCAGCCAACCGATGAGTGTCGAAGGAGATATGGACACCCTTGACGTAGCTGGAGATGCGCAAGTCCCTACCCTGATTGGGATCGTTGATATCCCCATGAAGCTCCAAGTTAGCATAGAAATGCTTAACCAGGTTGGGACGAGTGGTCTCTGTGTATGAGATGACAGGCACCCACCCAAGCGCGTCAAAAGCTGCTCGCACATCGAACCTGTCCAACTGTTCCAAGTTAACTCGCCGTCCAGATTCGATGTATTTGCTATCAAACCAGGGGAAACGAGCTTGTGCCGCCTCAGAACGAAACCACAGTTCATTGAGCTGTGGAGCTGGTGGCTGAGGAGCGCGCACGCTCGAGCCATGAGGACGCATGCCAAGAGCACGTCGTGGAGCCATTAAACTGCAAAACAAAAAGAAAGCAAGAAGAAAATGTTAAATTTTGTCGAAATTTCGGCAGCATAACGACAGTAATTTGGGAAAAAGCCTCAAACTCACCCAAAAACTTGGGGAGGAGGACTTACATAACCCCACACTCTTCAACAAATCAATCACAGGCAATTACAACAAGAAATTTCAGGAATTTAAGAAAAATCAAGAAATTTCAAAATTTTTGGAAAACCTAGGTTATAACTTGTAATATTCGATTTTTAGGAAAACCGATCGGTGGAACCTCAAATTGGTTGAGGGCTTTTTCTCTTAGGGGTCGCTAAACCCTTTCTAAGCCGAAGGAAAAGAGTTCCTATGGTTAGAATCTCTCAATCAAAGAAAAACCTAAAGTTTTAACTAAAGACGATATGGAAATTTTGTAAAAACTTGATAGAGAGGGAAGAGACTTACCTGGAGACGATGTGTTGAGTTTGGATCAGAAGGAAATCACTCCCAAGATGACCGGTCGGACTGTAGCAACTCAGAATCCAGAGGAGAATCGCCATCGGAGGAGAGGAAGGAAAGAAAAGTGAGAAAAATCTCACTTTTCGTGATTTTAAAAGCATTTCTGGGTATACCAGTCGATATACCGGTCGACCGGTACCCCCTCCAGGGCTGCGACCGCTATGTCTCGGTCAGAATTTATATTCTGACCGGTCGACTATACCGGTCGCAACTTTCCTACAGAGTGTCGACCGGTATGTTGCGACCGGTCAGCTATAAAACAGCCAAAAAAAAATCATGAAAAATTTAAAATTTTTTTGTAGATTTAAATTCTACTTTTCGACTGTTTCCCCTTACATTGTTCAAGACTAACACCACTACTATTGTTCTCATTCTCATGTGTTATGTCTTCTTCTCAGATCCAAACAGAATAGTTTGAGATGGTGGGCGGAAACGGTTGTAGGGGCCGAAAGCGTCACCAGGCTAGGGTGCGCCTCGAGGAAGAAGAGCAGGTTGAACCAGGCCATGTTAGAGAGCCAAGCCCGGAAGTTGAGGAAGAACAGGTTCCAAGGGTACCGAAAAATTTACCTGGCCCACCTCACAGGAATTCTGAGACCATTGTTACAGACCTGGTCTATCAGATGCGAGCTCAGCAGAAAGCATTCCTGAGCAAGATGTTGAAGATGTTTAGGCCACTGGGTCCTGTTCCCACTGAAGGTACGCCTGAGTCTAGAGGAAATAATACTGCACAACCAATGCATGGTAGTACAGGGCCGATGGGCCAAGCCCAGAATGTACCACCACCGCACTAGTTCCCGTCTTCTTCTGCTTATCAGGGAGCCTACCCGTATCCACCACCATGGTATGGAATGAATACACAGGGACAACACGATCTGAGTCGAGCGGTGGATAGATTCCTAAAGTTGAAGCCTTCTTCATTCACAGGTAAGACCGGGAAACCATTGTGGCCAGCACAGTGGGTTGCAGAAATGGAGAAGAATTTCTGACTGATGACTTGTACAGAGGATGAAAAGGTCCTGTTTGCCACTCATATGCTGAAGGAAGATGCGAATGCTTGGTGAAATTCCATACGGGCATATCTGGAGACAAAGCATACACAGGTGGATTGGGAAGTGTTCAAGGTTGCCTTCTTCGATAAATATTTTCCGAAGAGTTTCAGAGATCAGATGGAGAAGGAGTTCCTTAATCTACAGCAGTCTTAGTCGACTGTGGATGCTTACTAGCAGAGGTACAAGGAGTTATTTTTCTTCGCACCGACAAGTATGCAAGAGGAAGAGACCAAGACACGTAGGTTCACCATGGGACTACGTGGAGGCATCAGAGAGCATATATTGGGTTTGGACAAGAAAATTTATAATGAGGCTGTACAGGTTGCGAGAGTGATAGAATCTAGTCAGAGGGACAGCTTCTTTGCACAGAACAGAGGAGTGAAGAGACCCGCTATTGAAAGTTTGGGTGGTGGTAACAATAGACCTTTCCGCCCATACAGGGCTCAGACCGCTACAGTGCCTGTAAGGAATAATACGGCACCACCTGTGCCACAGTTTGCTGGACACAACCCGAACATTAAATGTTTCAATTGTCAGCAAGTGGGTCATATTACAAGGACCTGCACTCTACCTAGGAAGCAACCTCCCCAGCAAGGAAAAGTATTTGCGGTCACTACCAAAGAGGCAGCCGCATCACCTGATGTGGTCACTAGTATGACTTTATCCCTTACTATTTGGCTTACTATTTCATTGTGTGTGTGAGCATGTAGAACTAAGGGATAATAAAAATTTCAGAAATTATAAATGTAGCTGGTATACCTGTCAGAGTACTATTTGACTCTGGGGCCACGCACTCATTTGTTTCTATTTCCTTTGGGAAGCGAATGGAGTTACCGATCAAGCACTTGAACCCAAGCTTGATAGTTCGTTCTCCACTAGGAGTCGAAGTGGCTTTGACTGAATATTATGGACCATGTACAGTTTGTATTGAGGGCCGAGACTTAGAAGCAAGTCTGGTACTACTTGAGATGGCAGACTTTGATGTCATTTTGGGAATGGATTGGCTAGGCCATCATTCAGCTATCCTATTATGTGGTGAAAGAAAGCTTGTGCTTATAGACAAAAAGGGGAAGGAGTATAGCTTCACTGGGATCAAGCTACCTAGGAAGCGGAAGCTGATCCTCTCCGCCCTAAATGGTAAGCGATGCTTAGAGAAAGGGGGAGTGGGGTATCTAGTATCTGTAGTCGACATCACGGCGGAGTCACACAAGATGGAAGATATAGATGTGGTTCGTGAGTTCCCAGATGTATTTTCAGAGGAGCTCCCAGGTCTACCATCGGACAGGGCTACCGAGTTTGTGATAGACCTTATGCCAGGTTCGACGCCGGTGTCTAAAGCACCATACATGATGGCCCCTACCGAGTTAAAGGAGTTGAAGATCCAGTTACAAGAATTGTTGGATAAGGGTTTCATACGACCTAGCATATCACCTTGGGGAGCACCTGTATTATTTGTCAAGAAGAAAGACGAAGATGTACGGCTATGCATCGACTACCGTGAGCTGAACAAGTTAACGATCAAGAACCGGTATCCTTTGCCTAGGATCGATGATTTGTTCGATCAGTTACAGGGTGCAAAGGTTTTCTCGAAGATTGATCTCCGATCGGGGTATCACCAACTGAAGATCAAGGCCAGAGATATTCCGAAGACTGCTTTCAGAACGAGGTATGGGCATTATGAGTTTCTAGTCATGTCATTCAGGTTGACCAATGCCCCAGCGTCGTTCATGGAACTGATGAACCGAGTGTTTCATGATATGTTGGACACTTCGGTCATCGTATTCATCGATGACATATTGGTCTACTCAAAGGACATGGAGGCTCATACAACACATTTGAGGGCAGCCCTACAACGGCTGAGACAGGAAAAGCTTTATGCTAAGTTCAAAAAGTGCGAGTTTTGGCTGAAGGAAGTGGCTTTCTTAGGCCATGTAGTATCTGAAGACGGTATCAAGGTTGATCCAAGTAAGATAGCTGCTATAGTAGGATGGGAAGCACCAAAATTTGTTGCGGAGATTCGTAGTTTCCTTGGGTTGGCTGGTTATTATAGAAGATTCGTGGAAGATTACTCCAGGATCGTTGTTCCACTCACCAGATTGACCAAGAAGGGGGAGAAATTCATATGGACAGATGAATGCGAGAAGTGTTTTCAGACTTTGAAGTCAAGACTAGTCTCTACACCTATCTTGACCATCCCAGAACCAAGCGTACCGTTTACTTTATATACGGATGCTTCAGGGTTGGGTATCGGGTGTGTATTAATGCAAGGAAAACAGGTGATTGCTTACGCATCAAGACAATTAAAAGAGCATGAGAAGAACTATCCTACGCATGATTTGGAGTTAGCAGCGGTTATACATGCAATCAAGACTTGGAGACACTACTTGTATGGTGAGAAGTTTCAGATCAAGTCACAAGAGCTTAACTTATCTTTTCACTCAGAAGGATCTGAATATGAGGCAGAGGAGATGGCTGGAGTTATTAAAAGATTATGATTGTGACATCCAGTACCATCCGGGCAAAGCAAATGTTGTGGCTGACGCCTTAAGCAGAAAATGGGCATCGAAACCTGAGGCAGAACCAAGTTCAAATGCTGCATTGTGTGCCGCAGCCTCAAGTTCAATTGAAGGCGATGAAGAGTATATAATAGAGACTGCAGAAGATCCAGTCGAGCAAGGCTTAATTCATAAGTTCACCATGATGTTCGCAGCTTTGAAGATCTCACCGGATCTAGTGGATGAAGTCAAGATAGCAATCCTACAGGATCCACATCTCAAGACAATGCAAGAAGACTTAGAGAAGGGTACGAGCAATCCTTACTTTACCTTGGATTCAGACAAGGTACTTAGGTATCATGGACGGTTATGTATACTTGAGAGTGAAGACTGCAACATCAGAGATCGAGTTATGATGGAAGCTCATTACACTCCATATTCGGTACATCCAGGAAGTACCAAAATGTACCATGATTTAAGAAGACTATATTGGTGGAGGGGTATGAAAGTAGATATAGCTCGTTTCGTGTTCCAATGTCTGAATTGTCAACAAGTTAAAGCAGAAAAGCAGAGACCCGCAGGTTTGCTGCAACCATTACCAGAACCTGCATGGAAGTGGGATTGTATCACCATGGATTTCGTCACTGGCCTACCTTTGACACCAAGGTCAGTGGATGCAGTTTGGGTTATAGTTGACCGACTCACCAAGACAGCTCAATTTATTGCGGTCAGACCTCAGTATACCATGGAGAAGCTGGCCAAGTTGTATGTTGATAATATAGTTAGACTCCATGGCGTCCCAGAGAGTATAGTATCTGACAGAGATCCTCGTTTTACATCAAAGTTCTGGGAAGGATTACAGAAAGCTATGGGAACAAAGTTGAAGTTTAGTACAGCTTTTCTCCCTCAGACGGACGGGCAGTCAGAGCGAACTATTCAAATTTTAGAAGACATGCTCCGAGCCTGTGCATTAGACTTCAAGGGAGCTTGGGATGAGAAACTATCACTTATCGAGTTCGCTTATAACAACAGCTATCAGGCTACAATTCAGATGGCCCCATATGAAGCACTCTATGGGAAGAAGTGTCATACACCTCTGTTATGGAACGAGGTGGGAGAAAGAAGAATTATAGGACCGGAATTTGTTGAAGAAACTTGTCGAGTGATTGATCAGACCAAAGAAAGAGTAAAGACAGCTCAAGTTCGACAGAAGCACTATGCGGATAATCGACGTCGAAATCTGGAGTTTGCAGTGGGTGACAAAGTATTCTTGAAGATATCACCGGTGTGAGGCCTGAAAAGGTTTGGTAAGAAGGGGAAGCTATGCCCCAGGTATGTGGGACCATACGAGATATTGGCTAGACGGGGTAATGTAGCATATCAATTGGCTCTACCACCATCTATGTCAAGTGTTCATGATGTGTTCCATGTATCATTGTTGAAGAAGTATGTCAGAGACTCATCGCACATCATGACAGCAGACCCCCCAGACTTGACTGAAGACTTAACATTCGAAGTGGTGCCTGTGATGCTCTCAAGCCAAAAGGTACAACAACTTCGAACCAAGGATATTCATTATGTGAAGGTGCATTGGAGAAGCCAAAATGTCGAAGAAATTACTTGGGAAGAGAAGAGCGCGATGAGGAAGGAATATCCTAACCTTTTCGACGATCAAGGTACGTTCAAATTTTGGGGCCAAAATTTCTTTTAAGGGTGGGGGAGTTGTGAGATCTACATGCAAATTTTGGGGATGAAATTTCTTGTAATGGTGGGGGAGTTGTAAGACCCGCACTCCGTAAACCTGGTCTAAACCTTGGTTTTATGTCGTGACAGGTCTTCCGATCATCACCGATCCAGACGGGACGAGCGGATGACAAACAGGTACGAAATCGGATCAAAGACGGTCAAATAATAATTATTTTATGTTGACCGGTTGATGGTACCGGTCTTAGTACCAGTCAATCGGTATGGTCTACGCAGCAGACTACCAAGATCCAGAATTGGATCTCTCCGGGTCCTACTTTCCCAATTCCGAATCCTGAACTTTCCTAATCCAAATAGGGTTACTAAACCCTAATTCTAGCCTATATAAACACCTTTAAACCTCCTCAAATCCTTTCCATTATCTCTCACAAACCCTAGAGAAGAGAAGGAGGTTGGAAAGGAGAATGAGCTAGGAAGAAGAAGGAGGTGCCGCCATTACCGTTCGACGACGCTCACTTTACGCCAGTCAACGGTAAGTGTTTTAACCACTCTTCTTACCCTATGACTCTAGGATAGATCTATGGGTGGACCAATACCATGTGAGGTAGGTATTGATCTAAAACCCTAACTGGACCTTAAAACCCTAATTTGTCGTCAAACCCTAGATTTGAGTTCCGAGATGATATTCATCGAAATAAGACTTGAATGAGTTGGGGATAACTCTAACTAAAAGATTAGACTTAGAATGGATAGGAGAAATCCTGAAAATCCAAGGAGATCGATCGACGGCAGTCGAAAAAACCAAGTGTATGGTCTTCCGGAGACATACCGGTCGACCATACCGATCGCCAGTTTTCTCACAGTGCTGCGACCGGTATGTTGAGACCGGTCAGATCTGAAAGGCTGGTTTTGGATTTTGTTGGTTTTCCAACCAACGTAAACCCTAAGAAACTATTCTAATTGAACCCTAATAATATTGTAGGACTTTGTGATATTCCGTTTGGATCTTGCGACGTGGAGCAAGCTATCAAACGAGCGTCAGGTAAGGGAATCTGACCTAAACCTAATAATTAATGGACAGTAAATCTTTGTTAATTATCTGAATATATATGATGTAATGTTTGTGCATATTCACATGCCATCCTTTGCTTTCAGTTATTATTATTGTTCATGCATTGTTAAGATCTGATTGTTAGGCATGTGATTGTTTTCGTTAGTGTGTGAAGTGGGGCATGGGCCTGGGATCATTCCTCACACTGGCACCTTTTGTAGTATTCTATTTCAACATGCTTGGTACGGGTGGGGCATCAAGGGAAGGTCATGGTACAGTGGTCTCCGATGTTGATGCTGGCCTGGCCATGGTGATGTGGCACTATGGTCTCCGAGGTCGACGCTGGCTTGTCCATGATGCTTTAGCTCTATCTCTATGCCGTAGGGAGTTATGTTGGGATAGGGTCTACCTGCGTATTGTTCTATCCTAGTGGGTTAGTTGCAGATAGGGTATCAGGGGAGGTACGGGGATACCTTAGCTCTATCTCTATGCCGTAGACGGCTGTGCTGGGATAGAGCCTACATTGATGACATATAGGATTGGTTAGTTGCGAGCCCAGTTTGCAAGCCCTGGCCAGTAGGGGCTTAGGTACTGGTATGGGTAGAGCATCAGGGGAGGTACGGGGATATCTTAGCTCTATCTCTATTCCATGATGGATGCATGTGGGCCAATGGGGATGTGATCCATGAGGTACCACACACTCGTGTATAGAGGTGCGGGGGCCACCAAACCTTTCTATAGCACATTGCAAACTTAAACCAGACCACAACATAAAATGATTTTTATTCATGCATAATATTGTGAAACTGTCTGATTGTCTTACTGAGCTAAGTTGTGAGCTCACCCTTTGTATATATACATGTTTTTAGATGTTGATGCAGGTTATACGGTGGATGACTATATGAACGCTCCGGTGTATGGTGATGTTGCTGCTCTGGGTGTACAGGCAGGAGAGGACGAGCATGACGCTTCATGCGAGTGCCCTTTCTGCGTGTACCTTTGATTTGACTTTTATTTATTTTCAGTTATTTTCAGTTGGATTAAGTGGATGTAAAGATATTATATTTATGTTTGGATTTTGAATAATTGGATATTTTAATTAAATTTATCAATAGATTCTCAGTTCATTTTATTTAAAGACTTTCGCTGTATTATTTATATTCTGATTGTGGTTATGTGCAATGGTTTGTATGAGTGGACACGGTCTATTCGAGATCCTGGTGTGAACTGTTGGTTCAATGACGGTTCACTCACACCATTCTGGTTGGATCAGAATTGGGGTGTGATAATCAAGAAAAGGATCTTTGTGGGTCCCACTTTCTAAATTTCGAACCGAAGGACTTTCCTAATGTTAGGAGGCTTCCTAAACCTTACCCTAGCCTATATAAGGACCCTTAAACCTCCTAAAATCTCTTCCATTGATCCTCACAAACCCTAGAGAGGAGAAAGAGGTTAAAGAAGGAAAAGAAGCTAGGAAGGAGAGGGAAGAGCCGCCATTATCATTGGACGAAGAACACATTACCACGAACCGACGGTATGTGCTTAAACCTTCCTCTACTTTAATTGTTCTAGGATGGTTAGTCATGTTTGGATCAATACCATGCAAAGCGAGGTATTGATCTAAACTTTATTTTGCCGTCAAACCCTAATCTAGTCGGTAAACCCTAGATTCAAGTTCTAGGTTGAAGATCGTCGAAACTAGGACTTGAATGAAGTTGGAAACAACTCTAACTCAATGCTCAAACCTAGAATGTGTAGGAAAAACTCTAGAATCAATAGGGGATAACTGACGGAAGGCGAGAACTGGATGTATGGTCTTCCGGAGACATACTGATCGACCATACCGGTCGCACCTTTCCCTACAGTGCTGCGGCCGGTACCTGCGACCTGTACCTGTGACCAGTCTACTCTGTGAGGAGTGTTTTTGATTTTGTTGGTTTTCCAACCAACGTAAACCCTAAGAAAACTATTCTAACTGAACCCTAACATCGTGTAGGACCTTGTGATAGCGAGTTTGGATTCTGTGACGCGGAGCAAGCTATCAAACAAGCGTCTGGTAAGGGAATTGGACCTAAACCCTAATAATTTAATAACAGTAAAACATTGTTAATAACTATGATTTTGTGGACTGATGTTTGTGCATACTTGCATGTCATCTTTACTTTCAGTTATTGTTATTGTTCATGCATACTCGCTATGCTAGGATGTGACTGTTAGGCATGTGATTGTTTTCGTTGGTGTGTGGAATGGGAAGGGCCGGGGGTCTGGGATCATTCCTCACACTAACACCTTTTCGTATTGTTCTGTCTTAGCATGCTTGGTGCGGATAGGGTATTAGGGGGGAGGAAGTGGCACTGTGGTTTCCGGCTTGGCTACTAGACTTTAGCTCTATCTCTATGTCGTAGGGAGCTGTGCTGGGATAGGGCCTACTGTGATGACATATAGGATTGGTTAGTTGCGAGCTCAGTTTGTAAGCCCTCGCCAATAGGGACTTACGTGTTGGTATAGGTAGCGTATCAGGGGAAGTGTTAACGGTGTTTAATCCAGACACTTTAACTCTATCTCTATTCCATGGTGGGTGCATGTGGGACGACAATGGTGTTTGATCCACTGGACGGCTTCACACACTCGTGTATAGAGGTGCGGTGGCCGCCAATCCTTTCTATAGCACATTGCAAACTTAAAACCAGACCATGATGTGAATGTTACTCATGCATATGTTTGTTGCATTGTCTGATTGTCTTACTGAGCTAAGTTGTGAGCTCACCCTTGTGTACACACTATTTTTAGATGTTGATGCAAGTTATACTGTAGAAAACTATATGGATGCTCCAGCGTATGGAGGTGTTGCTGCTTTAGAAGTACAAGCAGGAGAGGACAAGCATGACACTTCATGGGAGTGCCCTTTCTGCATGTACCTCTAGGATTTGATTTAGTTTATTTATTATTTTCAGTTGGATTTTTAATTGGGATGTAAAGATATTTTATTTACGTTTTAGTATTTTTTTGAATAACTGGATAATTTATTTATCAATAGCAGTACTCAGTTCATTTAATTTAAGACTTCTGCTGTATTTTATTGTATTCTGATTATGGTTATGTGCAATGGTTTGTATGACTGGACACGGTCTTATTGAGATCCTGGTGTGAACTGTTGGTTCAGTGACGGTTCACTTACACTTCTGGTTCAATCAGAATTGGGGTGTGACAGTATGGGTCTTTTGTTGTTTGATATTATTTTTAGACTCATACACTAGTGTATTCGTCTAAGAATGACTATCCCAAAGAATGTTATGATATATTAGATATCTCATTCTTTGCTAGAAAAATATGTTCAGGTCTAGGTGGCTTGCATTACTCAAGGGGAGAGATAGAGTCAGTGATAAGGTTATTATTAGCTAATTTCAAACTACATTGCTTAAAGATGGGTAGATTGACCAAAGATAGGTGGTTTGACCAAATACTGTTAAGTTAGATAGGCATAGCTAGAAAAGGATAAAGATTCTAGGACTCTCTAGGTATTTTCAGTAGGTTGGTTCTGAAGACTGTTGGTTTGAATGCGAGTTGGAATTATTCAGTTTCTTTACATTCAAATGGTTTTTCCACTCTTTTGGTTTTAATTTGTTGTTTGACTTAACATTTTGTTTTCTTACATTGAAATTGTGATTGTTGTTACTTGGAATATCAGATTGAAAGTTTTTCTCTTCAAATAATTAGAATGAAGGCATGCAGTTATGGTGCTTATGATGTTGTAAGATAAATGAACGCTTGTCATGTTAACTATATTTTTTCTGAATTATGGTGAATAATTTTTCAAAGGTTAGACTGTGCAATCTTAGGTTCTCTAGTTGTACCAGTCATAGTGCTGATCTCTAGGGCAATGTAAAGACAGGTTAAGGTAGTTTCTTGGAGTGATTGAAAATGGTTTTGTCAGTGAGAGTCTTTAGATTCTCTTAGTCAATGGGAGTTCTTATGATCTGCTTGACTAGTGGGAGATTAGGTATTTATTTATTTATTCATGTTTGATTGAATTGCATATGGTGTAGTGGCTGGTTTATTGGTGAGCATGGTTATTTTTACTTGAGCATTTATTTTATTGATTGTATGCATTCATTCACAAGACATGTCAAAGTTGCAAGGCGGTAAGCCAAGGTGTGATGTTAGTCTAAGCTGGAGGCGCTTTGCCTATAAGTTGGATAATGTCAAAATGCGTTGACCTAAAAGGATTTAAAGGTAACAGGATTATAGTTAGTCGATCATTGGACTCATTTTTTTTTATCTCAAAGAGATTTATGTCACGAAGTGGACCTTTGTATATGGCTGATGGAAGGGGTTACACCATTTGTGTTGGAGTACTTTCCGTTGTTGTTCGACATTGTTAAGCTTAATGATTGAATCAAAGTGGTCGGATTTTGTGTAATTAGATTTCATGGCCACGCTAGGTCAATAATGAATTTATAATTAATGTAGCTCAAGTGGGAGAATGTAAGAATATTATTGTGGGCTATATTAATTATACGGTTAGTTGGTTCAATGGGAGTCTAGTTACAGGTAGATCAGTTTAAGTATGATTAGAGATGGACCAATCTGGTCCACTGTGGGACTGGTCCACAGATAGGGTGTATTATATATACCAATGGTTAGGGTCCCCACAGCCACGATTATTTTCCTCTCCTGTTCCCATACCCAGAGATAAGCAAAGGGATTCCTGGTAGGCTGTGGAAGACTCTGATCAAAGTATTCAAAGCTACAAAAAAGGTCAAAAATCAATCTACAACAAGAGGTATGTATCTCATCATCTCTTTTTAATACCCATTGTGTTCTAGTAGTCTGTGTGGTGTATCTATTATGGTTCATGGAAAATTTCATGGGAAAACCTAAAGAGAACAGAAAAAGTCTTACATAGTTATCACGAGTGAATGGCTAGTGATTTAGTTTTTACCCTTCTGCTAAACAAGGTAATAAGTTTTTCAAAATGTAATAAGCAAGATTATACAATGCTGTACATTTTGTATACGATTAAGCAACAAGGACCACAATTCAATCCCATAAAATCAAGTGAGGTCATCACCAGAGGTATCATTTGCATCCAATTCTCTCCAGACCAAAAGCGTAAGGGAGTTGAAATGTTGAAGGTATACACATTAGTTTAGTCTCTGTTGGACTTTATGTTGTCATTGTTGGCAACTTGGCTGACGTGACAGTGTTTGTGAGCATACAATCAAAGAATCAGGAGAGAGAGTGTTAGTGTAGGAGAGAGAGTGTTAGTGCAGGAGAGAGAGTGTTAGTGCAATGGCAAAGATGGAGCAACCTCGCATGTATGTTCTACAGTGTTCTACATGTGTCTCAGATGGCTTGCAGCGAGTTAAATGATATTCTACATCAAGTTTGATGAGAGAGAGTGTCTATGGACCCCACTAGTGATGTGGCACATCTTCTCTGGTGATGTGGCCGAGTTTCTGATGATGCGACAGTGTTCCTGAAGCTTTTCTGATCATGTTCATGTTTCTCATGTTTCTGGTGTTGTGGCATTGAAGAGAGAAATTCAAGAGAGAGAAAGAAGAGAGAGAATCAGAAGAGAGAGAAAGAGGAGAGTGAAAAAAATATGAGTGGGACCCACAGGTGTGGTGGCAAGGTGACATGCCAACACGGTAGCCCACGGCACTTAGCATGCATGCACACAAAGTTTCGAGTTTAAATTCCAAGGTTTGACAGAGTTTTAACTTTGGGCCTATTTTTGGTGGATCCCACATCAGGTTCATGGAAATCCGATAGTGGAAAGATGTAGAGCATCGAGTTATCTTTCCAACGCAACTTGAATCAATCAATTCTGACGTCGGATGAGAGAGATATCGTAGTTTCTGTCGGATCGCTCGAAAAAGTCATTTCATAAGTTGTTTAGGGGCAATTTTGGCATTTCACAAGTTGTTTAGGGGCAATTTCGGCATAATAAGAGGAGAAGATGCAAGATCAGCGGCCAGATTGAAGCCACGATGCTCAAATCCACTTTGAATGGTCCAGATCAAGGCGGGATCGAGTGTAATGCGGTCTTTGCGTCTTGATACCATTGCGCGCATTCTGATTGGACAGAGGCAAGTTAATAAAGTGTCCCATGTCACATGAAGAAAGGATTATGATTCCATGGTTCGCCCTTGATTCGGTGTGTTACATGTATGATGTGACGGCGGCGAAGATTTGCATCCGATGGCTTCCATTGGTCCCAATCGCGCCTGACGCGAATTATTCATATCCGACGGACTCTAGTCAATCCCACCTTTTAAAGGCTTATCCGACGGCTAGCAAAGATGATTCCGTGTCCACCAATAGGAACTTGACAGCACAAAAGGCGACGGCGCTAAAATGTAGCGCGGGTGCATCATATGGCTCCGAAAGATTCCATTTCGAATTTTCTGATTGGCCGAACTTTAAACCGCCATAACTTCTTCATCCGAGCTCCAAATAGGTCCGTTCAAGTTGCAGTTTCCATATTTTTGGATGCTCTATCTATTGGGCGGCGTTGGGAGTCGAATTAGAGCTGAAAAAAAAAATTGAAAAGAGCGTTTTGAAGGCAGAGAAAAGGTTTTGTAGGGTTTTGTGCCTGTGGGATTGATAAATCACCAACTATCTCTTCTCTGTGCATTAATGGAGTGCTAAATCCCTATGAGAGGTCAATAGAGCTTTTATTTTTATATTCATGGTGATTATGGGTTATGTGGAAGAGATTAGAAGCCTGTGAGCGAGGTGTGCTCTGTGAATCGATCTCTATCATCATTGAAGACTGTTAGAGAGTACCTGAGGGCAGTGTGAAGCTTCAGAGAGATTGTTGGCCATTCGAAAGCATTGTTTGTGAGATTCTCAATTCCTTATCTATTTATGCTTTCAATTTATTGTATGCTAGCGTAGGTGCAATTGTTGAATACCTAGCTAGTGGGGGAAAACTGTAAGGCAAATTTATAAGTCTAAAAAAATTTGTTATTTGCTTCTCGTGGGTGCGGGTTAAGCGTGGTGTGTAGCGTATGCTGAACACTGGTACTTGATACCTGAATTTCTGGCACATGTGTGCCCTCCTAGTTTTGTGCTGAGTAAATTGGGTGTATGTACTCCCTGCTGTGTAGACAGCAAAAAAAAAGTGTATTGAGTATATACGGAGCCCGTTGGGCATTACTCCGTGGACTAGCCATCACACACTGTGTTGGTGAACCACGTATATCCTGTGTTGTGGACTGTCTTTATTTTCCTATATATTTTGGGAGTGCGTGGAATGGCTTGCAGGATGGGTGTGCAAATCTGGTAGACCTAGCCACTGAGTGGTAGCGAGGTAGATTTGCATACGCTTGTGTGTGTGTAAAAGAATATATCTCCATCAGCTCTGGGCAGCAGTAAATAATCAGGAAAAAGTTTCAGACACTGATTCACCCCCCCTCTCAGTGTCATATCAAGTTCATCACTCTCTTCTAACCTTAGAAGATATATTGAAAAAAA
>CM053270.1:8830924-8998279 GCA_028583415.1 Protea cynaroides | reverse complement strand
ATGAATCAGGTATTCCATGATATGTTGGATACATCAGTCATTGTGTTTATTGATGATATATTGGTCTACTCCAAGGACAAGAAAACTCATGTTATGAATCTAAGAGCCGCTCTGCAGCGACTGAGAAAAGAGAAGCTTTACGCCAAATTTACAAAGTGTGAGTTTTGGCTAAATGAGGTCGCTTTCTTAGGCCATGTTGTATCCACTGAAGGAATTAAAGTGGATCCTAGCAAGATTGAAGCCATTGTGAAGTGGGAAGCACCTAAGAGTGTTGCAGAAATTAAAAGTTTCCTAGGTCTAGCTGGGTATTATCGACAATTCGTGGAAGACTATTCCAGAATTGCCGTACCTCTCACTAGCTTGACTAAGAAAGGAGAAAAGTTTGTTTGGACTGACAAATGTGAGAAAAGTTTCCAAACATTGAAGACTAGATTGATATCTGCTCCCATCTTGACTATTCCCATTCCAGGACAACCATTTACCTTGTACACTAATGCGTCTAGATTGGGTTTAGGATGTGTACTTATGCAAGGAGAACAAGTAGTTCCGTATGCTTCAAGACAACTGAAAACACATGAGAAGAATTATCCTACTCATGACTTGGAATTAGCAGTAGTAGTACATGTTGTCAAGATATGAAAACGTTATTTGTATGGAGAGAAATTTCAGATTAAATCAGATCATAAGAGTCTCACTTATCTTTTTAATTAGAAGGAGTTGAACATGAGACAAAGAAGATGGCTGGAACTATTAAAGGATTATGATTGCGATATCCAGTATCATCTAGGGAAGGCTAATGTAGTTGCTTATGCGCTAAGCAGAAAGACAATGATAAAATTTCAAGGAGAGGTTAACACGACTGCAGCAATGTGTGTTACAGAAAAGGTATTCAATCATGGTAATGAGCAGTTCGTGATAGATGCACCTGGTGGATCGACCAACCAAGGGTTTATTCATCGGTTTTCAAATATGTTTGCCACATTGAAGATTGTACCTGATATAATAGATGAAGTGAAAGCCGCTATTAAATTAGACCCTTATCTGAGAATGGTGCAAGAAGACATCGAAAAAGGTAGGACTATTCCTGAGTTCACCTTGGACGATGAAAAGGTACTGAAGTAGAAAGGTAGAGTATGTGTTCCTGAAACGAAAAACTTGGACATTAGACACAGACTAATGAAAGAAGCTCACACCGCCGCTTATTCGGTACATCCTGGAAGTACAAAGATATATCATGATTTGAAGAAATTATATTGGTGGAGAGGAATGAAAGCAGATGTAGCTAAATTCATGTCTCAATGCCTAAATTGTTAAAGGGTAAAGGCTGAACGACAAAGACCTGCAGAACTGTTGTAGCCGCTGCCAGAACCAGCATGAAAATGAGACTGCATCACTATGGATTTCATCCTCGGGTTACCATTGACTCCTCGAGTTGTTGACGCGGTCTGGGTGATTGTAGATCATCTGACTAAGACAACTCGCTTTATAGCTATACGACCACAATATACCTTGGAGAGGTTAGCCAAGCTATATGTGGATAACATTGTCAGATTACATGGTGTACCTGAAAGCATTGTGTCCGATAGAGACCCATGCTTTACTTCAAAGTTTTGGGAAGGATTACAGAAGGCTATGGGTACAACGTTGAAGTTTAGTACTGCATTTCATCCTCAGACAGACGGGCAGTCAGAGCGTACCATTCAGATCTTAGAAGACATGCTTCGAGCCTGTGTTATTGATTTCAAAGGCTCATGGGACGAGAAACTACCATTGATCTAGTTCGCCTATAACAATAGCTATCAGGCTGCTATACAGATGTCACCTTATGAAGCACTGTACGATAGGAAGTGTCGAACTCCTCTATTTTGGAATGAAGTGGGAGAACGGAGTATTGTTGGACCAAAATTTGTTGAAGAGACTTGTCGTGTAGTCGACATAATCAAGGAAAGAGTTAGAACAACTCAGAATCATCAGAAACAGTGTGCAGATACTCGATGTCGAGACCTTGAATTTGTCGAAGGAGATAAGGTATTCTTGAAAGTATCACCTATGCGAGGTTTAAAACGATTCGAACAGAAAGGGAAGCTAAGTCCGTGATATGTTGGGCCATATGAGATTCTAGCTAAATGTGAAAAAGTGGCTTAGCACTACCACCATCTATGTTAAGTATGCATGATGTATTTCATATCTCATTATTGAAGAAGTACGTCAGAGATCCAACACACATTTTGAGAGTGGATCCACCAGATCTAACTGATGATTTGACATTCGAGGTAGCACCAACTGAAATCACCAGTCGAAAGGTTCAACGTCTACGCAACCGTGACATTTATTATGTTAAGGTCACTTGGAGGAGCCGAGATATAGAAGAGATCACATGGGAAGAAGAGAATGCTATGCGAAAGCAATATCCTCACCTTTTCGACTCGGAAGGTATTTAATAAGAAGGGGGGAGTTGTAAGACCCGTATCGAACTAACTGGTCTTACCACCTTGTACCAGGTCTACCTATTATGGTCGAGCCAAGTGGACCAAGTGCGTGAAGAAACCACAAGACCAGGTATGAAGTTTAACTAAAAAATAGTCAAATATGAGGGTAGGGTCGTATGCCTAAACAGGTGTGATCGATCCCACCTCAAAAGAGTCCAACCCATGACTTTTTGGTCGTGGGGTCGCATGTCTTAAAAAACGTAGGGTCGATGGATTCTGCGACCCTACATCCGACCCTACGAAAATAGCCAAAAGTCAGAAATTAGGAAACCTTCCTAATTCGAAGGGGGTCTTTCCTAAACTCATTGGGACATATTTTGGAGGGTTTTCCTCTATAAATAGGACGTCCCTTAGCCTCTTTCACTCCTTTAGAACCCTAATTGAAAGTGAGAGAGAGAGAAGAGAAGGAAGAGAAGGAGAATTGAAGAAGAAGCCCAAGAAAGAGAGGAAGTTCAGAGAAACCTCTGAATCTCAGTAAACCCGAGGTATGAACCTAATTCCCTACATGAATTAAGAGCCTAGAATAGTTCATGAAGAAGATAGGATTAGGAGAAACCCAAATCATCCGTCCATGGACAAATTCCAAGAGATTCCATGGAGGAAATCATTATGGACAATGAATGGTGTATAAATTGTAGTTTTGAGCCATAGAACAATCATAGGATGGACCATGATAGTAAGCCAAAGGATCCCAATATGAAGGAATGGACTTAAGAGTGAAAGGTCGACAAAGAACACGTGTGGTCGCACATAGGGTCGAATGATATCCGCCCCTACGAGACCACATGATCGACCACATGCCCTTGGAAAGTCCCAGGGAGGGTGTGGTCGCACGTAGGGTCGAATTATGTCCGACCCCACCTGCGACCCTACACCCTGGGGTTGCAGAAACTGCTACCCTAGGTGCTACCCTACCCTGCGACCCTACTCCTGTGGTCGCAGAAACTGAGACCCCAAGTGCTACCCCACCTGCCACCCCTCAGCTTCTGTTATTCTAAACATATTGGAATTAATTCTAATTAAAATCTATCGACTTGTTAGGTCTTTCTAGTGATTTAAAAGTGAATTATAAAGCTTGAACGAGGATCTACTAGCAATCAAAGGTGAGGGAACAATACCTAAACTAATTGGCTAATAATAAACTGTTTTTGTTTCTGAGTCTAATACTATGAATGATTCTATGCTTGTATGCGTGTATTGTGCATTTAACATGTCATCCAATATTCCTGCTATTAATGTTCATGCATATTTAGTTTTGTTTATTCATAATATGATGATGATGGTGATGCTAGGAATAGGCATGTGAATGTTTGTGTGTGGTTAATGTATTTGATGCGAGTAGGGCATCAGGGGAAGTGTGATGCGGTGCGGTCCTAAGCACTTTAGCTCTATCTCTACTCATGTCTTGTCCACTGACATCGTCGTATCGCCATTACCTTAGCAGAACTATTACGACGTAGGGCATCAGGGGAGGTGGTCTCGGACCGTGTAGTCTCTGACTCTGTCGGGGGGCCTTAGCTCTATCTCTATGGACGTATTGAGGGATGCTGGGGTAAGGCCTTGGATACACTGTTTGACATTAGGATTGATTAGTTGCGAGCCCAGTTTGCAAGTCCTCGCCAACAGGGGCTTACGTGTTGGTATGGGTAGAGCATCAGGGGAAGTGTGATGCGGTGCGATCCTAAGAACTTTAGCTCTATCTTTATTCTATTGTGGGGTGGATGTGGATGACAATGGTGTTTGATCCATTGGGTGGGCTTACACACCTTGTGTATAGAGGTGAGGCGGCCACCAAACCTTTCTATTGCACATTGCAAACTTATGAACCTGACCAAAGATATGAATTGAATGCATGCATATGTTTGTTGTATTGTTTTGTTTGCTCACTGAGCCGTGATGTGTGCTCACCCTTTCGACGTTGAATATTTTTAGTTGATGATGTAGGTACCACCGTAGAAGATTATATGAATGCTCCAATGTATGGACATGCGGCGGCGATGGATGCAGAAGTTATGATGGAGTCGCATGATTCGTCATGCGAGTGCAACTCATGCGTCTTCGATTAGTTTTTATTTGAATTATTCAGACGATGTAATTGATTAAGTTATTTTATTTTATGTCTTTGTTATTTTGAGATAATTGGATAATTTATTTACTTTATCACCACTAGACTCTTAGTTCATTTAATATTAAAGACTTCTGCTATTGTTTATTTACTCTGATTATGGTTATGGATGTGTATGGTTTAAGCAAACGGACATAGCTTATTCGAGATCTTGGTTGAACCATTGATTTATTGGCGGTTCATCACACCATTCTGAATAGTGCGGAATTAGGGTGTGACAGTTGTAACTAAACAAAATAAGACCCTGATTAAGCTATTCATCTGGTTTAGGTTCTCAGCTAAATAAAGATAGTTTCTAAGGCTTGGAAGAGGAACAAACATCAATCACAGGTGAGGGAACTAGACTTAAACTAATTGGATAATAACAAGCTATCATTTGCTTTCTGTTATTGAGATTGATGCAATGATTCTATATGATTATTTGTGCATTTCACATGTCGTCCAATATTTGCTATATATCTGTTCATGCATTTTTTTTTTCTCTTATGATATTGATGAAGAGGATAGGCATGTGCTTGTGTGTGGTTAGTGTGCTAGATAAGGAGAGGTTTTAGCATCGAACCATTCATCACATTGACATCATCGTATTGCCATTATTTTAGCGAAACTAGTATGTCATAGGGTATCAGGGGGTGATCGCAGTGTATGGCTATAAGCTCTGCCGACGGATCCTAGCTCTATCTCTGTGTCGTATTAAGGGATGCTGGAGTAAGGCCTTGGATAAATTTGATGACATCTAGAATTAGTTAGACATGAACCCAGTTTGCAAGCCCTTGCCAGTAGAGGCATACGTACTTGTTATGGGGGAAAAACATCACCCAATGAAAATCTTACACGTGGTGCCTAAAATCGTCTAGGCTGACCAGACGCTATTGAGTGGCACTCAGCCTTGTCTACTCGGAGGTATACTCCTATCAGGACAAGGCTCCTGGTCAGAGGTACATTCCTATTAGGATACATCTCTTGGTCGAAGACTAGAGTCCTAAGAGTCCTTGGCTATAAGGCAAGAGTCCTTCTCTTAGTGTGATACATAACCAACCTTCATGGATGTGCAACCAAACAGATAATGACACCTGTCACCCTTATCTCCACGGACCTTGCTTCCTTGGCTACAGTCTCTTACTCCTACTCGGAGTTTATGACCTGGGCATCCCACAATATGATACCTAGCAATCTTATTGGTGAACTACCTCCCAAAGTCTCGGTACCTTCATGCTTCTTGCCTATCTCTATATGTACAGGGCAAACCCCTAAGGTAATATCATCTCACTATTCACTCATTATTTCTCTCATACGCTCAAACTCTATCTTCGTTCCCCTCCTTCTCCAAAACTGCAGATAGCTTCATGCTACCTCTTGATTGTTTACATTGGGAATCTAACTTAGGCATTGGAGTATACCCGGGGCTTAGTTGCCCAACTCCCTTGTCTTATCTCTGTGATTGCAGGTTGCTCGGATAGCAGACCGGTGGGCAATTTTCAACCGTAATAGTTTGGCGCCCACCGTGGGGCCCTTTGACTGAGTTTGATGAACAGCGTACGAGGAATTTTAGCCACTATTCTATGGCCCATTAGAGAACTCGCGCTTAAGCTTCTCAGCCGCCTCCTTCCGAAGAGCCATATGTGCAAGTTCATGAAGACAGCAGCGCTAGTATGGTTGGGGTAAATCACGCTCCACCACCGGCACCTGCCCCGACAGCCACGGCTCCTCCACTTCCTCCCCAGTATGTGACTCGCCAACAATTTGATGAGTTGAGACAGCAGATCAATCAGCTGGTTCAAACACCGAAAGGAGCTCGAGTAGCCAACTCAGGGGCTGGAGGAGCAGGAGGAAATCCTCCCCCCGCTCTAGTGCTGAGCGCACCACCAGTGGCCTACTCGATCGCCTCTCATCCTGTGCCTGTGGGATTGGTCAGAGCAGCGTCTCACCAAGTGCCAGGTAACCCACCCCCTCTTGCCAGATTTCAGGCTCGCAGCAAGGCAACAAGCGTACTAGCACTTAGCACTGCGGGATCTTCCGCCAGCCACCTTCCAGATGACCACCAGCCAGCGCATGACGCCCGCGGTCAGCACCTTCACCCTAAGTAGGATGCAAGGTCCTTCCTCAATGCTATCTGTCAGTAGAGGGAAAGGGCTAACTTGGAGACCCTACCACCGCGCGGTCCCTCGTCCAGCAACACCTCAGATTGAAGTTGAGAGACAGTTGGTAGAGCTGGCTACTCGGCTTCAGCATGTAGAATAGAACAGGGTTGCTCCTTAGAGAACCTCCTATACGGAAGTTACGTTGCTCTCCGACGAGATCATGAGAGCCCCTCCCCTATAAAGTTTTAAGATGCTGGTCCTTAACTTTTACAATGAGATGACTGATCCGGAGCAACATTTATACGCATTCGTCTCTATCAAACTTTCTACCCGTTGAGTGACAACCTGATATGCCAAGCGTTTCCTTTAACGCAAGGAAACGCTTAGGGATTCAGCTCGCATGTGGTTCAATAATTTGCAACCAAGGAGCATTACCTCGTTCAAGCAGTTGTTGAACAAGTTTTTGACACACTTTCAGGCCAGTCAAGTGCGCAAGAAGACGTCCTACCATCTATCGATGGTGAAGCAGCAGAAAGATGAGTCCCTATGGGATTTCATCAAGCGTTTCAATGCTGAGGTACTGGAGTTCAAAGATGTCGAACAAGCGGTACACTTGTCCAGTTACAGGCTAGGGTGACTGATGAGAAGATTTGTTGGTCCCTTGCTAAAAAGCCTCCTAAGAGCCCGGACGATCTACTCGCCAGGTGCAAGAAGTATGCTTTCTTGACGAGACGACCAAGGCCTAGAAGACTAATGCTCTTAATAATGTGAAGGCTGAACAGAAATCAGCCGACAAGAAGAGATCTAACCCTGCGGATCAGACCCAGAACAATAGTGATCCCAAGAAGCAGAGGCCTTGCAAAGAACAAATGAGTCGACATCCCTACAAGACGTTTGATTACTACACTCCGCTCACTACCTCCATGACGAAGATCTTGGGGGTAATCAAGAACGATCGGAACCTCTAACCACCACCAAAGCCACTCGGCGAAGGCAGAAACAAAGACCATTCTAGATACTGTCGCTTTCATCGCAACTACGATCACGACATGGACAATTGCAAGAACCTGAAAGGTGAGATAGAAGTTCTCATTTGGCGAGGTTACCACCGTAATTTTGTCAGAGACTTTGGCCTAGGTCCAGCACCAGCCAAGAGGGACCACGATCTGCCTCCACCACCCCCAAGGAACTAACAACCCAATGATTGCAGAACAGAGGTAGGTGAGAACCCTAACATCAATCTGAGGGACAACAGGGACCCCGAGGGCTAGTCGGCCACGCCCAGGCAGTGGGTAGGAGCCATTCAGTTTGGCTCGTTTAGAAGCGCATCCGGAGACCAGTCATCTAGGGTATCGGTAAAGAAGTGCCTAGGGGCAAACAACATATCCATTTTGGGTCCTTCCCGAAACCTGCGAGGCTCTATCGAAGTAGGCAGAGATCCCGTTCAGCGTCAAGAAGGCAACCCTCCGGTTGACGCCTCATGGCCAGCCCTAGACCAGAGAACCAACCCCGCACCTCTACGGGACTGAGAATTCCAGGCAACAGTGGCGTCTATGCAATCACCTGAGGACCCAAACCAAAAGGGAAGATAGTCCTTACCATCATAGGAGGACCCGCGGAGGGAAACACCTCCAATAGGTCGATTAAGGCATACTCGCATTTGGTGGCGAAGATAGAGTGGCCATCCAAAAAGGCAAGGACCGGAGAGATTATCACTTTTAGTGACGAAGACCTTGCCAATGTGGTAGTACCTCATGTGGATGCCATCGTCTTCACTATTGGAATCGAGCATTGAGATGTGGCAAAATGTCTGGTAGACACCAACAGTTCCGTGGACATCATATTCTACCACGCATATCAAAAAATGTTGATAGGAGACGACAAGCTGCAACCCATCACATTTGACCTCATCAGCTTCTCAGGAGATCCAGTGACTGTGAAAGGAGGCATACAATTGCCTGTGCTCCTCGATCAGAAGCCCAAACAGCAAAGAGTGCTAGTAGAGTTCATGGTGGTGGACCGACCATCGAACCACAACGTCACACTCACCCACCCGTCATTGAACAAGCTCAAGGCCTGCATGTCTACCTACTACCTGGTGATGAAATTTCCAACAAAAAATGGAGTTGGCAAATGCAAAGCCGATCAGGTAACTTCGAGAAGGTGGTATGCTACAGAGCTATGGAACAACCAAAGAGCCCTGAGGTCTGCTCCAGTCCAGACAGTAGGCATAGAAGACGTCAAGGATATCAACCACCTAAAAGGGGAACACCAGCAGAGGTACTGCAGCTGATCCCCGTGTCTATAGACCAGCCAGAGAATATGTTCCAGGTCGACTCCCTGCTGCCTGAGAACAAGAAGGGTGAATTGATAGAGTTCCTAAGGCCAAACCTCGACAAATTCGCCTGGTCGGCCTCTTAAATGTCAGGGATCCCCAGAGGGGTCATCGAGCACCACCTCATGATTGATCGCCAGCACCAGTAGGTCAGACAAAAGAAGAGGAACTTCACACCAGCCCATCAGTCGGCCATTGATGAGGAGGTCAAGAAGTTATTGAGAGTCGGCTTCATCTGCGAGGCAACCTTTCCTAACTGGCTTGCAAACGTGGTCATGGTCCCCAAGGCAAATGAAAGTGGAGGATCTATATAGACTTCACAGACCTCAATAAGGCCTGCTCAAAAGAAAACTATCTGCTGCCACATATAGACCAGCTCATAGAGGCCACAACCGGGCACGAGCAGTTCAGTTTCCTTGATGCATATTCGGGGTACAACCAGATCAAGATGAACAAGCCCGATGAAGAGTGCACATCCTTCATCATTATCCAGGGGTTCTTCTGCTATACGGTTATGCCTTTTGGCATAAAAAATGCAGGAGCCATCTATCAGAGGTTGGTGAATAAAGTGTTCAAAAATCAGATCGACCGCAACATGGAGGTGTACGATGATGATTTCTTGGTAAAGAACAAGTAGGTTGACCAATACCTGACAAACCTGGATGAAGCCTTCCAAGTCCTTTGAAAACATAGCATGAAGCTGAACCTAACAAAGTATGTTTTTGGCGTAGCATCAGGCAAGTTCCTTGGCTTCATGGTCTCACAGAGGGGCATAGAGGCCAACCCCTAAAGATAACGACCATACTTGACATGATTGTACTGACCAAGCCGAAGCATGAGCAAGAGTTGAATGGTCGGATAGCCGCCCTCGACTGCTTCATGTCCAAGTCAACCAAGAGATGCCTGCCTTTCTTCAAGACACTAAAGGGAGCAGGGACATTTGAGTGGACAAACGAGTGCCAAAAAGCCTTCGACGACCTCAAAGCCTACCTGGCCTCACCACCACTGCTAGTCAAGCCAAATCCCTGTGATGATCTGCTATTATACCTTGGGGTCTCAGACCTGGCAGTGAGTGTGGTCTTGCTGAAAGAAGAAGACAAAGTCTAATTCTCAATGTACTATGTCAGCAAGGTGTTGTTGGACACAGAGACTCGATACAAGGTGATCGAAAAGTTAGCACTCGCTTTGGTCATGGCAGAGCGGAAGCTCCGATCGTATTTTCAGGTATACCCTATCTCTGTACTCACCAACACCCATATGAAGAAAGTGTTATCAAAGCCTAATGCTTTCGATCGAATGATCAACTAGGCCATGGAGCTCGACGAGTTTGAGCTAAGGTATGTGCCCAAAACCGCCATCAAAGTGTAGGCCTTGGCAAACTTCATAGTGAAAAGCATACTGCCAAGGGGGGAAGTAGTGGTGCCAGAGCAAGAAGACAGACTTGCACCGACCGAAGAGTCGTGGACACTACAAGTAGATGGGTCCTCCATGGATGGAAAATCAGGGGCAGGGGTGGTACTCACCAGCCCAGAGAAATTCAAAATCAGTTCACCCATTAGATTTGGATTTTGCACAACAAACAATGAGGCCGAGTATGAAGCTCTATTGGCCAGCCTCCGACTGGCAAAAGGTCTGATGGTCAAATGGCTCATAATCCACAGTGACTCGCAGTTCATCGTCTGCCAAGTGCAAGGTGACTATAAAGCCAAGCAGCCTAGGATGAAGTATCTAGAGTAGGAAAACATGGCCATAACGACCTTCCAGAGTGTCAAACTATAGTATGTGGGCCGAAATGAGAACACTGAAGCAGACGAGCTGTCTATATTATCCTTGGCAAACATCTTTGAGATGGACACTACAATGTATGTTGAGTTACTGGAGCATGCAAGCAACACTACCAAGGAAGTAATGCCAATCGAAGTCACCTCTAGCTGGTATGACCCTATCTACAACTACCTTCGGACGGGTGCACTTCCAGAGGATAGAAAGGAGGTACGGCGCATCCGGGCCAAGTCACCACAATACACCGTCCATCAAGATGTATTGTACAGGAAATCCTACACCATGCCATTACTTCGGTGTCTACTATCGGAAGAAGTCGAGCAGGTAATAAAAGAAGTGCATGAGGGCATCTGTGGTTAGCATTAAGGAGGTCGATTGCTATTTCAGAAGATCCTCCAACAAGGCTACCACTAGCCAGGGATGCATGACGACTGTATCAAACTTGTACGCAAGTGCGAGAAGTGCCAATTCTCTGCACCCATACCCCATGCTCCTACCATCCCCCTGCAGTCCATTACTAGCCCTCTCCCCTTTACCATATGGAGGATGGACATCATGGGGCCCTTCCCCAAGGCAACTTACCAGTGGAAGTACATCATAGTGGCTATCAACTACTTCATAACGTGGATTAAGGTTGAGGCCGTTGCAAAAATCGACTCAACCAAAGTGGAGCAATTCTTCAGGTACTCTGTCATATACAGGTTCAGGGTACCTCGGATACTCGTCACAGAAAATGGCACACAGTTCACCAATACGTCCTTCTCAAAGTTTTACACGGAGTTCTAGATTGATCACCGCTTTGGATCGGTCTGCCATCCACAAACCAATGGGCAGACGGAGGCCACGAACAAAACAATATTGACATGGCTCAAGAAGAGGGAGGCAGATGAAAAAGAAAAGTGGGTTGATGAGTTATCGAGTATAGTCTGGTCGTACAGAACAACCAGTAGGACCCCCACTGGTGAGGCTCCTTTCATGCTGGCCTTCAGCAAGGAGGTAGTCGTCCCAATTGAAGTATTTCACCCAACCTATCAGATCTTAAACTTTAATGAAAAACTAACTTTGATGATCTGCGAACCAACTTAGACAACTTGGAAGACATTAGGGAGTCTACAACATTTAGGGTGGCCAAGTACCAGCAGGCTACAGCCAGGCACTATGACAAAACCGTACGGCCCAAGATATTCAGAGTCGGAGACCTAGTCTTCCAAAAGACAACAGTCTCCAAGCTGACCAACTAGGGAAATATGACCAAGAACTAGGAAGGACCTTACCTAATCATCAAGATAGGGCATCCTGTTTCATACACCCTAGCCACCCTCGACAGCGAGGATATACCTTGCACCTAGTATGCTACAAACCTGCGCAAATATTACCAGTGAGCCTCCCTTGGCACCGGCCCAGTTTACTGCTTGTTACTTAGTATTTAAGTTAAGTAGGTTTTCTTTCAATTGAGTCGGCCTACCAGTCTAGGCCCCGTTATGTAAATTTCCATTTCCAAGTAAATAGTTTCAGTTGTAGCCGGCCCTCTAGGGGCACCCGCTCAGAATATGTTCTCAATACATGAAGTCTTTTTTACTGTGTCCCAATAACTGAGCAATCATACACCTGGGATCTCAATACAGTCGTTCCATTCTGCCCAGCCTGCCTACTCGTACCCACAAGCAGGTACGAACAGCACGCATGCCCTATTTGACTCTACCTACCCATACCCACAAGCAGGTATGAGTAGCATGCAGACCATACTTGACACGGTCTACTTGCACCCACAAGCAGGTATGAGTAGCAGGCCGGTCCGACTTGACTCTGCCTACTCATACCCACAAGTAGATATAAGTAGCACGCATACCATACTTGACATGGCCTACTCGCACCCATAAGCAGGTACGAGTAGCATGCCGGTCCGACTTGACTCTGTCTACTCATACCCACAAGCAGGTATGAGTAGCATGCAAACCATACTTGACACGGCCTACTCGCACCCACAAGCAGATAGGAGTAGCACGCCGGTCCTACTTGACTTTGCCTACTCATACCCACAAGTAGGTACGAGTAGCACGCAATCATATTTGACATGGCCTACTAGCACCCACAAGCAGCTAAGAGTAGCACGTCGGTCCGACTTGGCTCTACCTACTCATACCCACAAGCAGGTATGAGTAGCACACGAACCATGCTTGACGTGGCCTACTAGTACCCACAGGCAGGTACAAGTAGCACAACGATCCTATAGGACTTCGTAAACTATGACTAACAAGCACTAGGGGCATATCGCCCATGGTTAAGTGCTAACACAACCTATCAGCGATCAACATTTTCAATGCAGCAATTACCAAGTGCACTCGGCCTATCAAGAAGTTAGACCGACTACACTTCAGGGGTATCATGGGAGGTACAACTTACGTATCAAAATAAATTCAAGCAAACAACATAATAGAAATGGAAGACAGAATGAGTGATTTTCATTACAAAAGCCCACAAGGGGTCAACGTTCTATAAAAAGACCCATCAGGGCAAAAAAGAGAAGGATAAAGGTAAATCCCCTTCTGGCCACGCAGGGCTAGGGGCATCCCTCGACCTTAGGTAGGACCATCCTTGGCGGTAGGGTCGACAATTTAACCTCCCAAGAGGGGGTCGCTCGACAGTGTGACATCCGAAAGATCTACAATCAAAGTCTAGGGCACTTCATAAGCGGGCATGTCTTCTTTCATATTGTCTCCCTCAGCCCGGTCGGCCTCTTCCCGCTCGGCCACCTCCTTTCTACCCTGCTCGGCCAAGAGGGGAAGATCAGAGTAGTTGACGTCGATCCCCTTTCCCACGAGGTACTATTCAAGATAGAGGACCCCCTTCTAAAAGAATCCACTTGCCTCCAGATTGTTAGCATACTGAGCAGACCCCCGATAATCTACCATGGCCTGCTCCTGGACTTTGGCCTGGAGCTTCTCCACCTTTGCTAGGGCCTCCATGGCTGGCGTGGCCTCAGTTTCGACTACTCGTTTGGCATCTTTGGCTGCCCTAAGTTTGGTCTAGGCCTGATGCACTCTCTCGTGCTCATTGGATAGGGACTTCTCCGCCTTGTACAGGGACACCCTAAGGTTGGCCTTCTTAGCAGCAAGGCCGGCCACCTCAGAAGTCTTCTCGAGGAGCTCCCCCCTGACGGTCTTCAGTGCTTCTCTGGACGCCTCTTCGACCGCTTTCAACTCATCCAACTCGGTGCACAGAGAAGCCGCCTTCTGACACAGCTCGACCACAAGGTTGCCACCCTAGAAAGCAGCAAACGAAAGAGTTAGCTGACATACATAAAGAAAGTAAAGAGTCGAGAACACAAAGAATCCCTTACCTGGGGTTGTTAAGGAACACCCTTTTCAACAGGTCCCCCATCTGTAGGGATGCAGTGAAGGCGACATTCTCAGGAAGCCGGTTTTACATCACCATTATCCGCGCTTTCCGGGTACTCTTGAACACCGAATTGGTGGTGTTCAGGCCGAGCATCGGAACAAAGGGGGCTGGGCTCTGCTGCCCTATGGCATCCTCCCTCCTTGGCATGGATGAGTCCCCCAAAGCCTTCAGATCAGCTGATTGGCTCAGGTCAACGGTTTCAGTAGGTTGGTGGGGTTGGGCTTCCTTCACTGGGGCTCCCGCCGACCACCATCTCATGGGCCTACCTTCAGGGTCCCCGTGGTCTCGTAGATGTCAATCAAAAAGTCGTGGGCTGACTTTATTTTCTTGTTGGCCCCCTCCGTTGGAGCCGTCTTCTTCCCCTTCGGGTCCTCAGAAGCCCCTCAAAATCGAGTTACGATCCCACCAGTAGGGACGTCCCTAGGGGCAGCCGACTCGCTTGCCCTTGTTGTAGATCCACTCTGTATTTCTCGCTTGCGGAGGATTCGGGCCACTAGTTGCTCGTCTATGAAGTTCATTGCAATAAATGGGAACCAACAAACAGTCAGTACCAGTTAGAATAATTAGATTAGAACTTAGCGGCTACATTTTAGGACTCACCTAATAGGCCGTGCTAGGCCAAGGTCCGTGGGTCCGCCACATTAGCATAGGGGACGGTTTTGACCTCCTTTACCTTTCAAAAAAAGTGCTTCTCCTCCGAGGTCAGATTGGGCTTCTTGTGAATTCAGACGCTTCAACTATGAGCCAAGTGTTCGACAGTGGGAGAGGTGAGTCGCCCGACAGGGGGCTTATGAAGAAATATTTTTCCTTTCACCCTGGATGGAGGAAGGCTTTTGGGAGATCAGAGGGAGTTTCTTAGCGTCCCTCTAACTGAAGTAGTGCCAACCACTTAAGGAGTTCTTCTTGGTCAAACTAGTGAACTTGAAAAACGACCTAAACAAGTTTATGGTTGGAGTCTCACTATGGTGGCGGATGAAAATTATGAAGGCGTAAATGCACCGCCACCTGTTCAGAGTCAATTAGGTAGGGGCGATGCAGTAGACCTTTAGGATGTTGACCACTGAGGGGTGAAGGGGGAATCAGTGGCCAGACTTAAGAGTATTCATACATGTAAATCTCAGAAGGGAGTAGGGTACAAGCCCTTTCCCCGAGCACTGGGGGCCGAACCACGACATCCGTCATGGGAGCCTCAAGTTGATAAGCCTTGCAGATTTGGGACGCAGCCGACTCGAAAGCAACCCTACTGGCTATTTGCAGGGCCAGAAGTTTATTTAGGGGAGGAAGGGTCAGCTTACCACTCCTTTTGCGAGTGACCCTCCGAGCGGAAGTACTGGCTAGTCGGCTCCGCTTAGCGGCCTTAGAGGAGCCTTGTTTGGGATCTTTTTCAAAAGTGTGCTCGGAGGCCGAGGGGATGACTTTCAAAGATTTGGGACACTTCACAGCCCTATAGGATCCCTCCAACTCAGTGGCATCCGAGTTGAATTCCAGGCTAATGGAGTCCCGGGGTTTCCTTTTCTTAAGGGGATTCTTTCGGGTGGACAATAACTCGCCCTCAGCTAGGGGATCAAAAGACTTTTCCGAAGAAGAAGTTTTATACTAGGCCATGAGCGCTCTCCTACTTATACTACCTCTTACTAAGGGGTTGACAAGATTAGAAGAGGAAGAAGAACTTAAAAACATGCAAAAAGAAGGAAAAAGTGAAGACCAGGTGAAGGAAAACTTACTGGTTGAAGAGGAGATGAAGAGACCAATAGAAGACTCAAAGGCAGGGAAGACTTCCAACCAAACACTCTCAGCTAGAGCTTCAAATTGTCCAAATGATCGAATGAAAGGCAAGGGCGGTATTTATAGGTTTGGGAATCTAAAGCAGCTCGAGTAACTCCTGTCTACACGTCGCTATAGTAGTGGCTGAAGGACTATCGCGCCAGACGTGATGTGACAGGCTGACGTCAGCCCATCATAATGGCTTTGCCCGCGGCTTTATGGTGCGTCTTCTCAAAATGCTTTGGTTGAGTCTCAACCATTAGATGTAGCCAGTCGTTCGCGATCGCAGAGGCTCTTTATGGTGCATTTTCTCAAGATGCTTCAGTTGGTTTCTGGCCATCGGATGGGGTGGATCGTTCGCGGATGCAGAGATCCACGGTGAGATGCACTTGGCACTTTGAGTTCGTGCCTCCTCGAGTTCTACACTCCAACGGTTAGTGGAGACAGTTGGTGATAGCTACTAAATGTTCAATCGGAAGCTCTGATCATATTGGAGGCCGATTGGATGGCGATGAGACAACTAATGAGTTATAGCCTCGTACAGACGAGCGTGTATACCGGTGAACATGAGTAACAACTGATCAGAATGGAACTACCGGTCAGAGGATATTTACACTATCAAATCCTTCGCATCCAACAGCGCAAGGGGCAACTGTTATAGGGGAAAAACATCACCCAATGAAAATCTTACACATGGTGCCTAAAATCATCTAGGCCGACCAGATGAGGTAGAGTGGATCCCAACCTTGTCTACTCGGAGGTATACTCCTATAAGGATACGGCTCCTGGTCGGAGGTACATTCCTGTTAGGATATGTCTCTTAGTCGAAAACTAGAGTCCTAAGAGTCCTTGGCTATAAAGCAGGTGTCCTTCTCCTAGTGTGATACGTAGCTGACCTTCATGGATAGGCGACCAAATGGATAGTGACACCTATCACCCTTATCTCCACCAACCTAGCTTCCTTGGCTACGGTCTATTACTCCTACTCGAAATCTATGACCTGGGCATCCCACAATGTAACACCTGGCAGTCCTACTGACGAACCACCTCCCAGAGTCCCGGTACCTCCATGCTTCTTGCCTATCTCTATATGTACAAGGCAAACCCCTAAGATGATATCATCTCACTATTCACTTATTCTTTCTCTTTGATGCTCAAACTCTATCTTCGTTCCCTTGCTTCTCTAAATTAGAGATAGCTTCCTGCTACCTCTTGACTGTTTACATTGCGAATCTGACTTAGGCATCGGAGTGTACCTAGGGCTTAGTCGCCCAACTCCCTTGTCTTATCTCTGTGATTGCAGTTTGCTCGGGTCGTAGACTGGCAGACGATTTTCAACCGTAATAGTACTGGTATGGGGTAGAGTATTAGGGGGAGTACTAGCAGTGTGTGATCCATTAGGCTCTAGCTCTATCTCTATTCTGTAGTAGGTGATGTGGGGAGGCAGTGGAATGTGATCCGTTGGGCATGCTCACACTCTTGTACATGGAGGTGTGGTGGTCGCCTATCTTTACCACAACACATTGCGAACTTAAATCAGACCAAAGATATGAAATGACATCATGTATTTGCTTGCTGCATTGTTTTGTTTTCTCACTGAGCCATGTTGTGTGCTCACCCCAGGATACCGTTTCCTTTTTAGTTGATGATGTAGCTAACACTATCAAAGATTATATGAATGTACCGTCATATGGACATGTGGTAGCTATGGATGTGCATGCTGTAGAAGATGAGCATGACTCTTCATACTAGTGTTTCCACTGCATTTACACTTAGTTTATTTTCCTTACTAGATTTATAGTTTGTAATGGATATTACGGTATGTTTTGGTCACATTGGATAGATGGTTTAATTATTTAATTATCATTAGACTCTCAGTTCATATTAATAAAGACTTTCATAATTATTTATTATCTCTGATTGTGATGTGGATGTGTATCGTTTGATTGTTGGTACGGTCCTATGTGATTCATCCATACTTCTGGTTCATTCAGAATTGGGGTGTGACAATAGAACTAAAGACTAACCTGTAAATATGAAATTAAGAATATTAGACTTGAGTATCCTAAATTTTCTCTACTTGAGAGTTAGGTCTGGCTTCCTCCGTCAAGATTAAGACTCAGTTTCCACTCTACAACTGATTTCTCTTTCCCTACTTTATCTTTTATCTTTTTTTTATCTCCCTGTGTATTTTCTCTCCTTGTTTCTTTCTCATTATTTGTCCTTCCTTTTCATTTCTCATACAAAGATACATGTATGAATCAAATGGTATCCGAGCACAGGCATTAATTAGGCTTGAATTAAGATTTTGGATCAAAAGCTCGAGAAATTGGTAGGTATTATAAGTGTGTATCACAATGGGCAACAACAAATTATGAAAAAGTCTAACAAATTGTTTGACAAACTTGGATTTTTGTGGTTTACCAAAGTGTTTGACAAAACTGTCCAAACGAGTGGCACATGTGGAATGCAATGACAAAGTCAAGTGGAAACATTTTTACATAACCAATTTTTTTAGTATGGCATTAATACAAGGGAAAATTTCACACCCCTTCTTTGAGGTTTACCATATTGGCAACTAATAACAACTGCACCCTACACTATTAAGATGACTAACGTATAGATGAAATGACAATTTTATCCTCCTTTTAAGAACACCACTACCGTCATTTTTAAACCTCTCTTATCTTTCATTTTTCCTTTTTTTTCCTTCCAACGGTTGAACGCCCTCTACACAGGTGCCTCTCTTCTCTGGTGACCTGCTTTCCTCTCTTATAAGTTAGTACTTTTCATTTCATTTTAGTTTTTGGGTTAGGATTTTTGTACCCTAAACCGTAAAAACAACATCCTCCATCCAACGATATTCTTTGTTTCTTCTTCCTCTGCTAGTTATCCAACATGTATTGATGTAATAGTTTAATCTTCCCCCTTGTAGAGTGGTTTAGAATTCGGACTATTCTAGTTTTGTATCTATGGATTAATCCAATTATAGATAATACTACAAGCTGAACTTCCATCACTCATACTAGTTTGTCAATGGCTGGGATATTATCAGTTCCATATGCACTATCAGAAGGAGAGTGGTTGAGGTTGGTGCTTCTTTTTCTCATTGCCACTGAAACTTTCTACATGGGCTTGCTAATTCAAAGATGCATGGATGCTAATCAACTGATAAGAACTTACCTTGAGGTTGGAGAGGTAGCTTTTGGGTACAAGGGGAGAATAGTGGTTTCAGTTTTCTTGTATATTGAGTAGTATTTAGTTGCAACAAGGGCCTTGATATTAGAAGGGGATAACTTATATGATCTTTTCCCTGATATGAGCTTGGATGTTGGAGGACTAAGAATTAGATTGGATTGTAAACTAATGGAGAATATGTGGACTGTAAATAGTAACTGAAATAAAAGAACAAGAATAAATTTTGCTTTTCTTCTATCTCTTTGTTTTTTCTTTCCTTTATATTTTGGGAATAGTTGCTTATTTATTGTGCGTTGCTTTATCTACAAAGGATCTGAGTTGCCTCAAAGGCAATCTCCGAGGTCCACTCTCAGTGAGAGATTTGAGCTCTAATTTTGATCATCATCATCAGCCTGTTTTGTTGATTGGAGCTAGAAGGTGGGAATTTCATTATGCCGATCTCCGATTGGTTCTCAACCTAATTCGTTGTAGTAGAAGAAGCTAGGAGCCCACATTACTGATTTGAAATCCAAATTGGGTCATGCTCAAGAAGAGCTCAAGAAGCTTAAAAACCATTTAAATTCTGCTGAAGCTGCCAAAAGAGAAGCTCGAGCAGAGCTTGAAAAGAAAGCCTAGGAAAAAAAAGAAAAAAGGAAGCCCTGGAGACTCTCAAGGAAGAAGACCAACCACTTCCTTTTCATGAGGAAATCCATGAATCATTATCATCTCCTGTCAATCAATGGAAATGGTATTTAAGAGAGAAAAATTTACAGGAGTGATGATGTTTCCTTTGGCATTTGGGCTATTCCTTATATAATTTGTTCCCTAATATGAGCTTAGATGTTGGAGGACTAAGAATTGGATGGAGGGACGGTTTTATCATAATTCTTTCCCTCATAATTTTGCATTTAATATTATTAGGTAAATTTACTAGCCATCCAATAGGATGGCGCCATCTGGAGGGTTTCAATCCACATCAGCAGCCTCGAACAGACGTGATGGAATTTCCATGATTTTTGCACAAAGGCAAGGGCAAAGACATCTATTTCGATAATCCCGAAGGCTATTTCCATCTATTCCTACCCAAGATAAAGGTAGAAGCAACTTTATATAGGGTTACTATTTACTATAAATAGCCAACAAATCCCAGTGTCAGGTAAGTCTCATTTTTAAGTATAATCTCATTTCCTAAGGATTATCACTCTAACACCTTGGATTACGAATCCTTCATTTACCCCATAAAATACATAAAAAATTTAGGATTTAGATATCGACCCCCTTGTTATTTCATAGATCCGTAACTTAGGCATCGGAGTGGACCCGGGGCCATAGGCCCGGCCTCCCCTGTCCTATTTTGTCTCTTACTGGTCGAGTTAGTAGCGAAGACCTCAGACACGGGATTTGGATGAAACAGATTGGTGCCCACCATAGGGTCTCGAGAGGTTCAATTTCAGAGGACAACCATCAGATAGAAATCCTCAATCATGAGCCCAAGGACAATGAGGAGTTAAACCATTAACAACCAACCAAAGGAACGAGCCCTTAGCTCAGGAGGAAACTCCGGGCTTGGCGCCACGGCCAGAACCCTGACTGCAAGAAGAAAGGGTATAAGAGCAGCAGACCCCAAATAGCCCACCGAAGGTGTCACACCCCAATTTCGGCTGAACCAGAAGTGTGAGTGAACCACCACTAAACCAATGATACACACCAAGATCTCAATAAGACCGTGTCCACACACACAAACCATTGCATACTAACCACAATTAGAATATAAATAAATACAGCGGAAGTTTTATTAAATGAATTGAGTAATCTATTGATAAATAAATAAATTATTTCAATTATCCAATGAACCAAAATGTAATAAATCTCTATTACATTATCTTAAAAGTCGAACTAAAATAAAATAAAATAAACCAAGAATATCCTAGAGGTACACACAGTAAGGGCTTTCGCATGATGCGTCATGCTCATCCTCCCTTGCTTGCACATCCAAAGCAGCAACAGTTCTATACGCTAGAGCAGCAACGAAGTCTTCTACCGTATAACCTCCATCTACATCTAAAAATGGTGTATACACATGGGTGGGCTTACAACTTATCTCAGTAAGAAAATCAGACAATAGAACAAGCAATATGCATGAGTAACATTCACATTTGGTCTGGTGTACTTGTATAGTGCTATGGTAAGGATAGGTGACCACCACACCTCCATTCACGAGAGTGTGAGCACATCCAATGGACCATACACTGCTATCTCCCCACATCACTCACTTCGATATAAAGATAGAGCTAGAGTCTGGTGGTTAAGCTGCTCCATAGTCCCACGTCCTCCCCTTGATATCCTACACCATACCAATACCTACACCCCTATTGGCAAGGGCTTGTAAGTAGGGTCGTTTACCAATCCTACATGTCATCACAGTATCCAAGGCCCTATCTTAGCACAGCTCCCTTCAACATAGAGATAGGGCTCGAGCCTGGCAGCCAGGCCATAGACCACAATGCCACGTCCTCCCCCTGATACCCTACCCATATCAAATATGCTAAGATAGTAGCGATACAAAAAGGTGCTAGTATGAGGAATGATCCAAGACCTCAGGCCCTCCCATTCTATACACCAATGAAAACAATTACTTACCTAACAATCACATTTTAGCATAGCGAGTATGCATGAACAGAATAATAGTAGAAAGTAAATATGACATGTTAATATGCATAACCATCACACCACAGTAACAAGAATAATTAACAACGTTTTACTGTATTAATTAATTAGGGTTTAGGTTCGATTCCCTTACCTAACGCTTGATAGCAAGCCTTCCCTACGTCACAGAGTCCAACCTTGCTGTCAAAAGGTCCTACATGGCATTAAGGTTTGATTAGAATTAGTTCCATAGGGTTTACGTTGGTCAAAAATCAACTGGGGTCGAAAAACACCCTTTTTGTACATATCGGTCGCAGGTTACTGTACAGTAGTGAGACCAGTATGGTCGACCAGACAACCTTGGCAGGCTTCCCGAGCGATACCGGTCACAGTACCAATTGCACATAGTGCTACCGGTATGGTGGACTGGTGTACAGTAGTGAGACTAGTATGGTCGACCAGACAACCTTGGCAGGCTTCCCGAGCGATACCGGTCACAGTACCAATTGCACATAGTGCTACCGGTATGGTGGACTGGTATGCTTCCGTAAGACCACCAACATGGTGTTCGTCTTTCGTCGGTCTTCCAACTTGACTTCTAGGGTTTCTCCTATGCATTCTAGGCCTAAGCAACTCATTAGGATTTTTTTTATCTCTCATTCTAGTCCTACGTTCTGATGAACCTTGATTTAGAGTTTAGATTTAGGGGTCATCGAACGAATTAGGGTTTATCAGCGAAGTAGGGTTCTGGATCAATACCTAGTGTTGCATGGTATTGATCAACATCTAAATCAACCTAAGAACAAGAGAGGTATAGGTATTTACCGTTGGTCTATGAACTATGACGTTCTTCCTCTAACAAAGTCTCCTCTGTAACCTTCCTCAGCTCCTTTCTCCTCTTTAGATCTCCTTCTAGTCTCTAGGGTTTGTGAGAGTCAACAAAGATGATCTAAGGAGATTAAGGAGTCAATATATAGATTAGGGTAGGTTTTAGGAGAGTTTCATACATAAGGAAGGTCTCTAAGATTGAGATTTGGAAAGTGTGACCCACTGGGATTCGTTCCCAAATCTTACTAGTCTGCCCGTATAGGCATACCGGTCGACCTGTATAGTAGCCCGGTATGGCTCATGACACTTCCCATCTGGCCCATTTCGACTATTTTTGTACCTGAACATTGTGATTCATCATCCGCTCGTCTGGTCTGGTCTAGTTATGATTAGAAGACTTGTCATGACACAAAATATAAGTTTAGATAGCGTTTGTGGAGTGCGGGTCTTACAGTAGTTCAATGCAGTGCCCCAACAACTTGAGGTCTTGACCAGATTCCTCCAAGGATTCCAAGTCCCAACTACAAGAGTGACCTTCCAACCGCCGATAGGGGTGCATCTCCAGCACATCCCAAAGCCCCAGGCGAATGACCATCCAGAGCCCAATTGGCTCCCAGACAAGGCAGACAAGGCAGCCAAGAAATAGAGATGGTAACAGCAGTGTCACACCCCAAATTCTAGTCGAACCAGAGGTATGATTGAACCACTAACAAACCGGCTCAAGCCAGGATCACAAAGAACTGTGCCAACATTCAAACCATACATATAACCAAAAACCAGAAAGTATAAATAACAATAGAAGTCTTTATTAATGAATTGAGAATCTAAATTATAATTAAATAATATCCAACTATCTCAATAACCAAAACATAAATAGAAATATCCTATTACAAGTTTAAAAATTCATATTAACTGACAACTGCCTAAAGGTAAACGTAGTAGAGACACTCGCGTGACGAGTCATGCTCACTCTCCATCGACTGCACGTCAAGAGCCGCCATTTGTCCATAAGAAGGCACATTGATGTAATCTTCGATAGTCATACCTGCATCTTCAACTAAAAAGAAAAAGAATTCGTGGGGTGAGCTCACAACTTAGCTCAGTGAAAAACAAAGGATAGGCTACAACCACACCTCCATACACAAGAGTGTGAGCATACCCAATGGTCAGGCTCCAACCAAAACCGTTGTCACCCCACAACACTCACTACAAGATAGAGATAGAGCTAAAACCTAATGACATGCTATAACCAAATCATCAACACCCCCCTGAAACTCTACCCCGTACTAGTGCGTGCACCCCTACTGGCGAGGGCTTGCAAACTGGGGTTCGTAATTTACCAATCCTAGATATCATCAAACATATCCATGGCCCTACCCTAGCACCCTTCAATACGGAAGAGAGACAAAGCTAGACCCTGACGGTAAGGCTATGGCCAACACCACCAGCACTCCCCCTGATACTCTATCTCGTACTAAGCACGTTAAGGTAGATGGCTATATAGCAATGTCAGTGCGATGAATGGTTCAAGGCTCCAACATCTTCCACCCAACACACTAACTAAACAAATACGTGTCTGTCCTCAATTTATCACAATAGAAATGATATGCATGAACAGTAAATAACAAATATTGGATGACATGTTATATGCACAATACATCAACATATCAACAACACATAAGATAGTTTGATTATTAATCAATTAGTTTGGGGTATTATCCCTCACCTATTGAGTGATGTTTGATACTTTCTGAGACATTGAAACTAGTTTTGCTTGTTTATAAGTCCTAGACAAATAATAGGATAAATTTAGGTTCAATTTTGACATTTTATGTTTCTTTAGATTAACTGTCCGGAGTGGCAATAATCCCTCCAGAGATTGTCCGATGGCACTGTCCCATCTGACAGTAGCCACGTTGAACATCCCACAAGTCAAGTTTCTGGGACTTCCAGAATATGATTGGTGGCATCATCGGTTGTACCATATGTCCTATCAGTCAACTCACGGGTGTGACTATGAGTCCCATTGGAGAATACACCGAACATTGTCCAAGTGGTTTCTCCATCTGTCTTTCTTCAAAGTCGATCCCTTGACTCATTCTAAGGTTCATCCAACATCGTTTTATGGTCGAAGATACGTTAGGGTTAGGTCTTCCATTGTAACCCTAGTTCTATTATACGTTCTTGTTGATGGATCCTTGTAAGCCATTCGACGATACGATTCTTATCGTATTGGAGTCCATCAATGGTCTTTGACGACTGTGAGTCCTAATTTCATGTATATCCTAACCTATCTACGGATTAGGAACCTACCGTTGGTTTCTTTGTAGCGTTGATTGGAAACCGATAGTAAATTCTTCTTCTCCACAGTCTCCTTCTTCTCTAAAGCTCCTCTCTCAAATCTGCTTCTTAATTCTAGGGTTTTTGGTTGGTCAAAGAGTGTGAGAGTGGGAAAAAAGGCTTATATATAGGGAGAGTGTCCTTATAAGTTAGAACTCTCATATGGGAAAGTTTCCATGCAAGAGTTGGGGAGTGGGTCCCAACAATTTCCATTCACAGACTGGAAATTGGTTGTCCGGTGGCACTGATAGGTGGCATTGCCAGCGAGACCGCACAAGCTCAACCAGTCAGACCAGTCAAAATAAAAGTTGTCAGTTTTCATAGATTGATGTGTGGTTTCGTTATCCAGCTACTTCGTTTAACTCGGTTATGATGGGAAGACCTGTCATGACACGATAATCCATGTTAGTCGGGGTTCGTGGAGTGTTGGTCTTACAAGTGGGGTAGAGAGGTCATCCACCACCCGGGACAGAAGCAAAACTGGCTCCACTTTTCATTATAGGAGGGTGCCCATTGTAAAAAGACTTAGACCTCGGCCAGGCATTGAACTTGGTGCTTAAAACAAGGCTGAAGACCCTCTGATCTCCTAACATGAGCCCCTGCTAGAGGCAAACATTAATGCAGACAAAGGAAAAGCACCAATGCGCTCAAAGGCAGGTGCCAGAATATAGGAACAACTAACCCTTCTGGAATAGAGGGTAGAGGCTATAGCAAGGATATGAGTCACCCCTGCAATAGAGAAGGACTATTGCATTGATAATTAGTTGGCTGATATCATCATGGGAGTTCCCCTACCAAAGGGTTTCCACATGCCAACCATAGAGTCGTATGATGGATCAACTGACCCAGAACAACACCTAAATAACTTCATGGCGGCCATGCTTATCACACCCCAATTTTGGACTAACCAATGGTGTGATGAACCGTCATGAAAATCAACGGTTCAAACCAGGATCTCGTATAGGCTATGCCAACCATGTTAAATCAAAACACATTCCACAGTAGTAATCAGAGATATTTGAGTAAATAGCAAAAGTCTTATTAATAATGAACTGAGGTCTAACATGATAAATAATTAAATAATCCAATTATCTCCAATTAACCAAAACATAATTAATACCTATTACAAGTATCAAAATACGAAAATAAAACACTAAGCATAATCATAGTTGAAACACCTGCTTGACGAGTCATAATCGTCCTCTACAGCTTGCATATCCATAGCCGCCACTTGTCCATACATTGGCGTATTGATATAATCTTTGACAGTAACACCTGCAACATCAAATACTAAAAATAATTGCACATGTGAGGGTCAACTCTCCAACTTGAGCTCAGTGAGTGAACAAAACAATGCAACAAACATATGCATGCATTCAATTCATATCTTTGGTTTGATTTTTAAGTTTATAATATGCTATAGAAAGGATTGGCAACCACCACACCTCTATACACGAGTATGTGAATTCACCCAATGGATCAAACACCATTGCCATCCCTCATGCACCTACCATAGAATAGAGATAGAGCTAAAATGTCTGGATCAAACACCGCCAACACTTTCCCTAATGCCCTACCCATACCAACACGTAAGCCCTTATTGGCGAGGGTTTGCAAACTGGGCTTGCAACTAATGAATCCTAAATGTCATCCAGTGTATCCCCTAAATGTCATCCAGTATATCCAAGGCCTCATCCGAGCATCCCTCAATACGTCCATAGATATAGAGCTAAAGCCCCCCGATAGAGTCAGAGACCACACGGTTCGAGACCACCTCCCCTAATGCCCTACGAAGTAATAGTTCCGCTAAGGTAATGGCAATACGACGATGTCAGTGGGCTAGACTTGAGTAGAGATAGAGCTAGAGTCTAGTGACCAGGTTAGAGACCACAGTGCCACGTCCTCCCCCTGATGCTCCACTCGCATCAAGCACACTAACCACACACACAATTACATGCCTATTTCTAGCATCATCATCATCACATGCTATAAATAGATAATAATAAATATACATGAATAGAAATAACAATAATATTGGATGACATGTGAGATGCACATTACAAGCATACAAGCATAGAATCATTCATTGTATTGGATAAATAAAATAAAATAGTTTGTTATTATTCAATTAGTTTAGGTCTTGTTCCCTCACCTTTGATTGATGTTTGTTCCTCTCCCAAGCTTTAGAAGTCACTTTGAATCTATTAGGAACCTAAACAATTAATGTATTTAAGTTAGGGTTCAAGTTATCAAGTTACAGTAGTAAAAAACCTTGTTTAGTCTCAAAATATACTTGTTGTAATCCTATTGGCCTACCCAAAAAAAAAACAAAAAAATAAAAAGAAAAACTAAAAAAAAACAACCAAAAAAAAAAAAAAAAAAAATCAAAAAAAAAAAAAAAAAAAAAAAAAAACAAAACCACCCCTAACAAAAAAAAAAAAAAAAAAAAAAAAAAAAAAAAAAAAAAAAACCAAAAACAAAAAAAAAAAGAACCCCACATAAAAAAACATAGCCCCCCCCCCCCCCCCCTTTTCAACCCAAACCCCACCCCCCCCCTACGCCGCGCCCCGTCCCAGTCCCCCCCGGTGTACCCCCATCAACATCTAAAAACAATGTATTCGTGAGCTACCAACACCCGAAGACAATCAAACGCTTCACAACATTTCATGGTAACAACAATTTTATGCATGATCCGGTTTTAAGTTTGTAATGTGCTATAGAAAGGTTTGGTGGCCCCCGCACCCTATACACGAGTGTGTGGCACCTCATGGATCACACCCCATCGCCCACATGCACCCACCATGGAATAGAGATAGAGCTAAGATACCCCGTACCTCCCGATACTCCACCCATACCAGACCTAAGCCCTACCGGCCGTGGCTCGCAAACCGGGCTCGCAACCAACCAATCCTATATGTCATCAATGTATGCCTATCCCAAGACACCGTCTCACGGCATAGAGATAGAGCTAAGGCATTCCCACACCTCCCCGATGCCCTATCCCGACTAACCCACTAGGATAGAAACAATACGCGGTAGACCCTATCCCAACATACTCCCTACGGCATAGAGATAGAGCTAAAGCATCGTGGACAAGCCGGCGACTCAATCCACGCACCACATAACAATGGCCGGGACAACATCAATATCGAGACCACCGCACCACCGACCTTCCCGATACCCCCCCGTACCAAGCATGTTAAGACGTCTACAAAAGGTGCTAATGTGAAGAGCGATCCCAGCCCATGCCCCCTCCTCACTACAAAACAATCACATGCCTAACAATCACATCCTATCAATGCATGAACAGTAATAAGAACTGAAAGTAAAGGATGGCATGTGAATATGCACAAACAACACATCTCATATAATCGTGATTAACAACAATTTTCGTCCATTAATTATTAGGTTTGGGTCGATTCCCTTACCGCGCTGCTCGATACTTGCTCCACGTCGCAAGATCCAAACGATAAGTCCAAAGTCCTACAATATTATTAGGGTTTCATTAGAATATTTTTTTGGGTTTCATGTTGATCGAAACCAACAAAGATCCAAAAATACCCTCACCGAGCGACCGGTGGCATGTACCGGTCGCAGCCTTGTGGGAAAGACCGCAACCGGTATGGTCAGCCGGTCCCCCGGACAACCTCCCGAGAGATAGCGGTCGCAACATACCGGTCGCACTATGTGCAACCGGTATAGTCGACCGGTATGTCTCCAAGACCATACATGGGTTTTTCGACCGCCGACGATCTCCTCCATGGATTTTCGTGGTTTCTCCTATCCATTCTAAGTCTAGGCTTTGAGTTAGAGTTATCCCCAACTCAATCAAGTCTCGTTTCGGTGAATATCATCTCGGAACTCGAATCTAGGGTTTGACGGCAACTTAAGGTTTATTGGCCAATTTAGGGTTTTAGATTAATACCTACTTTGCATGGTATTGATCCACCCACACAACTAACATAGGGTAAGAAGATGGATTCAAACACTTACCATTGGTCGGCGTAATGAGAGCTCGTCGAACGGTAATGGCACACCTCCTTCTTCTTCCTAGCCCCTTCTCCTTTCCAACCTCTTTCTCTTCTCTAGGGTTTGTGAGAGCAATGGAAGGATTTGAGGAGGTTTAAGGGTGTATTTATAGGCTAGAAATAGGGTTTAGTAACCCTATTAGGATTAGGAAACTTCTAGGTTCGAATCGGGAAGCGGGACCCGTAGAGACCATTTCGTTTCCGCACATTAGCTGCGCGGCCATCCGGCCGACCGGGTACCAAGACCGTACCATCGACCGGTATACCTAAATCAGGTATAATTGGTCGACTTCGGTCCGATTTTGTACCTGTTTGTTATCCGCTTGCCCCGTCAGGCCCGGTGATGATCGAAAGACCTGTCATGACACAAAACCAAGGTTTAGACCGGGTTTTCAGAGTGCGGGTCTTACACCTATGGTCGATCCTATGGTCTCAATATATGCCACAGTAGGACATACGGTAGATACCCTATGGTTGCATTATATGCGACCGTACCTGCCATCGTATGTTTTCTGAATTCTTCCCGAATGACTATGGTCGATACTCAAGTCATCCTATGGTCGACCGTAGCTATAACCATACGAAGTTTGATTGATTTTTATACTTCTCATACGAGTTCCTCCTCATGGATCATGAATGAGATTCACCCTAAGATCATTCTATGGCCTTTAATCACAGTTTATCCTTATCAATTATCCCTACCCTACTCTCTATGGTTTCCCATAGAAAACCTATAACTGAATCATTGTATTAGTTTCCATATATCAATTTGAAAAGAACTTATTCTATCTGATCTACCCTACGATGTCAAGTCCATACCTTAAGCTTATTGTAGAGAGATAGAATTCTTCTTTGCAAAACCTTCCTCTCAGCCTTCTCCAAATCTCCTTCTCATTCTCTTCCTCTTTCTCTTTCTCTCTTAGGTTTAGAGTTTTTAATTTAAATTCTAAAAGAGTGAAAGAGGCTAAGGGACGTCCTTTATATAGAGGAAAACCTCCATATAGAGTCCTCTTTCAATTAGGAAATAATCCTCTTTAAATTAGAAAAGTTTTTTAAACACGGAGTCGGTTCTGGGTTCCTACGGTCAATCATACGGTCGCATAAACCGTCAACCATACAACCAAAACATGAGACCATAGGTTATACTGTCACACCCCAATTCTGGCTGAACCAGAAGTTTAAGTGAACCATCACTGAACCAACGGTTCACACCAGGATGTCAATAAGACCGTGTCCACTCATACAAACCATTACACATAACCACAATCAGAATATAATAAATACATCGAAAGTCTTAAATAAAATGAACTAAGTAATCTATTGATAATTTAAATAAAATATTCAATTATTCAAATTCCTAAAACTTAAATAAATATCTTTACATCACTGTATTTCCAATCGAAAATAAATAGAATAAATTAAAATCAAATCCTAAAGGTACACGTAGAAAGGGGACTCGCATGAAGCGTCATGCTCGTCCTCTCCTGCTTGCACGTCCAGAGCAGCCATGCCTCCATACACTGGACCGTCCACGTAATCCTCCACTGTGTAACCTGTATCAACGTCTAAAACATGTATATATACAAGGGTGAGCTCACAACTTAGCTCAGTAAGACAATAAGAGAATGCAACAAACATATGCATGAGTGACATTCACATCATGGTCTGGTTTTAAGTTTGCAATGTGCTATAGAAAGGATTGGTGGCCACCGCACCTCTATACACGAGTGTGTGAAGCCGCCCAATGGATCAAACACCACGGCCGTCCCACATGCACCCTATCATGGAATAGAGATAGAGCTAAGGCGTCCAGATCAAACACCACCAACACCTCCCCTGATACTCTACCCATTCCAACACGTAAGCCCTTATTGGTGAGGGCTTGCAAACTGGGCTCGCAACTAACCAATCCTATATGTCATCACAGTAGGCCCTGTCCCAGCGCAGCTCCCTACGGCATAGAGATAGAGCTAGAGTCTAGTGGCCAGGCCGGAGACCACAGTGCCACTTCCTCCGCCTGATACCCTACCCGCACCAAGCATGCTAAGACAGAACAATACGAAAAGGTGCTAGTGTGAGGAATGATCCCAGACCTCCAATCCTTCCCATTCCACACACCAACGAAAATAATCACATGCCTAACAGTCACAACCTAGCATAGCAAGTATGCATGAACAATAATAATAACTGAAAATAAAGGATGACATGCGAGAATGCACAAACATCAATCCACAGAACCATAATTATTAACAACGGTTTACTGTTATTTAATTATTAGGGTTTAGGTCTGATTCCCTTACCTGACGCTTGATTGATAGTTTGCTCCGCTTCACAAGGTCCAAACGTGCTATCACAAGGTCCTATACGATATTAGGGTTTAGTTAGAATAGGTTTACATTGGTCGAAAAACCAACAATGGCAAAACACATCTCAAAGAGATGACCGGTCATAGTACCGGTCACAGCACTGTGGGGAAACCTGCGACCGGTATGGTCGATCGGTCCCCACAGACCAGTCCCCGGAAAGTACCGGTCGCAGTACCGGTCGCATATGGTGCGACCGGTATGGTTGACCGGTATGTCTCCGGAAGACCATACATCCAGTTTCTTGACTGTCGTCGATCATCCCCTATTGATCCTAGGGTTTCTCCTACACATTCTAGGTCTGAGCATTGAGTTAGAGTTGTTTCCAACTCCATTCAAGTCCTAGCCTCGATAATCTTCGACTTAGAACTTGAATCTAGGGTTTACCATTAATTTAGGGTTTGACGGCAAAATAGGGTTTAGATCAATACCTGCTTTGCATGGTATTGATCCAAGCAAACTAACCATCCTTGAGTCATAATGTAAAAGAAGGTTTAAGCACTTACCGTCGACTTGCGGTAAAGTGTTCTTCGAGCGGCAATGGCGGCTCTTCCTTCTCCTTCCTAGCTTCTCCTCCTTCTTCAATCTCTTTCTCCTCTCTAGGGTTGGTGAGGATCAATGAAAGAGGTTTTAGGAGGTTTAGAGGGGTTTATATAGGCTAGGTTTAGGTTTAGGAAGCCTCCTAGCATTAGGAAAGTCTTTCGGTTTAAAATTTAGAAAGTGGGACCCGCAGAGATCCGTTTCTGGATCTAAGTGGTCTGTTGTGCAGGCCGGTCGACCGATACCAAGACCGGTACCATCAACCGGTATGAATTAATTCATACTTAATTTGGTCCGTTTCGTACCTGTTTGTCTTCCACTCGTCCTGTCTAGTCCAGTGATGATTGGAAGACTTGTTACGACATGAATTCAAGGTTTTGATCAGGTTCATGGAGTGCGGGTCTTACATATACGGTCTCAATACGGTCGACCATAGGTGCGACTGTAGCCCTCAAAACTGCCACCATACGTCCAAAATTTACTGATTTTTAATTTTTGACTGTTGCTTCCACACAAACTTAAACAGTCAACCACAATAACTAAATTTGATTTGTAACTTACCTGATCTTGTGGTTTCTTCATACAATTGGTTCACTTGAGCCGATTATGATGGGAAAATCGATCACGATACGAGAACATAAGGTTGGACCGGGTTCATGGCGTGTGGGTCTTACAATGCTCCCGCACAGATATCAAGATGCGGTCATTTGCAGGGCCTTCCCCTTGACCTTGAAGAATGCAACAAGGATGTGGTTTAACAGCCTCGCCCCGAGGTCCATAGATTCATTCATGACTTTTTCAGATACATTTCCAGGGCAGCAAAGTCCTGAAGAAAATGACTGCACACTTGATGAACATGAAGCAGTGTCCAGATGAAACTCTTCACGACTTTATGACACGGTTCAATTTAGAGGTCCTCCAAATTAAAGACATTGAGCACCCTGTCATTTATGCCACGCTGATGGCCGGCATCACTATGAAAACCTCCGCTTTCCATTGCGAAGAAAGAGCCAGTGGACCTTAAGGAATTGTTGGCCCGGTGTGAAAAATATGGTGCGACCAACGAAGCCCTCAAGGTCAACAAAGGTAGAACCAGTGCACCTGACAAGAGAAGATCAGACGTGAAAGAACCAATTCGTCAAGGAGAGCACAAGAGGTCAGGGAGGGAAGAAGCTCATGCTCGGAGTGTACTGAGGAGATTTGATGATTACGCGCGGTTGAATCGACCTCTAGCAGACGTATATACATTAGTAGCGAAAGATGGGTACCTCCCAAGGCCCCCCAAAATTGTCACAAAAGCAAGAAGGAGGAACCTAGACAAATACTATCATTAAAGTCATGATATTGGTCACAACACTGATGATTGTTGGAACTTACAATCTGAAATAGAAGACCTTATAAGAAGAGGATACTGCAGACAGTAAGTGGACCATGATGCTCCTCGAATACCAATGTCTCCTCAAACCGAGAGAAGAGTTCCTCCCCCTCCTCCGCTGTGTGAAAGAACCCATATGAGGGAGCCCATAAAAGAAGATAGGCGAAGAGAAGAAAAAAGAGACAATGGGAGAAGGGAAGACAGAAGAGAAAGAGGAGATGGGGGAGATTATCGACGTCGAGAGCCTTACCTAGAAGAAATAATGGACGAAATGAGAGAGCCCCTACTCCTGCCAACCAGAATATCGATGTCATCCACGGCCATGCAGCCTTCTGGCTCGATCCTGTACTTTAGCAAATCCATGAAGTGGGTGTAAGCACCACATTTTTGCCACCCCCAGCTAAGCAAGGTCTGCTCGATGTACAAACAACAAAGAGGGGGAGGTGACTGAAAGTATGGAAAAGTATAGGGGAGGTATGTGTTACCATTTTTTAATTCCGATGATCGGTCAGTCCCTACATGCTCTCTATAGTGTTCTAAGTCGAATCGAAGTAACCCCCAGTATCCAGGACCCTAGGTGAACACATATGGAAAAGTTGTGGGTCCTGATTCAAAGTTTGGTTTTAAAATGTAGATTGGCACACCTGACAAAGCCACGTCATCAGCTCAGCTTTGTACCGACCACTTTTTCCTGAAGACTCCTTCTCAGCTCGGCATATCGGCATGATAAAAAACTTTTTCCTGAGGACTCCACCTCGGCTAGACAGATCGGCACAACTGATAGAGCCACATCATCAGCTCGGCTTTGACTGACCACTTTTGCCTGAGGACTCCTTCTCAGCTCGGCATATCGGCACAAATGAGAACTTTTGCCTGAAGATTTCATCTCGGTTTAAAAAAAAATGAGAGGCCTAAAAGGTCCCTCTGGAGTAGATTGGATTTACGGAATGCAAATTCCTTCTTGTATTTTTCCTGGTCAAACTTTGCAGATTCAACAAGGCAAGGAGGCAACTGTTAAGATCAAAATGATCTCTTTATTTTATTTACACAATTGAACCTTGCAGATTCAATAGAGCAAGGAGGCAAGTGTTAGGTAAATTTACTAGCCATCTAATAGGATGGCACCATCTGGAGGGTTCCAATCCGCGTCAGCACCATCGAATGGACCTGATGGACATTTCTGCGATTTCTACCCAAAGACAAGGGCAAAGGCTTCTTTCCGGTAATCTAGAAGGCTATTTCCATATATTCCCACCCAAGATAAGGGTAGAAGCGACTCTATAGAGGGTTACTATTCACTATAAATAGCCAACAAATTCCAGCCTTCAAATAAGTCTCATTTTTAAGTATAATATTATTTCCTAGGGATTATCGCTCTGATACCTCTGATTGTAAATCCCTCAGTTACCCCATAAAACACATAAAAAATGAGGGTTTGGATTCTGACCGCCTTGTCTATTTACAGATCCCTAACTTAAGCATTGGAGTGGAGCCATAAGCCCGACCTCACCTGTCCTATTTTGTCTCTTGCAAGTTGAGTCAGCAGTGAAGACATCGAACTTGGGATTTGGATGAAACAGATTACCTCGGACGCGGGATTTGGATGAAACAAGTATGGTTAAGTGACTTGAGCATTCTTTCTTATATTTCTGCTAGTGGGGTTTTGGCCTCTTTTATTATCATTGGCTCTGTTTTTTTGTGTTGGAGCAGTTGATGGAGTTGGATTTCATGGAAAATGATGGATTTTGAATTTGAGTGGTATTTCTACTGCTGTTAGTTTATATGCCTTCTGCTATTGTGCTCCAGTTTTCCTCTTCCTATACCAAATAGCTAATCGCATAGATCCTCCAACGATATTCTCTAGCGAAGGTCCCTGGCACAAGGGGGAAAAGTGAGGTGGTATTATTTTCTCTGGTGCAGGTGCATTGCTATTCTTTAAATGACGAAAGTAAGTTCTCTCTGTGAATCTATTTCGATCGAGGAAGGAAGAAGAAAATGTACAAGGATGTCATTTGTTATGTTTTAAAAAGGTAAAAATGTAACTTTACATGTGTCTAAGTGTATTCTTAACATTAAAATTCTAAATGAGAAGACATGTCAACATCTAACAGAGTCTGTATGATACTTACCTTCCAAATAAGGGGAGGTTCGTGTCATTAATGACGATAATGGGAGGTGGTTGCCTTTATGGTAAACCTCAAAGGAGGTGCATGAAATTTTCCCTTAATACAATTTCCATTAATCCAATTGCAGTTTTTTTTTTTTGGTAGGTAAAGCCCCAAGGAGAATTGAACTCATGACCTCTTCATTTTGAGGTGTTGGTCTTTTGCCATTTGAGCTATCCCCTTGGGGTAATCCAATTGCAATTGCTTAGCTACAAGCCTACAAAAGAGAAAGTAGATTGTGAATAATGTTAATGGGGATTTTTTTTACTTGACACTCATCTGGTATCTAAGGCCCATTGACATTGGTACCAGGTGTTAGGGGATCCATGCAAAACTCAACCCTTCTTTTGATCAAATACCCATAATACCTTTGAATTTGAGGTTTCCATGATAACCCAATGATTATGCATAAAAAAAAATCAATGTGAATGATCATTGACACAAGCCGGTATCATAAAAAAAACCCATGTTAATAAGAGTACATAACAGAACTCAAATATCTTAGGGAGATGCAGTGGACTACGAGAGAGAGGCTTGGTCAGCAAGGGAAAAATATGAGTAATTTAGGGATTATAAGGGTTTTTTCATTTTTTTATTTTTTGTAAGAATTTGGGGATTTTTAAGTTATTAGGGGAGAAAAGTTGTGTAATTTAGTAGAGTAGTAGAGTTTGACTAAATATCTGTAGTGAGACTATCTGGTACTGAGTTGTAATGAGATCTCACCCACTCAAGGTGGATCGATACAATTTTCGATCTACTCAAAATACATCAGGATATATGTAGATCTACTTTAAATTAATGGTATCCTCGTTTCATGAGTAGCCTCACTGCAGTGAATTTTTTCTGAGGAAAGTTTCCCCTTCATTAAAATATTCCTTATCAGAGAATCGACCGTACAAGACCAATTGCACAATAAAAGTCAAACTTTGCGCCTCAACTGCTTTTCCGAAGATGAGAAAACGGGTTTCTGTCATCGTCTTACCGTCTAATCGATCGATTAATTGATGAAAGGCTGGACCTTAGACTTCAGATGAGTTCTTAATCATCCAATGGGATCGAGTTTCTGTGAAAAATCTGATCTTTGACCGTCGAGGATGTCACAAGCAGATGTCTCTTACAGGTAACTCTCTTTCTGTCACTCGGTATGGACTATGAAGGACCTTTATTGTTGGGTTTTCATTTGGAATCTCTATAATTTATGATTTTTGTAATTCTATATGAATATTCTTTGTTGGATTTTTCATTTGAGTACACTTTCTTTTTCTCCTTTTTTTCCCCTTGTGAGATCGGGAAATACAGGGTTCTGATGATACTTCTGTATACGGATACTCAAAATTGCTCTTTTTTTTTTTTTTTTTGGTGGGTGGGGTGGGTTGAATTTGTTGTGTAAGTGGTTGAATCGGTAACTTGAACTGGTGGATATTTAAATTCTTTGTTATTTGATAAAATTGACCTAATTAGTGAGCATTTCAGAGGAAACTCATTCTCCATTGTAGATTTCAGCTTGTTGCATATTGAATGAATTGGGGTAATTGGATTCTTTGAATGATCGTAGTGCATGCTTCTGATTTCTGGCTTTGGAGCTAACCCTAGATTTACAGAGTACTTTGGATGGTTAACCTTTTCTGTGGAAATTATACTTGATCAGTTAGAATTTAAGGGACCAATGGTTCTCTATTCATATCCTAATTGAATTTGGTAGATACTGTGTTTAGTTGTATTTGAAGAATTTCCTAGTGGGTTTTTAGTTCACTCTGTTGAATTTCCGTGCTTTTTGATGATTTCAGTGCTCGTTTGGCAGTGAGAATTACTTGTATGTTGATTTCTTTTTCTGTATGGGAGAGTTAACTGTGAACTTAGAAAACTTAAAATATAATTTCTTCTTTTCTTTCGTTTTCTATTATCCAGTAAACTGTAATTGGTTAGCATTTGAGAGGTCACCATTATATGAATCTAGAAATAGTTTTATAATGCTGGAACCCTTCCAAGTTGTGTTTAATTGCTTTTGTTTGACTGTGACACGGAAAGAACCTCTTTGCGTTGTGGGGTTAAGGCTACGTACATTCTGCCCCTCCCCAGACCCTGCAGTAGCGGGAGCCTTGTGCACTGGGACGCCCTTTTTTTTTTTTTTTTTTTTTTTGTTTTGTTTGACTGTTATAAGTAGCATTCAAGGTTCTTTAGATGATCTCAATATGTGTTAGTTTTATTTTTCTTTTATTTTCCTTCTTTCTGTTAAGCTAGATACTTATTCTATTATGTGATGGCCCTTTCCTTTTTTTTTATCATTATTATGGAGTTGTGGGAATTTTAGGTTTTTCCTGCCTTCTGTTTTTCCCTTAATTTTTTAGGGGAGGTGGAGGATGGATGATGGGTATTTATGCCTTATTAATATGAATTTTGAGTGTGTAGGCAGGTAATAGAAAATAAAAGAAGTAATTTTTTCCAATAATGGATTTTTATCCTAAATAAATTCAGTGTTAACTTTACCATATAGAAAAAAAAATCAGCATATAAGCAATATTGGGTGCCACCATTCACTGCAATCATTTAAAGACCCATATAATCAACAGAATGCAATTGAGAGCCACCATTGAAATGTTTATTATTTTTTGGAAATTATGTTGAGTGTCTAAAAGTTTCAAACATATAGGTGACAAATTATTTCCCTTAATAAAGTAGCACTAGCAATAATGAGTGTATATGTGGATGATTTGCTTTCCTGCTGAACATGTTAGTCAGTTTGTAACTAGATGATGGTGCCCTCCTCTAAGTTGGTGCATTATTTGACAATTAGGTGTTTGTAAATTTTATGCCTTTCTATGACTAGAGAAATGTAGTTGCTTTTAATTTTTCTGAAATTTTGCTGCTGTGGATTCAGCAGTGTGCTTGGTGGATTCCAAGTAGGGCTTATGTGGATTCCTAGCCTGTTTATCCTATCCATCTATCTAGTTATTTTACTGTTTCAAGCTCACAGGTCAGATTTCTATCAGTATTTCACTCCTGTAGCACTCCTTTTTTTAGTGCACATTTAGTTCTGTTTTTCTAAATATCTTATAAAGTCTGTTCTGATTTTGCTATTATCTGAGAGTTAAGTTCCTTTTAGTTCATTCTCTGAAGTTCTATTCTTAGTTCAGTAAAATTGTGATTGATTCTAATATTTCTAGACCTGATACTTGAAATCCTAGTAGTATTAGGACTCCTCTGAAACTTTTAATTCTGTTATCAGATATAGCTCAAACCTTGCAGGCTGGATCTGTCAAGAGAATAGGGTAATTGATTGGAGTTTGAGACCATTCTGAGACTGCTATATTCTGTTGTAAAGTTCTCTTAAATATGGTTATTCTAATATCCTGTTCTGGCGTAAAGTCTAGTTTGCATTAAGAATGTGGCCTTTGTATAACACAGTTCCTATGAAACAAAAATAGATAAAAAATAAGATCACATGTGGGTGCTAAATTTGAAGAAGGGAATGTAATGACATGGTCTACTTGATGAAATAGATGTTTCCTTTTAGTGATGCATGGACCTTTGTAAGATTGCACTTTTTTCTTTCATATTATTTTCTTCCCAAATTCTTTTATTACTCTCTTGCTTTGGTATGTCAATTACATGTCTACTAGAAGATATTTTATGTTGTAGTCTCAAAATCTCTCAGATGATATTTGTGTTTGTGTATATGGATACTTCTCTCAGTCTATGTTGGATGGAGCTTGACCAAAATTCTGTATCACTTAAATTGGCAAATACCTTGCTTTTATAATGTCATTTTTATTTTGTTTGATATTATTATTATTTTTTTTTTGCGGGAAACAATTATCTCTGCTTGCACAATAACATGTATTGCAGAAACTAAAACATCACTTGTTTTTTTTTTTTTTTTTAACTTTTGCAGCTGTGGGTCATGTGGTTACCCTTTGAACTTGACTTCTTCAAACCGTGTCACCTCTGGCATAGGCTCTGACTACAGTAAATCCCTCAAGAAGGGTTTCATCTCCTTTCTTTCAATTGATCATAGTCGATTCACACAGGTTGATGAGGTAAAGTGTCTTCCTGTCTCTTGGGGCCGTGATCGTTCAAAAACAAAACTACTCTGTCGTAAATGTGGACTTTTTATTGGCTATGGATATGGAGACTCACCATCTGCACTCTGTGGATTTGATTCTCCCACCTCATCTGGATCATCTTTCAAGAAGATCACAATAAAAATTCGAGCTTTACAACCTTCAGAAGAGTGACAAAGAAGCATGATGGAAGAGCCCTGTTATGACGCTCGAAAATCCATTATGGACCTCCCTGAGGATTGCCTCCTCGCCATTTTTCGGCAATTGAAAAGTGACACTGATCGCAATTCATTTGGCTTGACTTGTCATCGTTGGCTCCAGATTCAAAATTTGGGTCGTCAATTCTTACAATTTCATTGTTCTTTAACCATACATAATCCCTCCCCATTGCCTCATATTGCACCTAATATCAATTCCTTCCATTTAAATCGACTACTTTTCCGCTTCCAACAGCTCAGTTCATTGTCTCTATCTGGGTGCACTGAGCTACCGGACTCGGGGCTAACTCCTTTGCAAAATTTTGGATCAAAGTTGCAATCCCTATATCTAGACTGTTGTTTTGGCATCACGGATAATGGACTCTCTATAGTGGCTGCTGGATGTCCCTCTTTGACATCCATTAGTCTTTACCGATGTAGCATTACTGATGTTGGGCTTGAAATCCTAGTCAAGTCATGCAAGACCTTGAAAGATGTGAATCTTTCATATTGTTCACTTATTTCAGATCTTGGGATTAGAGCTCTCTCTCGAGAATGTCAACAAATCCAGGCTGTAAAGATATCATTTTGTAGGAACATCTCTGGCATTGGCTTTAAAGGATGTTCACAAGCTTTGACTTACTTGGAAGCAGATTCTTGTAAGCTTGACCCTGCGGGCATATTGGGGGTTGTTAGTGGAGGAGGACTTGAGTATCTGAATGTTTCTGGTCCTAGTTGTTGCATTCGTGGGGATGGATTGGCTGCGATTGGGGCAGGATTTGCCATGAGGCTTCGAATCCTAAACCTTCGAATGTGCAGGAATGTGAGTGATGGGTCAGTTGTGGCCATAGCCAAGGGATGCCCAGCACTTCTTGAGTGGAATCTAGCCCTATGTCATGAGGTCAAGTTTCCTGGATGGGAAGCAATAGGCCTTAATTGTCATAACTTGGAGATCCTACATGTAAACAGGTGTCGGAATTTATGTGATCATGGGTTCCAAGCTTTAAGAGATGGATGCAACCGCCTCTCAGTCTTGTACATGCATAGGTCTTGTCGTGTTACTGTCACTGCAATAGAGTTGTTTAAGTGTATACGGGGAAATGTCGAGATCAAGGAAGAGGAATTGATGTACATTGGACCCAAATGGCCATTTTATCGTTGAGGGTTAAGAGGTATTTAGTTACTTGAGACATTGTTACACCATTTTGTATTAATATCATTGAGATTGAATTATTGTTTTCCATCATTTGAATTTATGAATATGAATTTCAGGATCTAAAAATGGGGTTTTCTTCACAACAGAATTCTAGTTTCTTCAGAACCAAAAGTTCTTGAAGTTTGAATTGAATTTGGGACTTTGATTCTTAAAACCATTTTCAAATCTTCAAAACTCAACATGGCAGTATCCTTTCAAGTTCAAACTTTAAAAAAGAATAATGATGTGGACAGCATACTTACAAATTGTGGACAGTATGCCCACAAATTGTGGGCATCAACTAAACTGCCATGTTGTCACTGACATTTGGGGCTGTGAAGGAGAAACTTGCACAATACATTATGGTTCTGTTTGTTTGACGCAACATTTTACTTGTTAATTTTTATTTTTCCAATATTTGTTTCCAGGAGGTAAAAGAAAGACAACCTCCTTACTTGTTGTCAATTGGTAAGAGAGATCCGGGTACCAATTTGTTGACATATGGAGTGCTCTTCATCAGCATCATCCTCATAAACCATGAAGGCTGTGATGATTGTGGCTACTGCAATTGATCTAGATATTATACCATTCCCTAACTTAATACAAGGGACAAAACAATGACTCTGGTGTCTACAACTTGAATCAACCTTCTTCTATGAAGAATGGGTGTTTAATTTTCATAGACTTTGAAGCTGCTGTGTGATACGTTGTTATTCAAGGTAGACAAGGTAGATATGGGATTCTGTTTATGCAGTAAGTGGATGACACAATTGGAATGAGAAAATTGACCAACAAAGAGAGGCAGATGACTAATTTATTTTTAATGAATATTTATGCATAACAAATTAATCTCATTCAATGACGTCAAACCCAAGATCTCAATCCTAACCAGTCTAGCCTAATCTCAGCCTAAGACTCAGGAACACAGACTTGACCCACAGGCCGAAGCTCAAGTTTCATCCTTAGTCAAGTTCGGCTCGACATCTAGGAAATGATATGGATTATCTATGTGTCATGACACAAATAAATTTCAAACGCAACTCTAGTTGTATACCTCCAATGTATGTCCATCTCTTAGCAGCTGGATTGGCCTCCATGGATTCGATCCCTATCCTAATCCAGATTCCAGATCGGATGGAATCAGCCACGGTTTGCCACTTCACTTAGGAAATGAGATTAAGAAGGGAGATGATGAAATCTCCTTGGATCTCAGGGTGATTTTTTTTTTATTTTTTTTTATTTTTTTGAGTTTTTAATGCCCCAAAAACCTTAATATATTAAGCCAAAATGATAAGTTTCGTTGAGTTTCTGCATCTTTTGGTACCCAAGTGGGTGACAATGGCAAGAAAAGGAAAACGTATGCATTTTTTGGTGGATTCCGTTTCCCCCTTCCCTTCCAGAGAATTGTATTATTTTCTTCGATTTGATTCAAAATTTAAAGCCATGGTTTAAGAGGTCCTACGGAGAGGAGCACTCCCAGAGCCCACTTAACTCTATTATTCGCTCAAAACATTGCTATCTCTTACAGAAACTGGAAATCCCAAAAAAGTAAACAAGACCTGTTCCTAAGAAGATGGTTGTCTTGACGATTGCAGGAACATCAGATTGGGATTTTAATCCTCTCATGCTCGTTATGCTGGTATGAGAAAATCCAGTGGCTGTAATTTATTGTACACACATACCGATGTATTGATATACACACACAATGGATGACAGACATTGAATTTCCTTGTGTCAGCATGAAGGGCATGAAAGGATTTAAATCCAATTGTTGTTTTTAGGAGGGAGATGAGGAGGACGTTGGCAGTTGAGAAGACTAGACCTCTGAGAAGCGATTTACATCCTCTCTGGTTCTGGGAGGACAGGGACGCCTAAGGATGTAAACGGATAGGCGAAAATCAAATTCGCACCTTAGGAGATTCCGAATCAGAACAACCGGATTCAGATGCGAATTCGGATAGATGTTATTGAATTCGGATGCGGATGCGGATATCATTCAAACAAGGTGGATTATATCAGCTCCGATCTGTTTAGATGGAGTATATATAATGTATCGCAATAAATAATAACTTAAGGGTCTTATTGTGATAAACAATAAGTTAAAAGTCCTATAACTTAATAACTAATAAAACAACACTAATCTGTTTACTCTCAAAATGACAAATGACACAAAACCCTAGTTTTTCTTTTTTATGTTTTCTACTTTGTGAACCCCTGGTCCCATTTTTGGTATGAACAGACGATCGAACTGCCCTAGTCTCGTTTTTGATATGAACAGACAGAGGCATGAAGAGGCGGAGAGAAGTGGAGAGTAGTGGCACCGCGGCAAGAGGAGAGAAAGAGATGAAGTTGCCAAACGAATTGTAAAGGATTTACTAGTGTGCTTATCTTTTTCATCGATTAGTTTGATTTCTTCAACTACTTTCAGATCTGAAAGTTCATCAAAGTTTCTCTGAAAACTTCTTGCTAACTCACTGATTTGGGATAAATTTTCTTTCTTCTTGTCACTTTGAGCTTCTTAATTGTATCGATCAGGTTTTAGATCTGAGTTCTTGTCTAGTTTCAGATTTGAGTTCTTTGTCTGATTTGACTCTTCACTTAGGGTTTCTTTGTCACACCCCAATTCTGAACCAACCAGAATGGTGTGATGAACCGTCTATGATCCAACGGTTCAATCAGGATCTCGAATAGGCCATGTCCCTTTGCTTAAACCAGATACATCCACAACCATAATCAGAGTAAATAAACAATAGCGGAAATTTTTAATATTAATGAACTAAGTATCTAACAGTGATAACATAAATAAAGTATCCAATTATCTCCAAAAGACTAAGACATAAAATAAAATAAATTAATCAATTACATCTTCTGAATAATCCAACAAATAAATCTAATCAAAGACGCATGAGTTGCACTCGCACGACGAATCATGCGACTCCATCATAGCTTCCATATCCATTGCCGCAATATGTCCGTACATCGGAGCATTCACATAGTTTTCTACAGTAAGACCTACATCATCAACTAAAATATTCGACGTCGAAAGGGTGAGCACACATCATGGCTCAGTGAGCAAACAAAACAATGCAATAAACATATGCATGCATTCAATCATATCTTTGGTCTGGTTCATAAGTTTGCAATGTGCAATAGAAAGGATTGGTGGCCGCCGCACCTCTATACACGAGTGTGTGAAGCCGCCAATGGATTAAACACCATTGTTGTCCCACATGCACCCATCATGGAATAGAGATAGAGCTAAAATGCCCGGATCAAACACTACATCACACTTCCCCTGATGCCCTACCCATACCAACACATAAGCCCCTATTGGCAAGGGCTTACAAACTGGGCTTGCAACTAACCAGTCCTAATGTCAAACAGTGTATCCAAGGCCTCACCCCAGCATCCCTCAATACGTCCATAGAGATAGAGCTAAGGCCCCCCGGCAGAGTCAGAGACTACAAGGTCTGAGACCACCTCCCCTGATGCCCAACGACGTAATAGTTCTGCTAAGGTAATGGCGATATGACGATGTCAGTGGACAAAACTTGAGTAGAGATAAAGCTAGAGTCTGGTGACCAGGATGAACCACAATGTCACGTCCTCCCCCTGATGCTCCACTCGCATCAAGTACACTAACCACACACATACATTCACATACTTATTCCTAGCATCATCATCATCATCATGTTATAAATAAACGGAATTAAATATGCATAAATAGTAATAACATAAATATTGGATGACATGTGAGATGCACATTACAAGCATACACGCATAAAATCAGTCATGGCATTGGACTCAATAAATAAAAATAGTTTATTATTAGCCAATTAATTTAGGTCTTGTTCCCTCACCTTTGGTCGATAATAGATCCTCATTCAAGCTTTGTAATTCACTCTTAGACCACTTGAAAACCTAACAAATTTGTAGATTTTAAATTAGAATTTATTTCTAGTAGTTTAAACTAACAGAAACTGAGGGGTCGCAGGTGTGGCAGCACCTGTGGTCTCAGTTTCTGCGACCACAGGGTGTGTGGTCGCAAGGCGTGGTCGCATATCCTGTGACCACACATGCGACCACACCCTCCCTAGAACTTTCTGAGGGCATGTGGTCGCAAGGTGTGGTCGCATATCATGCGACCACACATGCGACTACACCCTTCCTGGACTTCCCAAGGGTGTATGGTCGAATATGTGTGTCTCGTGTGGTCGCATATCATGTGACCATACTTGCGACCACACGTGTGATGGTCGACTTCTCACTCTCAACTCAAATTCCTTCTTGCTTAGATTCATTGGCTTATCATTATGGTCCTTCCTATGATTGTTCTATGACTCAGAACTAGTATTTTCTTACAAAATCCTTTATCCACATAAATTCCTTCCATGGATTCTCTTGGAATTTGTCCATGGATTGATGATTGGGGTCTCACTTAAATCCTATCTCTTTCATGAACTATCCTAGGCTTTCAATTTAACATGGGAAATGTTTTCATACCTTAAGCTTGTTGAAGATTCAGAGTTTTCTCTGAATTTTCTTCCTCCTTAGTCTTCCTCTTTAATTCTCCTTTTCTTCCTTCTCTTCTCTTTCTCTCACTTTCAGTTTGAGCTCTAAAAGGATGAAAGAGGCTAAGGGACGTCTTATTTATAGAGAAAAACCCTCCATAATAAGCCCTACTTAGTTTAGGAAAGAATCCCCTTCGGATTAGGAATGTTTCCTAAACTCGGTTTCTATCTGGGTTCCGTGTGGTCGCAGGTGGGGTCGCAGAACCCATCGACCATACCCTCTAAAACATGTGACCACACGACCTAATTTTTTGTGGTTGCTTTATTTTGAGGTGTGGTCGACCACACCTATTTAGGTATGCGACCACATGCTCATAATTGACTGTTTTGGGGTTAAATTTCATACCTGGTTTTATGGTTTCTTCACACACTTGGTCCACTTGGCTCAACCATGATAGGAAGACCTGATACAAGGTGGTAAGACCGGTTAGTTCGATACGGGTCTTACAACTCCCTCCCTCTTATTATAAATTTTATCCTCGAAATTTGCACATACCTTCAGAGTAAAAAAGGTAAGGATATTGCTTTCGCATATCATTCTCTTCTTCCCATGTGATCTCTTCTACATCTTGGCTTCTCCAAGTAACCTTAACATAATAAATATCACGGTTGCATAGACGTTGAACCTTTCGACTGGTAATTTTAGTTGGTGCTACCTCGAATGTAAAATCATCAGTTAGACCCGGTGAATCTACTGTTATAACGTGTGTTGGATCTCTGACGTACTTCTTCAGTAATGAGATATGAAATACATCATGCACACTTGACATAGATGGGGGTAGTGCTAACTGATATGCTACTTTTTCACATTTAGCGATAATCTCATATGGCCCGACATATCTCGGACTTAGCTTCCCTTTCTGTCTGAATCGTTTTATGCCTCGCATAGGTGATACTTTCAAGAATACCTTATCACCTACGACGAATTTAAGATTTCGATGTCGAATATCTACATACTGTTTCTGCCAATTCTGAGCTGTTCTAACTCTTTCCTTGATAATGTCGACTACTCGACAAGTCTCTTCAACAAACTCTGGTCCAACGATACTCCGTTCTCCAACTTCATTTTAAAACAAAGAAGGTTGACACTTCCTACCATACAGTGCTTCATAGGGTGACATATGTATAGTAGCCTGATAGCTGTTGTTATAGGCGAACTCGATCAATGGTAGTTTCTCATTCCATGATCCTTTGAAATCAATAACACAGGCTCGAAGCATGTCTTCTAAAATTTGAATGGTACGCTCCGACTGTCCGTCTGTCTGGGGATGGAATGCAGTACTGAACTTCAACATTGTACCCATAGCCTTCTGTAATCCTTCTCAAAACTTTGAGGTAAAGCGTGGGTCTCTATCGAACACAATGCTTTCAGGTACACCATGTAATCTGACAATGTTATCCACATATAGCTTGGCTAACCTCTTTAGGGTATACTAAGGTCGTATAGCTATGAAGCGAGCTGTCTTAATCAGACGATCTACAATCACCCAGACCGCGTCAACTACTCGGGGAGTCAATGGTAACCCGGTGACGAAGTCCATAGTGATTCAGTCCCATTTCCATGTTGGTTCTGGCAGTGGCTGCAACAATCCTATAGATCTTTGCCTTTCAGCCTTTACCCTCTGACAATTTAGACATTGAGACACAAATTTAGCTATATCCACTTTCATTCCTCTCCACCAATATAGTTTCTTCTGATCATGATACATATTCGTACTTCCAGGATGTACCGAATAAGCGGTGGTGTGAGCTTCCTTCATTAGTCTTTGTCTAATATCCAAGTCTTCATTGTCAGGAACACATACTCTTCCTTTGTATTTTAGTACATTTTCAACGTTCAAGGTGAACTCAGGAATAGTCCTACCTTTTTTGATGTCTTCTTGCACCGTTCTCAGATAAGGGTCTGATTTAATAGCGGCATTCACTTCATCTAATATATCAGGTATAATCTTCAATGTGGCAAACATATTTGAAAATCGATGAATAAACCCTTGGTTGGTTGATCCACCCGGTGTATTTATCACGAACTACTCATTACCATGATTGAATACTTTTCTTGTAACACACATTGCCGTAGTTGTGTTAACCTCTCCCTGGGATTTTATCATTGTTTTTCTGCTTAGCGCATCAGCAACTACATTAGCCTTTCCTGGATGATACTGGATATCGCAATCATAATCCTTCAATAGTTCCAGTCATCTTCTTTGTCTCATGTTTAACTCCTTCTAATTAAAAAGATAAGTGAGACTCTTATGATCTGATTTAATCTGAAATTTCTCTCCAAACAAATAATGTCTCCATATCTTGACGGCATGTACTACTGTTGTTCATTCCAAGTCATGAGTGGGATAGTTCTTCTCATGTATTTTCAGTTGTCTTAAGGCATACACAACTACTTGTTCTCCTTGCAAATGCACACATCCTAAACCCAACCCAGACGCATCAGTGTACAAGGTAAATGATTGTCCTAGAATAAGAATAGTCAAGATGGGAGTGGATATCAATCTAGCTTTCAATGTTTGAAAACCTTCTTCACATTTGTTGGTCCAAACAAACTTTTCTCCTTTCTTAGTCAAACTGGTGAGAGGTACAACGATTCTAGAGTATTCTTCCACGAATCGTCGGTAATACCCAGCTAGACCTAGGAAACTTCTGATCTCTGCAATACTCTTAGGTGGTTTCCACTTCACAATGACTTCAATCTTGCTAGGATCCACTTTAATTCCCTCAGCGGATACAACATGGCCTAAGAAAGCGACCTCATTTAGCCAAAACTCACACTTTGTAAATTTGGCGTAATGTTTCTCTTTTCTTAGTCGCTGCAGAGCGGCTCTTAAATTCATGACATGAGTTTTCTTGTCCTTGGAGTAGACCAATATATCGTCAATAAACACAATGACTGACTTATCCAACATATCATGGAATACCCGATTCATGAGTTTCATAAAAGTTGCGGGTGCGTTAGTCAATCCAAAAGACATGACTAAAAATTCATAATGTCCATATCTTGTTCTAAATGCTGTCTTCAGAATAACACCTTCCTTAATCTTCAACTGATGGTATCCTAACCGAAGATCAATCTTGGAGAACACCTTGGCACTTTGCAACTGATCGAACAAGTCATCGATCCGAGGCTACGGGTACCGATTCTTGATTGTAAGCTTATTCATTTCCCGATAGTCTATACACAATCGAACACTACCGTCTTTCTTCTTTACAAACAATACTGACTCTCCCCATGGTGATATGCTAGGTCTGATATAACCCTTGTTCAGAAATTTCTATAACTGTACCTTCAGTTCCTTCAGTTCAGTAGGAGCCATTCGATAGGGTGCTTTAGATACTGGTGCGGCTCCGGGTATAAGATCTATAACGAACTCTGTCGCTCAGTCGGGTGGTAGTCCTAGTAATTCCTCAAGAAATACATCTGAAAAATCACGCACAACATCAATATCCTCCATTCGTGGTACTTCCTTGGTAAGATCGACCACGGATACTAGATACCCAACTCCTCCTTTATCGAGGCATTTTCTAACCTTTAATGTAGAGAGGATGAGTTTTCGTTTACGGGGAAGTTGTCACACCCCAATTCCGCACTATTCAGAATGGTGTGATGAACTGTCAATAAACCAACAGTTCAATCAGGATCTCGAATAGGCTGTGTCCATTTGCTTAAACCATATACATCCATGCCCATAATCAGAGTAAATAAACAATAGTGGAAGTCTTATATATTAAATGAACTGAGAGTCTAGCTGTGATAAAGTAAATAAATTATCCAACTATCTCCAAAAGGACTACGACATAAATTAAAATAATTAAATCAATTACATCGTATGTATAACTTAAACCAAATCTAATCGAAATGCAAGAGTTGCACTCGCATGATGAATCATACGACTCCATCATAACTTCTGCCTCCATTGCCGCTGCATGTCCGTATGTGGGAGCATTCATATAATTTTCTACTGTGGTACCTGCATCATCAATTAAAAATATTCGACGTCGAAAAGGGTGAGCACACATCACGGCTCAGTGAGCAAACAAAACAATGCAACAAATATATGCATGCATTCAATTCATATCTTTGGTCTGGTTCATAAGTTTACAATATGCAATAGAAAGGATAGGTGGCCGCTGCACCTCTATACACGAATGTGTGGAACCGCCCAATGGATCAAACACCATTGTCGCCCCCACATGCACCCACCATGGAATAGAGATAGAGCTAAAGTGCTTAGGACCGCACCGCATGACACTTTCGTTGATGCCCTACCCATACCAATACGTAAGCCCCTATTGGCGTGGGCTTGCAAAATGGCTCACAACTAACCAATCCTAATGTCAAACAGTGTATCCAAGGCCTCACCCCAGCATCCCTCAATACGTCCATTGAGATAGAGCTAAGGCCCCCCGACAGAGTCAGAGACTACACGGTCTGAGACCACCTCCCCTAATGCCCTATGACGTAATAGTTCTGCTAAGGTAATGGCGATATGACGATATCAGTGGACAAGACTTAAGTAGAGATAAAGCTAGAGTCTGGTGACCAGGATGAACCACAGTGTCACGTCCTCCCCCTGATGCTCCACTCGCATCAAGTACACTAACCACACACATACATTCACATGCATATTCCTAGCATCATCATCATCATCATGTTATAAATAAACGGAATTAAATATGCATGAACAGTAATAACAGGAATAGTGGTTGACATGTGATATGCACATTACAATCATACAAACATGGAATCATTCATTGTGTTGGACTCAATAAACAAAAACAGTTTATTATTAGCCAATTAGTTTAGGTCTTGTTCCCTTACCTTTGATTGAGCGTAGATCCTCGTTCAAGCTTTATGAATCACTTTTAAGTCACTAGAAAGACCTAACAAGTCGATAGATTTTAATTAGAATTAATTTCAATATATTTAGACTAACAAAAATTGTAGGGTCGTAGGTAGGGTAGCACCTAGGGTAGCAGTTTCTGCGACCCTAAGGTGTAGGGTCGCAGGTGGGGTCGGATAGCATTCGACCCTACGTGCGACCACACCCTCCCTGGGACTTCCCCGAGGGCATGTGGTTGATCGTGTGGTCTTGTAGGGTTGGATATCATTCGACCCTACATGCGACCACACATTTTCTGAGTCGACCTTTCACTCTACAGTCCATTCCTTCATGTTTGGATCCTTTGGCTTACTATCATGGTCTATTCTATGATTGTTTTATGGCTCAAAACTACAATTTATACACCATTCATTGTCCATAATGATTTCCTCCATGGAATCTCTTGAAATCTATCCATGGATGGATGATTAGGGTTTCTCCTAATCCTATGTTCTTCATAAACTATTTTAGGCTCTCTTATTCAGGTAGGGAATTAGGTTCATACCTTAATTCAGAGGTTTCTCTGAACTTCCTCCTCTTCCTTAGTCTTCTTCTTTAAGTTTCCTTCTCTTCTTCTCTTCCTTCTCTTTCTCTTTCTCTCACTTTCAATTAGGGTTCCAAAGGAGTGAAAGAGGCTAAGGGACGTCCTATTTATAGAGGAAACCCCTCCATAATACGTCTCAATGGGTTTAGGAAAGACCCCCTTTGAATTAGAAAGCTTTCCTAATTTCCTGATTCTGTCTGGTATCGTAGGGTCGCATGTTGGGTCACAGAATCCGTCGACCCTACGTTTTTTTAGTCATGCGACCCCACAACCAAAAAGTCATGGGTTGGACTCTTTTGAGGTGGGGTCGGACATACCTGTTTAGGCATGCGACCACAGACTCATTTTTTACTGTTTTGAGTTAATTTTTATACCTGGTCTTGTGGTTTCTTCACGCACTTTGTCCACTTGGCTCAACCATGATAGGTAGACCTGGTACAAGGTGGTAAGACCGATTAGTTCGATTAAGGTCTTACAAGTTTGGTTCCCGCAAAACTAAACTCTGTTCATTCCTTGTCTTTGAATGTCAATTTCTTTTCTGCACATAATAAGTTTACAGAATGCCGAGCTAACCAATCCATTCCCAAGATAACGTCAAAGTCTGCCATCTCGAGTTGAATTAAGGTTGCATCCAAAATCTTTTCGTTGATAAGAACTGGACATGGTCCATAATCTTTTTCTAGTTCCACTTCTAATCCCATAAACGAACGTACAAGCAATTTATAGTCTAAAGATCTGAAGGGTAGATTTAATTTCTTTCCAAATGACACAGATATAAAAGAATGAGTAGCTCCAGAATCAAAGAGTACTCTGGCGGGTATGCCATTAATAGGTATGATATCTGTGATTTGTTTTAATTTAGTCTACATGCTCACACAAGGTAATACAAAATGAAAGGTTCAGGTCATACCTGTGACCACTTCAGGCGATGCGGCAACATCCTCAGATGTAATTGCATAAACCTTTCCTTGCTGTAGCTGCTTCCTGGGCTTAGGATACTCCCTTGAATAATGTCCCATTTGATTACAGTTATAGCATTTTACTCTTTCACTATTTTGCTTCTATCGAGGTTAGACCGTTGGAGTAGTCTTGGCTGCAGCATTAAAGCCTTGACTACGGAAGGGTTTAAATGTCTTTGTGTTCCCTACGTTATATGAATTCCCATTAGGCCTTTTGATACCTCTGTTCTGAGAAAAATAACTTTCCCTCTAGCTCGATTCCAGTACTCGAGCAATCTATACCGCTTCATTATAAACCTTCTTTTCCAGTCCCAATACATGCTCACAGATACTTCCTCTAAGTCCCATGACGAACCTTCGGGTTTTAGTATTTTCCTCTTGCATGCTAGAGGGAGCAAAGAAAAATAGTTCTTCATAATGCTGTTGATATGCATCCACAGTCATCTGTCCCTGATACAAACTCAGGAACTCTCTTTCCATAGCATCTCTAAAACTTCTGGGAAAATATTTTTCGAAGAATGCCTCTTTATAGATAGCCCAGGTCAATTGGGTGTGGTTCGTTAATAGATAACTCCGAGTAGACTTCCACCAGTGGTGTGCATTGCTCTTCAGCATAAATGTGGCACACATCACTTTTTCCTCTTCATTAACAGTCATCATCATGAAGTTTCTTTCCATCTCGTCGATCCAGTGAGCTGACCACAAAGGATCCGCTGGCTTACCATTATATTCCTTAGGCTTCATTTTCAGAAAATGCTCGATCAGTCGAGAATGATCCAATTGATACTGAGCATAGGCTCCATATATAGGTGTTTGATACTGGTAATTGCCTTGGGCTACTTCAGGGTTTTGTACTGGAACTTGTACAAATGGCGTCTAAGGTGCTTGAGGTACCGTGTTGCTATTCCCTAGTACGGTGCTAGTTTGTCTCGCTGGTATAGGTGTAGTATGTGCAGCTTGGAAAACCATTCCCATAGCAGCTTGCATATTAGCTTGTACTTCCTGTATTTGTTGCAGCTGTTGTGCTAAGTTCATTACCGCGGTAGCCAAATCTATAGGTGGGGCTGGAAAGTTTGAAGGATTAGCCTGGTCGTTGGCTCCTGGTGGTACCACATTCTGATTCTCTTGTCCTTCAAGGTTTTCATGGTTATCTTCCTCTACAAGTGGTGGTGGTGGAATTGAGTTACGTCCTCGCTTGGTTACTCTTCGCCCAACCATTTCTTGTTTCCGATGGTGGTAGTGTCTGAAAATCATAGAAAATGTGAGGCAATCATAATATACGTCATTCCCATGTCAAAATTCAATTAACCAATGTAAAATTTCAATTTTCCAAGTCATTCAGTCAAAATACAGCATTTTCCATCATGTGGTCGATGGTGGGGTCGCAATATATGCGACCATAAGGTATGCGACCTCACAAAACTCTGTCAGCTCACCGAGAGCCTGTGGTCGATCGTGTGGTCGCAATATGTGCGACCACAGGGTGCGACCACACGAAATCTGTCAGCTCACCGAGAGCCTGTGGTTGATCGTGGGGTCGATCATGTGGTTGCATATTTTGATCCAATTTTGCGACCACACGACCCCAAATCAGGTTTTAAACCTGATTTTTGGAGTCATTCTCTATTTTTCTCTTTTGCTTTCAACTCATCTCGCTTCCATTGAGTTGTTACAGTGTCGATCACTCGAGTTTGGTGATTCTTTCGTCCATTTACGACCTTCGCTTCATTCTTTCAGGTATGTTCTCTACTGGTTCTCATTTTAAAGCTATCAAAACTAGGTTTTTCTCCATTTATAGTGTTTTCTTCAAATTAAAATTTTTCTAACAGTAAAAATTTGATTTTTATTGGGGGCTTTTGCTATTGGCTACCCAATGGATGAAAGCTCTCAAGAAAATTTGAGTTTCATCGGTTAGTTTATGAGAAACTTGAAATTTTTTTCATTTTTGACCTAATTTTTGGGTTTTTTTTTTCCAAATTGTCAAAATTTCTTCAAATTCGATCTACCTAGTTTAAATTTCCAACTGTATGAGCCTTGCAGGATGGTTTGGGACATACGTAAGTCCTCCTACCCAACTTTTTGGGTGAAAAATGAGGCTTTTGACTAATTCATGGCGTTATAATGCCAAAATTTTGAGTTTTGCTCTATAACTCATATCTTGCTTATTTGTTTGTGTCTTTGCAGATAACATAACTCACACTAAGATTTCCAGAGTTCATGATCCTCATCGCTTTCGGTCTAATGAAGCAGAGGCTCAGTATGCTCGTTATGAGCGTAAGAAGGTGGAAGGGGGTCGTTGTGTAAACCTGTCTAATTTAACCTTATTTAATGTGGAGGGTGCCTTTGGGGATATGGGTTGGCTCCCCGTGATATTGTATGAGGGTTGCACCTGTCCTGTACTGGTGAAGCAGTTTTATTGTAATCTCCAGGTAAAGGGTGACCCAGATGATATAGACAGGGGTAGAGAGCTTAGGATCACTAGCTATGTTAAAGGGATAGAGATCTCCTTTAACTGTCAGGAGTTAGCTGATCTCCTGGGTATATCCAATGATGGCCCATTAATATACTGTGCCCCCAAGGAACCCCAGTTCCTGTCTGTGATGATGCGTGTAGAGATTGACCGCCAGCTTCTTAGGGATGATCGCTGAGAGATGAAGGCAATCAACCTACGGTCGGAACCTTGAGTGTACTGTAAGATTATTCAGCACAACCTGATTCCTCAGAGTGGGCACTATGAGAAAATTTCCCAGTTGACCCAGTATCTCCTATACTGCATCTGCGCTAGGCAACCCGTCTGCCTTCTATACATTATCATCAGGACGATGCTCCATGCTACGATGCCTGGTCTGATGGGTAACCTGCCCTACGAGCATTTGATTACTACTCTGCTCACTCGCCTGCATGTCGACTTGGTTGATGAGAGGATTCATGAGGACACCTTCTCGACTGACCTTGACTGGGAGGCCCTCTGCAGGATGGGGATGCGAGATGCGCAGGTCAGTGACGAGGAGAGGAACGCTATGGTGTGTCCCCGTACTCGGGTAGAGATAGCAGACGCTGAGGCAGCAACAACAGAGGTCCATGGGGTTGATGCTGAGGCGGATGATGATCGGATGTACATGGATGTGGATGCCATACCTCCTTCATCACCAGTGCATTCCACTGGAGCTGGCCCTTCTTGGGTTCCTTCCCACTCATCTGGTCCTTCGCACCCACCACCAGATGACGTGATGGGACTACTGTGTGAGATTCGACAGGCCCAGCGTGCTACTGATCAGCGGGTAGCGGATCTAGCTGCTAGTCTCCAGGTGACCCAGACTCAGGTAGCCTGGCTTACGAGGGTGTATGCTGAGGATTATGATCGAGATCGTGAGACACCTCCTCCTCAAGCACCCCCAGCTCCATGATTCATTTCTCTTGCTTGTACTACAGAGTAACTGTCCGGATTGTGGACCGTACTCTGATTCAGATATATATAGTTTTATTTGATGTATATATGAAACTTGTTTCTCATCTTATATGTGTATTATTTTCTTTCTTAATTTTTGCCTCATACAACACATGTGCTTATGGTGTGTTCTTATTAAAACTTTTAAATTTTTATCCTAACTCAGTTCACAAACTTTTGTGGAAGTATACAGGTTTAATAGACAGAGCTTGAGAGCTCTGATACCAAGTTGTCACACAATTCTGAACCAATCAGAATGGTGTGATGAACCGTTTATGATCCAACGGTTCAACCAGGATCTCGAATAGGCCGTGTCCCTTTGCTTAAACCAGATACATCCACAATCATAATCAGAGTAAATAAACAATAGCGGAAGTCTTTAATATTAATGAACTGAGTATCTAACAGTGATAACATAAATAAAATATCTAATTATCTCCAAAAGACTAAGACATAAAATAAAATAAATTAATCAATTACTTCTTCTGAATAATTCAACAAATAAATCTAATCAATGATGCATGAGTTGCACTGTAAGACCTGTACCGAACTAACCGGTCTCACCACCTTGTACCAGGTCTACCTATCATGGTCGAGCCACACGGACCAAGTGCGTAAAGGAAATCACAAAACCAGGTATGAAATTGACCCAAAAACAGTAAAATGGAGGGTAGGGTCGCATGCCTAAACAGGTAGGGTCGACTCCACCTCAGCAGGGTCCAACCCATGACTTTTGAGTCCTAGGGTCGGATGACTTGAGACCCTAGGGTTGACGGATTCTGCGACCCTAGGATCGACCCTAGGCAAACTGACAGAAATCAAAAATTAGAAAACTTTCCTAATTCAAAGGGAACCTTTCCTAAACTCGTTGGGACGTATTTTGGGAGGTTTTCCTCTATATAAATAGGACGTCCCTTAGACTCTTTTACTCCTTTTGAAACCCTAATTGAAAGTGAGAGAAGGAAGAGAAGGAAAGTTGGAGAAGAAGGCTAAGGAGAAGAGTTTCAGAGGAATCTCTGAATTCAGCAAGACTAAGGTAAGAAAACATTCTCCATAAATTGTGTAAGACCCTAGAATAGTATATAAAGAGGGTAGAATCTAGGAGAAACCCAAATCATCCATCCATGGGAAGATTTCAATGGAATCCATGGAGGAAATCATGGTAAACAAAGTAAAGGAAGTAACTTGGAGTTTTAAGCCATAGAATAATCATAGAATGGACCATGAAAGTAAGCTAAAGGACCCAAACACGAAAGAGTGGACTGTAGGATGTCGACTCAAATTACATCTGGTCGCACCTAGGGTCGATGGATAATCGACCCTATGATCGACCCTATACCCTAGGGTCTCAGATACCTGCGATCCATCCTGCGACCCTAGCTTTACAGCAAGCTTAAAACTGTCAGAATGAATTCTAATTAAGATCTATCGACTTGTTAGGTTTTCCTATTGATATAAAGGTGATTCTCAAAGCTTGAAAGAGGATCTACACTCAAGCAAAGGTGAGGGAACAAGACCTAAACTAATTGGCTAATAATAAACCGTTTTGTTTATTGAGTCCAATCCCATGTATGTTTCTATGATTGTATGATTGTAATGTGCATATCACATGTCATCTACTATTCCTGTTATTACAGTTCATGCATATTTAATTCTGTTTATTTACAACATGATGTTGATGATGATGCTAGGAATAGGCATGTGAATGTTTGTGTGTGGTTAGTATACTTGAAGAGAGTGGGGCATCAAGAGAAGTGTGATGCGGTGCGGTCCTAAGCACTTTAGCCCTATCTCTACTTAAGTCTTGTCCACTGACATCGTCGTATCGCCATTACCTTAGCAGAACTATTACGTCGTAGGGCATCAGGGGAGGTGGTCTCGGACCATGTAGTCTTCGACTCTGTCAGGGGGCCTTAGCTCTATCTCTATGGACGTATTGAGGGATGCTGGGGTGAGCCCTTAGATACATTGTTTGACATTAGGATTGGTTAGTTGTGAACCCAGTTTGCAAGCCCTCGCTAATAGGGGCTTACGTGTTGGTATGGGCAGCCGGTACAGCAATGTCATTTTCATTGGGTGTATACTTGTCCATGATGGGGTGCATGTGGGACTGCAATGCTGGTATTCATTGGGCGGCTCCACACACTCGTGTATAGAGGTGAGGCGGCCTCCGAACCTTTCTATAGCACATTACAAACTTATATACCAGACCACAGTTATGAATTGAATGCATGCATATGTTTGTTGTATCATTTTGTTTGCTCATTGAGCCGTGATGTGTGCTTACCCTTTCGAATTCAAATATTTTTGGTTAATGATGCAGGTACGACTGTGGAAGATTATATGAATGCTCCCGCATACGGGCACGTTACTGCAATGGATGCTGAAGATATAGTGGAGACGCATGACTCATCATGCGAGTGCAACGCATGCGTTTTCGATTAGATTTTTATTTTGAACCATTAAGAAAATATAATTTGATATTTTATTTACTTATGTTTCAGTTGATACAACATAATTGGATATTTTATTTATGATTATCACATTTAAATTCTCAGTTCATTTAATATTAAGACTTTCGCTATTGTGTATTTATTCTGATTATGGTTGTGGATGTGTATGGTTTAAGTAAACAGACACAGCCTATTTGAGATCCTGGTTGAACCGTTGGCTAATTAGCGGTTCATCACACCGTTCTGAATAGTACGGAATTGGGGTGTGACATGCACTCGCACGATGAATCATGCAACTCCATCATAGCTTCCATATCCATCTTCGCAACGTGTCCGTACATCGGAGCATTCACATAATCTTCTACAGTAGGACTTGCATCATCAACTAAAGTATTCGACGTCGAAAGGGTGAGCATACATCATGACTCAGTGAGCAAACAAAACAATGCAATAAACATATGCATGCATTCAATTCATATCTTTACTCTGGTTCATAAGTTTACAATGTGCAATAGAAAGGATAGGTGGTCGCCGCACCTCTATACACGAGTGTGTGAAGCCGCCCAAGGGATCAAACACCATTGTCATCCCACATGCACCCATCATGGAATAGAGATAGAGCTAAAGTGCCTGGATCAAACACCGCATGACACTTCCCCTGATGCCCTACCCATACCAACACATAAGTCCCTATTAGCGAGGGCTTGCAAACTGGGCTCGCAACTAACCAGTCCTAATGTCAAACAGTATATCTAAGGCCTCACCCCAGCATCCCTTAATACGTCCATAGAGATAGAGCTAAGGCCCCTCGGCAGAGTCAGAGACTACAAGGTCTGAGACCACCTCCCCTGATGCCCTACGACGTAATAGTTCTGCTAAGGTAATGGCGATATGACGATGTCAGTGGACAAAACTTGAGTAGAGATAAAGCTAGAGTCTGGTGACCAGGATGAACCACAATGTCACGTCCTCCCCCTGATGCTCCACTCGCATCAAGTACACTAACCACACACATACATTCACATACTTATTCCTAGCATCATCATCATCATCATGTTATAAATAAACGGAATTAAATATGCATAAATAGTAATAACATAAATATTGGATGACATGTGAGATGCACATTACAAGCATACACGCATAAAATCAGTCATGGCATTGGACTCAATAAATAAAAATAGTTTATTATTAGCCAATTAATTTAGGTCTTGTTCCCTCACCTTTGGTCGATAATAGATCATCGTTCAAGCTTTGTAATTCACTCTTAGACCACTTGGAAACCTAACAAATTTATAGATTTTAAATTAAAATTTATTTCCAACAGTTTAAACTAACAGAAACTGAGGGGTCGCAAGTGTGGCAGCACCTGTGGTCTCAGTTTCTGCGACCACAGGGTGTGTGGTCGCAAGGTGTGGTCACATATCCTGCGACCACACATGCGACCACACCCTCCCTGGAACTTCCTGAGGGCATGGGTTCTTCTTCAAGGTGACTTGCAGAATCCAATCCAGGTAGAGATTTGTTAGGTTGGTGTTGTTGGGTTTGGTATCTTGTATTCTATGGGGTCCACACGATTACTGGGATTGCACTTATATTAGGGTTTGGGTCTACTACATGTACGGGGGTAAATAAGTAATTGTGTGGGGATTAGGGTTTCTAGATTTGCTTATATATTGTCTCTGTGGGAAAACACCTAGGTAAGGCTAACAGAGGAGTTAAGGGTGTTAAATGGTGTGGTTTCGGTTTGACGGTGCGGTTCATTTTTGGTTCGGTGTGTAATGAGTAAAATCAAAACCGAACCATTTATTAAATGATTTCAAAATGCTTATCAAAATCGATTATTAATTAGTTTCGATTTTTTGATTTTTAAACGATTTTGTTGCTGGAAAGGAGATGAAAAGAATTTTAGGAACAAAGTAGAGGCAAAGCCAAGGAAATCATTAAAATAATTTTAATCGTATATAAAAATGGACTTATGATTTAGAAGTATGTTGTGTGCAAAGCAGTAAAATATAATTTATTTCTACAAATGTAAATATTTAGCACTGAGGGAATAAGGTAAAGGTTTAGTCGATTTAAATGGTTTCAAATAATCGATTTAAACGGTTTCATTCTTGAAACCAGAATCGAACCGTTTAACTAAACTGTTTCATTTCTAAAACTATAACCTAACCATTTAATAATTGGTTTTACGGTTTCGATTTAAATGGTTCGATTCCATTTTGGTACACGGTTCGATTTCATTTTTGACACCCTTAAGAGGAGTACACTTTGTCAAGTGGAGAGCTGTAGGAGTTTCTTGGGAATAAAGAAATCTTTTTTCTTTAGGTGGAGGTAGGCATCCCACATTGGGGTGCTGAACCACGGTAAATCTCGTTCTTCATTTTTCTTCTCTTGTTTGCGCTCCCAATCCTAATAAGTGGTATCAGAGCTAGGTTCGACAGATTGGTTACAGATAAGGGTGTTGAACAGTTTATAATCAGTTTAACAGTCCAATCCGGTGTGGTGTGGTATATAAGAGGATAAAACCAAAATCGAACCGGTTAATTAAAACAGTGTCAAAATTGAAACCAGAACCGATTAGGAATCAGTTTTGGTTTGTCGATTTTTAAACGGTCTTTCATTAATTGGTTTTTCTTGCGGTCTATAAACGGTTTAAAGCATCGGTTATTAATCAGTTTTTCATAATTAAAAAAAATATTATAATGTTGTTACGCATAATAGAGTAATGGTTAATGCCTATTGTGTTTTCTAGTTTTATGGTTTTGGTTTTATGGTTTAGGCCTTTGGGAATTGGGGGTTGGGTCTTGAGAAAATAGTGTATTAATTGGGGCTAAGATTGGTTTCTTGAAAAAATAATATATTAATTGGGGTTAAGGTTGGCTTTTTGGGAAAATAATATATTAATTGGGGTTGGGGTTGGGGTTGGGATTGGGGTTTTTAGTCTTGAAAATAATATATCAACAATATAGGGAATGAGATTTGATTTTATTAGTTTAGTTTTTAGGGAATAAACGGTATTTACTCTATTCGGTTTAGTTAGTGTCTAGTTGGTGTAACTCGACAGTTTAAACGGTTCGGTCTGATTTTGGTAAACAGAGTCAAATTTCAAACCAGAACTGAATTAATTATAAAATAGTCTCTCGGTTCTAGTGTAAATGGTTCAGTCTGATTTTGATAAATGATTCTGATGCAGATGTTGCACCCTTAGTTACGAATTTAAAAGAAGGAGGGAGGTGCTTGAAATTTGGTATGAAGAAGAAGGAAAGAAAAAGAAGATTAAAAACTGTAAAAAGAAAAAGAGAGGTGAGTTTTTTTTTTTTTTTTCTCAAATCCTTTTTTTTAAAGGTAATCATTACCTTTGAGACTCATTATTACAAAGGTACTGTATTAGTTTTTTTTCCCTTTATTGTTGTAAGAGAGAGAGAGGAGAAGACGTCACCTTTAGAGAATTAAAAAAAAAAAGATGGGTTTTTCTATTTCTATAGTTGGAAGTTATAAAAAAAAAGAGAAAAAGAAAGATGCCATCTAGTTCGGAGTTATTAATGGTTGCAGCAAGAGGTCTTGCTAATCGACGAATGCAACAGGAAGTACTGTCGGGTTAGGTAGTCTTTGATCTGTTTGGTGGGATTGGTCCGGTGAGGACTGAGAAGATGCCGTCGGAAAGAGACGGAGGTGAATCTTAGGTTGGAAGATAATTCTTCCTATAATCGCATGTGCCAGCAAGGATTATGGAGCCGAAACTTACAGAGTTCAGGTGCAGCGGCGATGGATCTCATTTGGCAGGGTGGACTTGGTCGGATTGGGGAGGTTTTTTCTTGATCTAATGGTGGGTTTAAATCCTAACAAGGTGTATATCATGACCAGTTGATGTAGCACCGTGGGATAAAGGAGGACTGACAGACTGGGATGAGAAGTTGGATCTCTAGGTCTGTGTTGGAGGTGCAGAGGTGAGAAGTTCGGGTTCTAGGTGCAATTGGAGTTGTAGAGAACTGTGAGTGATGTTGATCTCTCCAATAGATGCTGGAGCAGTGGGAGAGGTGAATTCACATCACTTCATATGCCAATAAGCTGTACAGGACACCTGGACGGGGTGTAGGCTATGCCTATTTGAGTGTAGCAGTTTGGCAGAGACAGGTTTATAGAATCGACATCAATGGATTCTTCTTCAAGGTGGCTTGCAAAATCCAAACTAGGTGGACATTTGTTGGTTTGGTGTCTTGTATTCTGCGGGATCCATACGATTACCAGGATTGTACTTGTATTAGGGTTTGGGTCTACTACATGTACGGGGATAAATCAATAATTGTGTGGGGATTAGGGTTTCTAGGTTTGCCTACGTATTGTCTCTGTGGGAAAAATCTTAGGTAAGACTGATAAAGGAGTACACTTGGTCAGGTGGAGAGCTATAGAAATTTCTTGAGAATAAAGGAATTCTCTTTTCTCAGGGTAGAGGTAGGCATCCCACATTGGGGTGCTGAACCATGGTAATTCTCGTTCTTTATTTTTCCTCTCTTGTTGCGCTCCCAATCCTAACAGGTGTCTTGTATTCTTTGGGATCCACACAATTATTAGGGTAGTAATTGTATTAGGGTTTGGGTCTATTACATGTATGGGGGTAAATTTATAATTGTGTGGGGGATTAGGATTTATAGGGTCCCTATATATTCTGTGTGGGAAAAACCCTAGATAAGGCTGACAGGGGAGAATACTCTATCAGGTGGAGAATACTGTAGATTTTTCTTGGGAATAAATGAGATCTCTCTTTCTCTGGGTGGAAGTAGGCATCCCGCGTTGGGGTGTTGAACCATGGTAATTCTTGTTCTTCGCTATTTCTCTGGTTTGCGCTTTCATCCCTAACAGATTCATCTGGAGGTTTCATGGCTGGAAATAGAAGAACCTCCTCTTCCATAGAAAAAGGAGTGAGTGAATCAACTCTGAGTATAGAAAAAGTCATAAGAATCTGGACACCTCAAGAAAAATTTTAGGAACAAAATAGATGAAAGTGTCAGCCTTGATATTCTGAGAATCAGTAAGCAACATAGTAAGCCAATCAATCCCTAATCCCCAATCACTAGTTGGTGGCAGCCCATATTCTAGAGCCATACAAAATGTCTCATCTAAAGCCATTGCCTCATCATACCTAATTGCCAGTCCTAAGATCAAAATCACATAATATCCAAAAAGAATTCCTATTATCAATGGAAAGAACTAAATTGCATTGTTATGTAGACTACCTTAAAGTTGTTCAACACATCGCTCATGCTGAACCATAGGATCATTCAATTTTGTGTGTGCATTGCAAACTTGAACAAATGGGATCAATTATAACTCACACCAGTAGTAAAAATTAAAGGAAAAAGATGTTGAGATAGTGTGGTGTCACTATACTTCATGCTTGCTAGTGAACAATTCAAAATGTTCAGTCAAGCCTGGTTTGGATCTGTGTCACTTTGTTAATGGACTCATTAAAACATCCCACATAATTGGCACGTACGATACTAAAACGGTGAAAATGCGAAGCATCTAAAATGAACAAGATGTAACGACACACAAATATAAGTGGTTTGGTACCGATGTGGTAGCCTATGTTCACGAGGCAATCTCAAAGGAGCTCTTTTGCTGTATCAGGGAAAATTACAAGCCACACTCTTCACCTTGACAACAAAATACATGAATCACACACTCTATAAAGATATCTCACTAGTACAACTCTCACAAGTATTCTCACAAAAAATACTCACCTAGAGAAATCGTTTACCCCAAGAGATCTTACAGGTGAACCCAAACCCAATACAAGAAACCCAACTCAGAGAGGACCCAGAGCTGATCGATTGCTTTCCCTTCTCTTAAGTTTCCTTGGCTTGTGGTTGTTGTGTTGTTGTTGATTGTCTTGTGTATCTCCCTTTATATAGAGGGAGAAGGGGGCTTTATGATCTTCATCCATAAGAAAATCTGCAACAAGAACTTTGAATGCCGTAGTTAGACACGGTTTCAAATTCTACAAAAGTGGCTACCGTCCACTCCATTTAACTATGAAGGAGAACAAAGAGATGGTGGCATTAAATGATGAGGCTTCATTTGACCAAGTTGTAAAACCATCATACACCCAACTAAAATCATCAAAGAATTGGCAGTGGACCTAAATATAGAAGGGTTAATTTGCACTATTTCCTGTCTTACATAAGCCCAGTAAACATAGTTAGGAAATAAAGGTCACGACAATTGGAGATAAAGGATAATATCTTGGATCTACATTTAGTACACCTACAAAGTTGCACACTGGATCCTTTGGAAGGTAACTCTATGGGAAATCTACGGTTAGTCAGAATTGATGCAGTTGCATTAGACATTAATCGAGTATGGAAGCCTATATGCAAGTTTGGGAGGCTCACAAGGAGCTGGTCACTGGTGGCAGTCCAATAGGGTAAAATTGACTTTTGGGTAGTAATATTGTAGTTGGACCTTTTATTTTTTTGGATTTCATTATTTCAATATAATGGGCCTGATTTATAAACCCATAAAGTGGGGATAAAGTTAGTACACAAAATCAAGCTTTAAATTAAGTGTTTAAGTTAGGTTAGGATTCGTATTAGCTCTTAAGAGTTATAATTTAAGTTTATTTACTCTTTTTAGTGTGTTAGAGTGATTAAGAGTCATTTTATGAGTTAATTTAGGAATTTCAGAATGCTTTTATATATGTAATACACCTTCCATCAATTAAGAATGAGTGGAGTAAAGAAATTTGAATTTTTTTCAAGAGTTTTGGTGTTGTTGAGCTGTACACATATAGGATTGGTGTCCCAGATCTGATTTTTTCTCTTCATCTTCTTCTTCTCCATTGATTACAAGGCATGATCTTTCTTCCCTCTTGTTCTTGTCTATTCTTATGTTAATTCTTCTACTTTCTTTTCTAAATCTGTCTATTGATTATGTAGTTTCTTATTTCAGTAGAAGTACTCCGAATCTCTGAATCTGTCTATCAAATTTAGATCATCTTTTGTAGATATGCTATGTTGACTGAATAGAGCAATCCATCAGAATTTTATGCATATAAGATTTATTCTAGTTGAACTAGTCAATTTTCTCCTAATTTGGTTTATCCTACTTCCTTATGATCTGCTCACAAGCGAATTTCCCACTAAAATTCTCCTAGTTTGACATCAACACTGTATTATTTGGTATCAGGTCCTAACATTGTCATGGATACCTTTGTTTTCAAGACTATAGTTTGCTTGCCCAATGGAAAAACCGCTATTTTTGTCATAGATGACAAGCGAAGTGAGAATTTTGTTAGCAAGCTCTCGTGGATGGATATGTGTGCTGAAAATGATGAGTTTATCAATGGAGACAGACAGTTTTTTCATTACTTGTTTGCCTTACTTCTATTTATTATGATGGTGCTTGATATCGAGCATTTCTATCTTCAAACACATTATCAAAGTGGGTAGACGATGGTTGGAAGAATATGAAGGCAGACTTGATCATGAAGAGAACATATACTTTCTTACACCCCTTACATATCACATTGAATTGGTCTTATGTGGGTTTTCTAAAAACAAAGTAAAGCTTACGGAAAAACCTACTAAAGAAGTTGAACATGAAGAAAATTCTAACGATTCTATGGAACTACAGCCATTAAAAGACACCAAAGCTACTGAATTCAAACCTACAAGTGAAAGTACATGTACAACCAAGGACGTCAATGACTACAAGGCAAAAAGTTGTTGCTGAACAAATAGTGGCTTGTACTAAAGAAACTAGACAAGAAGTGCTTGTTGGTCATAACAAAAATCCAATGCCCATTTTTGAGCAGCAAGATGAAATCAAAGAGTAGTACTCCATCAGTGAATAAGCAACAAAGCTGAATTAATAACCCCAATTTGAGGTTGATTTTCAGGAAAGAGCTCTTATTGAATTTGTCCCATGTCAGTTTGTTGATGAGAAAGAAAGGATGATACATTGCTAACTTCATATATGTGCAACATATTTTTTCCATCAGTCTGAATGAGAAGATTGGCACTGATCATGTCATGAGGACACTTCAACACTATAAAATTCGAGGATGAGTTTTTTTTTTTTTCCAATACCATGGGATTTGATGCAGTTGCATTAAACATTAATCTGTATGGAGGCTTATGTGCAAGCTTGGGATGCCCACAAAATACTTGCGGCAGTCCAATGGGCTAAAATTGACCTTTGGGTAGTTATATACTTACATTATAGGTTGAGCTTTCTATTTTTTGGGGTTTCATTGTATGAACCTGATTTATAAGCCCATAAAATGGGGATACATTTAGTACACTAAATTAGAGTCTTAAATTATGTGTTCGAGCTAGATTAGTACACTTAGTAGCTTTTAAGAGTTATAGTTTGAGTTTATTTACTCTTTTTAGTGTGTGAGAGTGATTAGGCTCTGTCAATTTAGGAACTCCAGAGGTCTTTATAAATGTAAATACACTCCATCAATAAAGGATGATTTGAGTAAAGAAATTTGAGGTTTTTCAAGAGTTCTGGTGCTGTTGAGCTATGCATACGGGATTGGTGTCCCACCAAGAATCTCTCTGTACATGAGTGTGCATCTAATTGTTTAGTCCCCTGTCTAGGTCCCAAGGCTTAGGCCTTATACAGTTGTAATGCTAGTAATATACAGTGGCCATGTAATAGTTATGTTCTCTTGTAATCTTTGTTACTTATCAACCCCATTTCTAAATTGTCTTCCCATCTCATACACACGATCTAATCCACCAACAACTAGCTCTTTTAGATATAGCTAATTAAGTGGCAATGTGCATGTACAGCCTCATGTTCAGTTCATTGTGATGGGAAACAAATGCCGGAGCAGCTACTCCACCAGCTATCATTTTCATCAATGGGATTTCAACCTTTTTAAATCGGTTATAGTAGGGAGCAACTCATTTATTGCTATGGCTTACTCTGTAAGTGCTATATAACTCACTTAAGCTATAAAGAACTCTACCGACGTGGCATCCAAGTCAGATTGAACAGTTTTCAGCATCAACAAGATTGTATATGGATAGAACTTATAGCGGGATCTCGAAAAACAAGTTAGTTCTCTTAGGCCTCAGAAAATATCAGCCGCTTTACAAGGGATCGGCTACAATATCGTTTCCTGCTGCTCGGTGACTCTCGGTACTCCTGAACTGCATCATTTGGTGGTCACCCAAACAATAAGAAATTCAAGTTATATGTATAAGGTCAAATCTGTAATTTAAGGAGCAATGCAAGGCTTTAAAGGCAAGCTAACAAAGGGTTGTACAGAATAGGGGCTATATTGGAAGAAGCTTACTTGTCTTCTTTTTTTTTCTTTTTCTTTTTTTTTTAAATATCTTCTAAGGTTAGAAGAGACTAAACTACTGTGTATACCTTCAACATTTCAACTCCCTTACGCTTTTGGTCTGGAGAGAATTGGATGCAAATGATACCTCTGGTGATGACCTTCACTTGATTTTGTGGGATTAAATTGTGGTCCTTGTTGCTTAATCGTGTAAAAAATGTACAGCATTATATAATCTTGCTTATTACATTTTGAAAAACTTATTACCATGTTTAGCAGAAGGGTAAAAAACTAAATCACTAGCTGTAAGACCCGCACGCCACGAACCCGGTCTAATCTTACATTTCGTGTCGTGACCAGTCTACATATCATGGTCGAGCCAAGTGGACCAAGTGTGTGAAGAAACCCAAGACCCAATATGAAATTTTACTCAAAAATAGTCAAAAAGAGGGTAGGGTCGCATGCCTAAACAGGTAGGGTGGACCCCCACCTCAAAAGAAGTCCAACCCATGATTTTTGGTCGTGGGGTCGCAGGGGTCTCGAATTGTCTGACCCCCTCATCGACCCCCTAGCATTGACCTTAGGAAAACAACAAAAAAAGCACGAACCGAAAATTAGGAAACTTTCCTAATTTCGATTGGGACCTTTCCTAAATTCAATGAGACTTATTTTGGGAGGTTTTCCTCTATAAATAGGACATCCCTAAGCCTCTTTCACTCCTTTTAGAACCCTAATTGAAAGTGAGAGAAAGAGAAGAGAAGGAAAACTTGAAGAAAAGGCTAAGAAAGAAGAAGAAGCTCAGAAAAATCTTTGAAACTCAGACTACAGAAGGTATGAACCTCAATCCCTATCTAAATTGAAAGCTTAGAATAGATTATGATGAAGTTAGGTTAGGAGAAACCCTAATGCCATCCATCCATGGATGAATTCCAATGAAAATCATGGAAAACTATGAAAAGTGGCTAACTTAGAGTTTTAAGCCATAGAACAAGCATAGAATGGACTGTGGAAGTAAGCCATAGGACCCAAACTTGAAAGATTAGATTGTAGAATGAAAAGGTCGACTCAAACCACGTGGAGTCGCACGTAGGGTCGATTGGGAATCGACCCTACCAGACCACAAGATCGACCCCCAGCTTTCGGGAAGTCTAGGGAAGCTGTGGTCGCACCTAGGGTCGATGGAACATCTGACCCTAGCATCGACCCTACACCCTGGGGTCGCAGAAACCTGCGACCCATCCTGTGACCCTAGCTTAACAGCAAGTCTAAAATTGTCGGAATGAATTCTAACTAAAATCTATCGACTTGTTAGGTTTTCCTATTGATATAAAAGTGATTCTTAAAGCTTGAAAGATGATCTACACTCAAGTAAAGGTGAGGGAACAAGACCTAAACTAATTGGCTAATAATAAACTATTTTTATTTCTTGAGTCCAATGCCATGACTGATTCTATGCGTGTATGCTTGTAATGTGCATTCAATATGTCATCCAATATTTCTATTATTGTTGTTCATGCATATTTAATTTCATTGTTTATAACATGATGATGATGATGATGATAGGAACATGCATGTGAATATTTGTGTTTGACTGGTGTACATGGTGCGGGTAGGGGATGGTATCAATCGGTACTTTAATGTCATTTTCATTGGGGTATATTGTGCCATAGTTCTACTCAAGTAATGTCCACTAAGCAAATGTTGGTGTACATGATGCGGATAGGGGATGGTATCAACTAGTACTTCAATGCCGTTTTCATTGGGTATATTGTGTCATAGCTCTATGCAAGTCTTGTCCACTAACATTGTCGTATCGCCATTACCTTAGCAGAACTATTACATCGTAGGGCATCAGGGGAGGTGGTCGCGGACCGTGTAGTCTTCAACTCTACCGGGGAGGCCTTAGCTCTATCTCTATGGACGTATTGAGGGATGCTGGGGTGAGGCCTTGGATACACTATTTGCCATTAGGATTGGTTAGTTGCGAGCCCAGTCAAGCCCTCGTCAACAGGGGCTTATGTGTTGATACGATATCAACCGGTACTTCAATGCCATTTTCATTGGGGTATATTGTGACATAGTGGGTGCATGTGGGGTCGACAGTGCCGTTTTCATTGGGCAGCTTCACACACTCGTGTATAGAGGTGAGGCGGCCTCCAAACCTTTCTATAGCACATTGCAAACTATAAACCAGACCACAGTTATGAATTGAATGCATGCATATGTTTGTTGCATTGTTTTGTTTTCTCACTGAGCTCAAGTTGGAGAGCTGACCCTCGTGCGCACAAATCTTTTAGTTTCTGATGTTGCAGGTATTACGGTTGAAGATTATGTCAACAAGCCAACATGTAAACGGGTGGCGGCTATGATGAGCAAGCTATGGAGGGCTGTTGTGATTCGTCAAGCTAGCATTTCAACTATGGATACGCTTAGTGTTTAATTTCTGTATTTGGATATTGTAATATGTATTAAATTATGTTTTGGTTACTTGGAGATAAATGGAATACTAATTATTTATCATGACTAGACCTCAGTTCATTATCTGTAAGACTTCCGCTATTTATTTTATTACCTCTGATTAATGTGGAATGTGTTTTGGTTTAACAACGTGGGATAGCCTATACGAGATCCTGGTTGAACCGTTGGTTTATTGACGGTTCATCACACCATTCTGGTTGGTGCAGAATTGGGGTGTGACACTAGCCATTCACTCATGATAACTATGTAAGACTTTTTCTGTTCTCTTTAGGTTTTCCCATGGAATTTCCCATGAACCATAACAGATACACCACACAGATTACTAGAACACAATGGGTATTAAAAAGAGATGATGAGATACATACCTCTTGTTGTAGATTGATTTTTGACCGTTTCCTGTAGCTTTGAATACTTTGATCAGAGTCTTCCACAGCCTATCAGGAATCCCTTTGCTTATCTCTAGGTATGGGAACAGGAGAGGAAAATAACCGTGGCTGCGGGGACCCTAACCATTGGTATATATAATACCACCCCATCCCTGTACCAGTCCCACAGTGGACCAGATTGGTCCATCTCTAATCATACTTAAACTGATCTACATGTAACTAGACTCCCACTGAACCAACTAATCGTCTAATTAATACAGTCCACAATAATATTCTTACATTCTCCCACTTGGGCTACATTAATTATAAAGTCACTATTGACCCAGCGTGACCATGAAATCTAATTACACAAAATCCGACCACTTTGATTCAATCATTAAGCTTAACAATGTCGAACAACAACGGAAAGTACTCCAACACAAATGGTGTACCCCCTTCCGTCAGCCACATACAAAGGTCCACTTAATGACATAAATCTCTTTGAGATAAAAAAAAATGAGTCCAATGATCGACTGACTACGATCCCGTTACCTTTAAATCCTTTTAGGTCAACGCACTTTGACATTATCCAACTTATAGGCAAAGCGCCTCCAGCTTGGACTAACATCACACCTTGGCTTACCGCCTTCTTTGGCTAAATACTGCCTTGTAAATTTGACATGTCTTGTGAATGAATGCATACAAACAATAAAATAAATGCTCAAGTAAAAATAACCACGCTCACCAATAAACCAGCCACTACACCATATGCAATTCAATCAAACATGAATAAATAAATAAATACCTAATCTCCCACTAGTCAAGCAGATCATAAGAACTCCCACTGACTAAGAGAATCTAAAGACTCTCACTGACAAAACCATTTCTAGTCACTCCAATAAACTACCTTAACCTGTCTCTACATTGCCCTAGAGATCAGCACTATGACTGGTACAACTAGAGAACCTAAGATTGCACAGTCTAACCTTTGAAAAATTATTCACCATAATTCAGAAAAAATATAGTTAACATTACAAGCATTCATTTATCTTACAACATCATAAGCTCCATAATAGCATGACTTCATTCTAATTAGTTGAAGAGAAAAAATTTCAATCTGATATTCCAAGTAACAACAATTACAATTTCAATGTGAGAAAACAAAATGTTAAGTCAAACAACAAATTAAAATCAAAAGAGTGGAAAAACCATTTGAACGTAAAGAAACTAAATAATTCCAACTCGCATTCAAACCAACAGTCTTCAGAACCAACCTACTGAAAATACCTAGAGAGTCCTAGAATCTTTATCCTTTTCTAGCTATGTTTATCTGACTTAACAGTATTTGGTCAAACCACCTATCTTTGGTCAATCTACCCATCTTTAAGCAATGTACTTTGAAATTAGCTAATAATAACCTTATCACTGACTCTATCTCTCCCCTTGAGTAATGCAAGCCACCTAGACCTGAACATATTTTTCTAGCAAAGAATGGGATATCTAATATATCAAAGCAATCTTTGGGATAGCCGTTCTTAGACGAATACACCAGTGTATGAGTCTAAACATAATATCAAACAACAAAAGACCCATACTGTCACACCCCAATTCTAGTTGAACCAGAAGTGTAAGTGAACCGTCACTAAACCAATGGTTCACACCAGGATCTCAATAAGACCGTGTCCACTCGTACAAACCATTGCACATAACCATAATCAGAATACAATAAAATACAGTGGAAGTCTTAAATTAAATGAACTGAGTACTGCTATTGATAAATAAATTATCCAGTTATTCAAAAAAATACCAAAACGTAAATAAAATATCTTTACATCCCAACTAAAAATCCAACTGAAAATAATAAATAAACTAAATCAAATCCTAGAGGTACACGTAGAAAGGACACTCGCATGAAGCGTCATGCTCATCCTCTCCTGCTTGCACTTCTAAAGCAGCGACACCTCTATACGTCGGAGCATCCATATAGTTTTCCATAGTATAACCTGCATCAACATCTAAAAATAGTGTGTACACAAGGGTGAGCTCACAACTTAGCTCAGTAAGACAATCAGGCAATGCAACAAACATATGCATGAGTAACATTCACATCATGGTCTGGTTTTAAGTTTGCAATGTGCTATAGAAAGGATTGGCGGCCACCGCACCTCTATACACGAGTGTGTGAAGCCGCCCAATGGATCAAACACCATTGTCGTCCCACATGCACCCACCATGGAATAAAGATAGAGCTAAAGCGTCCGGATCAAACACCGTCAACACTTCCCCTGATACCCTATCCATACCAACACGTAAGCCCCTATTGGCGAGGGCTTACAAACTGGGCTAGCAACTAACCAATCCTATATGTCATCACAGTAGGCCCTATCCCAGCATAACTCCCTACGGCATAGAGATAGAGCTAGAGTCTAGTGGTCAGGCCGAAGACCACAGTGCCACTTCCTCCCCCTGATACCCTACACGCACCAAGCATGCTAAGACAGAACAATACAAAAAGGTGTTAGTGTGAGGAATGATCCCAGACCCCCGGCCCTTCCCATTCCACACACCAACGAAAACAATCACATGCCTAACAGTCACATCCTAGCATAGCGAGTATGTATGAACAATAATAATAACTGAAAGTAAAGATGACATGCGAGTATGCACAAACATCAGTCCACAGAATCATAGTTATTAACAATGTTTTACTGTTATTAAATTATTAGGGTTTAGGTTCGATTCCCTTACCTGACGCTTGTTTGATAGCTTGCTCCGCATTACAGAATCCAAACTCGCTATCACAAGGTCTATACGATGTTAGGGTTGAGTTAGAATAGTTTTTTTAGGGTTTACGTTGGTCGAAAAACCAATAAAATCAAAAACACTCCTCACAGAGCAGACCGGTCACAGGTACCGGTCACAGGTACCGGTCGCAGGTACCGGCCGCGGCACTGTGGGGAAAGGTGCGACCGGTATGGTCGACCGGTCCCCACAGACCAGCCTCCAGGAGATATCGGTCGCAGGTCCTGTGCGATCGGTATGTCTCCGGAAGACCATACATTCGATTCTCGCCTTCCGTCCGTTATCCCCTATTGATTCTAGGGTTTCTCCTATACATTCTAGGTCTGAGCATTGAGTTAGAGTTGTTTCCAACTCCATTCAAGTCCTAGTTTCGACGATCTTCAACCTAGAACTTGAATCTAGGGTTTACCGACTAGATTAGGGTTTGACGGCAAAATAGGGTTTAGATCAATACCTCGCTTTGCATGGTATTGATACAAACATGACTAACCATCCTAGAACGATTTAAGTAGAGGAAGGTTTAAGCACTTACCGTCAGTTCGTGGTAATGTGTTATTCGTCCAACGGTAGTGACGGCTCTTCCCTCTCCTTCCTAGCTTCTTCTCCTTCTTCAACCTCTTTCTCCTCTCTAGGGTTTGTGAGGATCAATGGAAGAGGTTTTAAGAGGTTTAAGGGTCCTTATATAGGTTAGGGTTAGGTTTAGGAAGTCTCCTAACATTAGAAAAGTCTTTCGGTTTGAAATTTAGAAAGTGGGACCCGTAGAGATCCTTTTCCAGATCTAAGCTGCGCAGGCCATACCGGTCGACCGTCGACCGGTACCATCGATCGATATGAAGTTTATCATACTTAAATTGGTCCGTTTCCATACCTGGTTGTCATCCACTCGTCCCGTCTGGCCCGGTGATGATTGAAAGACCTGTTACGACATGAATTAAAATGTTTAGATTGGGTTCATGGAGTGCGGGTCTTACACATACACACGCCTTTTACTTACACTAACCATATCAAAATATCTATGCAAGTAAATATCCTTTTTCCAAGAGTTAACCAACTACACATTCTCCTTTAGGATAAACATGCAGTGTGCAGTAACTATGAAAGAATAATAACTCTTGGAATCCCATCACCTTTGGGCTAATGAGACCCCTAAAACCAAAATCCTTTCAAATTATGTACATGAATATACTTTAGTCTTTGATAGTGCCACCTTTGGGCTAACATTGTCTTTCTTAGTTGCTTTTCACACTTGGGAGAATAGTGTACAATGTATCATTTTATTATATATGTAAATGCACAACTTAGGATTTGAGAACACCATGTTGGAACTGAGTATACCACTTTGGTGGAATCTACCCAATCTTCACATGATACCCTCAAACCCTCATTTGAACAACATTTGACAATGTCACCTTTGGGTGTACATCACCTTTACACAAGCATTTACATATATATTCAATTTTAAATTTGAAGACATCACGATGAAACTAAGTGTACCACTTTGGTGGGATCGACCTAATTCCACAATGATATCCTTAAATCCTACTTTGTAGCACCATGTGAGTCAACAAACAAAATATCATGCACATATAATCATCTACAAATATCTGGTACAAAAATAACTGACAAACAAGCAGAAAAACTATAAACCGGAATAATTTGGGGCAATTTTTAGTCAAAATCATATTCCCCAAATCATCAAACTATATCAAATTATGTATTAAACTGTAGAGCAAGAAAATACGAACATAGCGCAAAAAACTGCGTCAAAATCCAACGCTTCTAGCGCCCACAATTGCCGATCAAAGTCAGCACATGCATTCTTGCATCCTGAACCGGTTCTAGCCGGTTCACCTTGGCTCGGTTCAGTCTGGCTGGGTTCCATTATGGGCTTACCGAACCCACTGTAAAACCTTTTTTTTTTAAATACTTTGGTCCAGACATAACCAAACGGTTTGGCACGAAATCGAACTACGGCTAAACCCTAAACCGACTGGCGGCTCAACCACCAGTCCAACTGGTTTGCTATTTGGGTTTTTTGGTTAATTTTTTGGGCCACCGGGTCGGGTTCTCAGGTCATGTTGGTGGGTCAATGGGGTCGGGTTGGCGGGTCACAATTAGGGCTAGGTCAAAGGGTCTTCGGATCTTTGACGAGGCACCCGAGTCAAACGTGTTGACCACACGTGTGACATGCAAGCCTGGTCTTGGGTCGACTCGGTCAAACCCGCTAGGGTTTTCGAGTTAACCGTACCTGACGTCAGCCCTTCTTTTTTTTTTTGAATTAGCCACCGGCACGTGGATCTCAAGTGCTTTTTCAGGCGGTGCGTGAGAGCGCGTCCGGACACTTTCGGCGACCTACTTTATGTCACTGGCTCCGTCTCTCCAAGACCTACAATCCTATATAGTTTATTTCATCTTTTACCAGTTAGAAAAAATGTTTGAAGGGCCAAACCCTAGATAGGTTCGTACAAAGAATTTTGGGAGAAAAATCTCTCTCTTTCTCAATCCATTCAAATTTGCAGTCTCTAAAATACTTACCCATCAAACCTAGATTTGTGTGAGAGGCTCTAATACCAATCGTAAGACTTTTTCTGTTTTCTTTAGGTTTTCCCATGGGATTTCCCATGAACCGTAACAGATACACCACACAGATTACTAGAACACAATGGGTACTAAAAAGAGATGATGAGATACATACCTCTTGTTGTAGATTGATTTCCGACCGTTTTCTGTAGCTTTGAATACTTTGATCAGAGTCTTCCACAGTCTACCGAGAATCCCTTTGCTTCTCTCTACCTATGAGAATAGGAGAGGAAAATAACCGTGGTTGCGGGGACTCTAACCATTGGTATATATAATATCACCCCATCCCTGGACCAGTCCCATAGTGGACCAGGTTAGTCCATCTCTAATCATACTTAAACTGGTCTACATGTAACTAGACTCCCACTGAACCAATTAACCGTATAATTAATATAGCCCACAATAATATTCTTATAAACTAATCTTTAATGGAAAACTTGATACTACTGACAACGTAGTTAAAACCTCTTTCCATTTTGCAATAAGATTCAAATGAGAACTCTAATTATGTCCTCTTAAACTTATCAACAGTAATTGATTACTGTTAAGATTTACTAATTTCCAACCCCAGTAAAAGATAGTCATGAGTGGCCCAACATTGAAAAAGCAATCTTTGGACCAACACAGCAATCTTTAGTCACTGGGCTGAAAACCCAAATTTGTGCCAAGGACAGATATTTTTAGGACATTTTCATATCCAATTCCAATTAAAAGATGAGACAAACAAAATTGATATGATGCCAATCTCTTGACACCCACTAGTTTCTCTTATGCAGGTGAGCATGCAATTTAACTGGGGCTTCAATAATTTCATGTGATATTGTACCATTGACTGCATGAACAAGTCTCCTTTCTCTTGTATGTGTATGTATGTTTCTGTTTTAAATGTTTGCTGGAATCTAATGCGAATTTTTTATCATCACTTAATTCAGTTACTTTTTTTTTTATGTAGGAAACTATAATTGGATTTGATGTTTAATACAGAGGTTCGACAAATATTTAGGACCCGAGCTAAGATTATTTCATATATTTGAAAATTTCTTGATTATCTTAATTTCTTGGAGGTTTGTTTTTGTCCTTATCAGGTACCCCCCATTATAGTTTCGAAACATCACCTACCACCCATACTTCAAAAAACATCAACTACACCCAAGTAACTGACGGAGGAAACGGAAATAAGCATTAAACATATTTACCCTTTTTTTTTAATTGGAAAATTTTAAAAACTAGTAAAATTACTAATATGACCCTTCTCTTTCCTTTTCTCTCTCCCTCCCTCATCTTCTCCTATCCAAATGGAGATTCGTTTGGAGATTAAATTTGGAAAACAAGGATAGACATATACCCTTAAATAGTGATTAAAATGGGAAAAACTAGACGAGATCGAAAAATTTCCGAAAGGATTTTTTTTTTGGATAAACTCTGTGATCCTACTGATTACTCAATCTACAAAAACGAATGGCATGTGAAACTAAAGAAACTCATATTTGACAACTCTTTAATATTCCCCATTTTTTCTCTAATTTTTTTCTTCTTTCTCGGCTGCTTTTCTACAAATTTCTACTTTGTATCACGATTTGTATCGTTTTCTTTTTTCCCAAGTGCAGGAAAATTAATGGAATCCAAAACTGGGACTGAAATCAATATGAACATTAAACCCAATCATTTTCAGATCTGGATTGAGTTGTGAAGAACGCAATAACAGTTTGCTTACTTTGATTGGAGAAGAAGAAAGAAGAAGAAGAATAGAAGGATATGGAACCGGAGCTCTCACATTAACAGTTTGCTTACTTTGATTGGAGAAGAAGAAAGAAGAAGAAGAATATAACGATATGGAACCGGAGCTCTCACATAGGAACCTCATCGATTCCCACCAACAGTTCTTAATTTTTTCAGACGAAGATTGCCGACGGCCAAAGCTTTGTTGCGACATTGTCGGGGAAGAAAAGGCTTGCATCGTCGTCGGCGAAGATAATCGGAGAAGAAAGGGTAGATCTAGAGAAGAAGAAGAAACAGGATTTAGATTTAGGGTTTTACCCTCCTTAAGTGAAGGAGGGTAAAATCGTCTTTTAACATTTCATTAAGGGCGTTATTGTCCATTTCAAAATCAATTTTGGGTGACATCAGCAACTAACGGAATTTGTTTAACGGAGTGGATCTATTTGATTAACGGTGGTAAACGTTTGGGTGGTAGTTGATTTTTTTGAAAGGTGTGGGTGGTAGGTGATGTTTCGAAACTATTTTGGGGGGTAGCTGAAATTTATTCTTTCTTTTATATAATGATTTTGACTGTTTTGGAGCTTACTCTTTTTTTGCTATTTGCAATATAATTACTCATTACCATAGGTTGATGCTTTACATGAGCTGCACAAAGTATAAATGTAGATAAAAATGAGTTGTTGAAGAGGTAACCAAGTTGTAGTCAGTTATACATGAGTTGTGGTAGACCTCCTGAAATCAAAGAATAGGTCACGAGGGGTGGATTGGGTATTCTGGCGGCTACTTCGATGCTTAAGTTAGTTCTCAGAACAATCAGTATGAAGTATTATAAAAAGAATACTTCGTGAGAGGGGGGTAAGGTTTGAGTCAAGAGAGAATGGATGTAAAATTATTCGTCATGAGATAATTAGGAAGTTAGCTAGCCCTTTTACCTTTGAACTCTAGTGTATTTATAGAGACTCGAGGCACTTGCTGAAGTGGTCTGAACTTCCTATGTAGTAGAGACAGTTGAGAAACTGTCTGGATGATGGTTTACCGTTGGATAAGAACCCAACGGTCAAGATGATGGCAGTTAATGGCATCATGTGTGCCAATCCTGGTATATAGTTGTTGAGTGGAGAATGGTTCTATACCAGAATAGAAAACCACCAACTCTATTAGCCTTGTAACACGTGGCTGATAACTGAAGTCGTCAATAGTTAATTGTATAAGTCGTTGGATGATGATCCTACGGTCATGATAGATATGGTTATGGGTACACATCTCCTTAGATTTCACCCTGTTTCTAGGGAAGTGATTGATAAATGCGGTTGCAGGTGCATATCCCCTTAAGTTTCTCCTTGTTTATAGGGGAGTGATTGATAGAAATCCAAACTGTTGAACAGTCCCATTGTATTTAGGGGAATCACCAGTATCATTAGATTATCCCCGTGTTATATACATGTTGTGATATGTATGCCCATAATAATGTGGACACATGTCGCTCTGTCATTGGTCAACGGAATATGCTATCAATAGTTTTGTTTTCCAGTTCATATTAGATCCAGTTTCATTTTATTAGAATTAAGAAAATAACAAAAAATTACTTAATTTTTGTTCCTGAAGTAACTCTCATCAACTACTACTATTATGAGATAGGGCGATTCAGGTGAGATCCAATATAAATCCAACTTTTTATTCACTCATGGGATCCGGGCAGTCCTGAGGGGACCAGCATGGCTCCTCTCTTTTTGAGAATTCATACATTCCTTATCAGTGTATGGATAGCTATCTCTCGAGCACAGGTTTAGGTTCGGCCTCAATGGAAAAATGGAGCACCTAACAACGCATTTCACACCGACTTTTGGGTGCGATGCAGGGGTCAATATAGGGGCCGACCCTTGAAAGCAGTCAAACTGTCAAGCAGAAGGGTAGACCAACACTGCAAATTGATGCTGCTCAAGATTTTGATTTATTTCCTATTTAGTTGTTTCTTTGGATTGTTTCCATGTTTTAGCTTTTCTTCTTTGTTAAGCTACCCAGTAGGAGATTTATTGCATCTTTAGTTTTAGTTAGGCTCTCCTTGGTATGTATTATAGAATTAATTATATAGTACATTATGAGATATGTAGTTTGGTATGATTATGGTATTTATTTATATTTAAAATAAATTGATAAAATCTAAAATCTACAAATAGATTAGAAGGTGTTTATCATTATGATGCAAACCTAAAGATAAGCCAACCAAGATTGGAGACTGGTAGAGAATAGAGATAGGTAATAGAATTTCACTAAAAGATAACTTTGACAAGTTAGAGTCCCACTAGTGCTTGTTGTAGGAGTCTCACCTAAACCCACTTGAGTCACACAAGCAAAAATATATAGTTAGAGCGTTCAAAAAGAAAAGTATATGCAAAATTTGATTGATTTTTTGTGGATGTCTTTGAGAGTAACTATGATTGCATTATATAGATATGAAAATCTTGAGTACAACAAAAGATATTAAAGTCATTTTAAAATTAGAAAACCGCTTTGGAATTCCCCATACATAGATAATAATTTCTATACATAAAAAATTAACCCAAGATATTGAAACGGTTCCCAAGACATGGGAAACTACAAATAAGTTTTTGAAAATGAAAACATTAACACTATCTTGGAAAGTAAAACTCATTATATTAATTCACCTAGAAACTTGAAAGGACTGAAAAAGGACTTAGGTTCTCTTTGGTATCATTTTTATTTTTGCTGTTTGCTTATTTATCAAAAAATATTTTTAAAAACTATTTTTTTATCAAAAATAAAATGTTGTTTGATAACTACAATAAAAAATAGATTTGGCATTCCTATGTCTAAAAATAATTTTTATAAAAAGAAATCAACCACAACCCAAACAATTAATCATCCAAATCTCAATTTGGGAAGACCAATAGATAGACCATAGACCATTAAATCGTTAATGAAGTCAGAGTTCAGATGAAGCAATCTCAAATAATTAAACTTCCAACAATTATAGTCAAAAGGCTAAAAACAAAGCACGTGTACAAGAAAATCACAAGAAAAGGCTAGAAGAAATTGGGTGAAACATAGAGAGGACAAGCCAAGATATCCCCTACGAGATCTCAAAACAGAAAACTTCCATGAACTCAGACATAATAAATATGAAAGCAATACTATGAGGAAGAAGAAAACCTCTGTAAAGTGATGAGAATTCAGCCATTGCGGTTTTGATCGGCTGTAATAGAAAACTTCCAAGAACTCAACCATTGGGGTTTTTGTCCATTTTATATTGTGCTTCCTTCATCCCTTTTTTTTTGGATTTGATGCGAAAAACTTTGTAAAATGAAAGTATCTATCAATTACAAAAACCTAGGAGCAAAATTGGAAGAGACCACTAATAAGTAAGAACCCAGAAATAATGGGTTTTTACTGTAGAGAAAAAAAAATGTGCAAACACAAAAAGAGAGACAGAAAACCTTGGTCAATCTCGAAGTCGTGAAGGAAATTGAGGGTTCATTCCTCCCATGGCTCCTCTTGAAGTTCTTCAATGTCGGCCATTTTAGGTTTCTTCTTTTTTTGGTTCTTGTTTCAAACTATTACAGTAAAGAGATGAGAATTAGGGACTTGAGTAAAAAACCATAAGAGGGCATTCTGAGTTCAAAACTAATGATTTCTTCTTCAAAAACTATTAATAAAAAATCACTTCTGTAATTTCGTTCCTTCACGAAACGCTAATGCTTCCACAGATGGTTCCTCTTCCCATACTTTTTTTTTTTTTTTTTTTTTGTGAATTCCCACACCTGAATGAATGACTTATCATTCTAACCTCTAACTGATAAACAACTTTATGTTTTTACTCTCAAATTTAGAACCATTGGAGACTACAAAAATAAAAAATAAGTGGAGTAGAGACAGAAAATACATTTGACAAGGCTTATCAAATTCTTAATGTTGAGATTAGTCCATATTGGTTCTAGTCACAGGAGAGTGTTTAGAGTGAGCCCATATAGAAGTTGTAAGTCCATATGGAAGTGAATCTACTTTATTAAAAAGTGGATTTGAAATTTCAAATTTGAATTTCAAATTTCTCTTTAAGTGAGTTGATGAGAAAATGAAAACTCTTACTTTTTTAAAATAACAAAAGGAGTTATTACTCTCAAGGAAATAAAGAGATTTAGTGGAATTTGTTAAGGAATGTGAAATCTCTTTGAATGAGCCATTGATATCGTTTTGAAGCTCTCTTTTTGCGATTTCTCTTGAAAAAGAAGAAGTGCAGATTTTATGCCGAAGGTTCTACCTCAAGGTTTTTGGTATCTCTAATGCTCTCTTATTTTGTCGACGGATCGGAGAAGCAACGGGTGCTTTCCAGTGGTTTTCTCAAATTGATTGAAAGATTATTTAGGACTTCTAGATGTGAGAAAATACAATTAAAATGATGATTGAGAGGTAACATTGTACTCTTTCAAGTTATTTGTTTGTGTTACATTTTCTTGTGATCTTCAAGTTTAGATACAAAACTTGAGAAGACTAAATCTTGTAATCCCATTATCATTATAGTATAAGCTTTTGATTGAACTAGGTCCCGTGGTTTTTCCCTTCACATTGAAGGGTTTTTCACATAAAAAATATTAGTGTTGTGGTTGTGGCTTGTGGATTGTTTATTTGTTTCTTTCATTTTGTTTCTTGGCTTGATATCTTTGATTCACACATAAACGGAAAGTATTAACACTTAATACTTTGGAGGGAATTGAGACTGGTAGTGATCACCATGTGATCACTTTAGAGGTGCTTGAGGACCAAAACAAAAGATAAGCACTGGTTTTGTTATCTGAATCGTCTCGCCTACCATGGCTTCTTAAAGCAAAGAAGAAAGAAAAAGAAGAGTCTTGATCATTTTCTTGTTTTGTTTATAATGTGAGGATGTTTTTCATGTTCTTTTAGTTTTTTATGTTAAGTCTACATGTGTGGATATTTTTTATTTATTTCTAATTTCTATGTGTTTAATATTCGTCATTATATATTGATCAATTGCTATGGACATTTACGACAAAATAGATTTCATCACTAAAAGCTCATTGTTGTCATTTCTTATTTGTATACTTACTTAGAACATAAAAAAAGAATTGATAACAAAAATAATGGTGAGACAACTTCCCAAATTACAAAACAATCGATGCACATACGCCAACTTGCAGGTCATGCTTTTTTATTTGAATTGCTAAGCCCCAATTCACATCTAAGAAGATTTCAATGACTATTCCATATGTTTAAAGATCATTTTACGAGGCTGGTGTGTGCATTAAAAGAGAGAGAATTAATGGTAAACAAATATCACACTACATTGGAGGAACAATTGGTAATGACAATATTAGTGATGGCCTATAATGTTAGAAGTAATGTCATCTAGGAATGGTTTCAACACTCAGGTAAAACAGTGAGCCATTACTTTCATAATGTATTAGCAGAACTACAGACATTTGCTAGGGAGATAGTACAACCCTCTCATTTGAGGAAACACCACCTCAAATCAAATTAAGTCAAAAGTATTATTCGTTCTTTGTCAATTATATCGGAGCAATAGATGGAACACATATAAATGCATCAATTTCAATTGCAAAATAAGTACCATATAGATCTAGTAGAAATAATAAAATTTCCTAAAATGTATGCACTGTATGTTCATTTGATATGTGTTTTACATACATTTGGGCTAGTTGGGAAGAAACAACACATGATAATCAAATATTATGGGAAGCCATCAACACTCCTTCTTTGAAATTCCCCCATCCACCACCAGGTATTGTTCTGTATTTTATTTTTAGTTTTTTTTTTAAATGTTATAGATTTGAGCAAGTCTAACGAGCTTCTAATTGTTAATCTTAATTTTGTAGGAAAATACTAGCTTGCTGATTCTAGATACACACATACGCCTGGTTATATGACTCATTACAAAAATGTTCGATATCATCAATAAGATTTTAAGCATAGACAATCCGAAGGGCAGAAGAGCTATTTAATTTTACATATTCGTCATTAAGAACTGTTATTGTGAGATCTTTTGGTGTCTTAAAGAAGCATTTTCCTATTTTAAAGATGATGCTGCCCTATAATTCAAGACCCAAGTTTTGATTGTAATTACTTCTGTAATTTTACAAAATTTTATTAGAAAGTAAGTGTCATCATATTGACTTTTTCAAAAAACAAAAATGGAGAGCTTGATGATGAATGTCAAGATAATGATAATGACAGTGATGATAGGACTGTGAACATTGAAACTGAGATAAGTGCTACACAACAACAACAATGAGAATGATATCAAAAGCAAATTGCAAATCAAATTAAGAAAGTATATCAAAATTAATGAGGATGAAAGTGTGTGTCTATTGTGTTTTTTTATTTTTCATGCAGTACGATTTTTATCCATTATGTTTTTTTTTAATTTATTTTTTTTATTGATTTTAATAATTGGTGTATTTTGGAGTGGATCCATATTGTTTGGGTCCATTTTTATTGTATGCAATAGGTGGATCCATTTAATAAAATTATAAAAATTATTTTGGACATTAGATATGCCAATCTTTTTTCTCATTCTGTAATCTATTTTTGGTTGTAGTTACCAAACAATTTTTTATTTTTTACCATAAATGATTTTCAAAAATGATTATTGATAAATAGATAAAAAAAACAGAAATAAAAATGGATCCAAAGGGAGCCTTAAAACCCACGTGCAATTTGAAATTGCGTAAAAACTTAATCAAAAATGATTTTTGGCCAAAAATCAAAATGATTTTTGGCCAAAAATCAAAATGATTTTTGGCCAAAAACCAAAAACATGTTTTAACCTTTTTTTTGAATTTGACCTTGTTTTTATTTATTTTTTCTTTTCATAAATAGCACCCAAAAATTATACCCAACACTTACAAAAACAAAAAAATTTATTTAATTATCAAAAATGAAAATAATACCAAAGACAGCCTTAGACTTTAATTATGAATCTTATATTTCACTAATAACTCTTAGACTTTTAAATTCGTATGGATCATTTATTACCCATATATGGGCTTCAAAATTGACCCAATACAAAAGAAAACATAACAAATTATCCTAGTCCATTACTCATATAAGCCAATAGGTTACTTATTAACCCATTATATTAGGTTTTGGGCTTGGTTTGAGCTTATTCCAACGTGAATGCTTTTGCTGAAACATATCTACATCAACTCTCCTTTTCTCAGAAAAATTCAACCTCGAGTTTTGTACAAGCGAATAATCAATTACTTATGATGTACGTCTAGCTTTAGCCCGTAACAGTACTCTAGTAGCACACAAACATCAGGGATGTAGTCTTGTAGGGGTGGAGCTCACTCTTCAAAGCATAGTTATTTAATTCTCCAAATTATTCACGAATTATTCTTCCGAACCAAATAATACGAATTCTCCCGAATTCGAATTATATTTAATGATTCTTTAAAATTCTCGTATTTTTTGTGCAGAAATAAATATCACGAATAATTCTTTCATATCCGAATTATACCGAATAATTCTTATACTTAAAAAAACTATTAATATCCTAATGGAGGCTTAATGCCTTAACTACTATTCTCAAACAAAGTTTTTCCAAAAAAAAAACAAAAAACTTAATGCCATAACTATTTGCATTTTTTTAATCTAAGACTAATTATAAGTTTAAAAATCACATTATAATATAAAACAGATCATTATTTTCATTTTTTTTCCAATGTGAGATTAAATATGAGTACGAAAATCAAATCATAATATAAAACAAATCATTAATTTCATTCGACAACATGGAATTAAATATGAGTATAAAAATCATACCATAATACAAAGCAAATCATCACTTTTGTGAGCTTTTTCAATCGGGATTAAATATGAATCTAAAAATAAATATTATATTAACCATGAGAAAGTAATTAACGAACATGGAAAAGAGATGGATTTCATGAGGGTAATTGAATGAATTTATGAAAATATTTGATTTTATGAACATCAGCTCCACTAGATTAGTATTGCAATCATAATAAAATATAATGATCCACATTATATATTGTAATGAAATCTAACAAATCCACCGTTATACACACATACCCATCTATTATGTATTATTTTGTTATTTATAAATTAAATATTATTCTAATGTCACTTATATATTATGCAGGTGTAATAATGGATTGATAGGAGTATCAAATATTAAAAATTAATATCCAAATTTTTTGTCCGAATTTTTTTTAGACAAAAGAATAATTCCCGAATCGAACCGAATTCGAATTTTATTTTAAGTCCGCTTTTTTGACCGCATCTTTGACCGAATTCTTAAATTATCGAAGCAACTCATTTCGAATTATTCTCCTTCCAAATAATTCCCAAATCCGAACTAAATAACTATGCTTCAAAGTACTTCAACGGGATCACGAATTCAATGTGCTCATTGAATTGCTTGTTTTGCATTCCTTTCTCTTGCAATTATATAGCCGAATACAACTCTCTAGAAGATACGATTCAGTTATAGACCTACGGTTATAACAACTCCAACAACCTCTAATCCTACAATTATTACATCTCTCCTGTGCTAGGTGGCCATAGTGTGATCGTAACATAAACATTTCGATTTAAAAAACACAGCACAAAAAAGCGGCAACATATTGAAATGTAATTACCTAAATGCCTACATTTAAAGTTCAAATCAACTATAACATCCAATAACAACCTATAATAATTGCCACATTCAATTTCTAATTCCTTAACCCATTATGAATTCCAAAATATATCATCTAATTGCATCCGGGGTTTAATGGAAGGTTTCAACAGAGATGGATGGGAACAAAACATAAAATGAAATAGAGATAAACTATTTTTTTCTTTTTTGGGTTAAGTAAATAGAGATATACTAATTTGCAAAAGAAAGTACTCACAGGCAATATAAAAGGCTATCAAACTAATCTGCCTATTGCAGAAATAAAAGCCTGTGCTAATGCAACAAAAAATGCTATCTTTTTTTTTATTTTTTTTTTCTTGTGCTAAAAATCAACAAAGATTTCGATTAATATAAGAAAAATTGATGGAAATGATGAGATCTAGGTAAACCCATATTTAGTAAATACCGTATCGTATTTTTTTGCACCGTTTAAGATGTCTTTTTACGTATGTTTGCATATAGTTGGATTTATTCGCCTGTTTTATAAGTGTCCATATAAAACACATATAATATGTAATACCCCAGTTTATGTGGTATTTTAATTTGATTTTTTTTTCAAGAATTTAGTTAATGTTTCTGCCTTTAAGGGGCATTTAGTAATTTTCAGCTACTCCTTGTGGTAAGTAGTTAATGATTATAATATTATGTATTGGTTGTTGCCATGAATTTATTATTAATCCTTGTGTATAACAACTGAATTTGCTGTATTTTACATTTTCTGCGATTAGTTTATATGCTTGTGGAAATAAATTGCTAAGTTTATATTCTTTTGGAAGTATTTTGAAATTAAATACCAGCTTTGGATGTGAGAGGTGGTGGGCCCACTAGTTGAGGTGGTAGCCACTTGGTAGAATTTTAGGCAACGCTTTGATGAGTTGAAAATGAAAAAAATAAATAAATAAATAAATAAATCTGATATGGCATTGGGGTGATGTGATAATTTCTGATTTTGGGTTCTTTTTTTTTTATTAAAATCTGATTTTGATGGGCTTTATTGTAATTATAAAATATATGGACAGATTTGTAATTTGAATAATTTTAAAAGGCCTTATTATAATTAGACAAGATATGGAAGATAGATTCGTAATTTGAATAATTTTGAAAGTCTTTATTTGTAAATTTAGAACTTTAGATGGGTACCATGGATTTAATGTTAATTTCAGCATTTCATATGTTAATAGATAGGCAGAAAGGGTAATTGGGTAAATTGACCTATCTTAATCCCAAATTAGACTCAAGTACATATACAACCATACAAGGGAGGTGGGAATGATAATTCATTAGAGAAAACAGAAGAAGAAGAAGAAGAAGGGTGGTAGTCCCTTAACCCTTTCTGAAATTTATGAACCCATTCTGAAGAGAGGTTGCTGTGAAAAGAAAATCAGGAAGAAGAAGAAGAAGAAGAAGTGTATGCTGAAAATCCCTCATCTTAACCCTGAAATTTTCTATTTGTTGCTGTAACTGAATTTGCCATCTGAACTCAGCAGATGAGGATATGTTTTGGTTGGTGATGAGTGCTTGAATTCTTGCATGGATAGTGGTTTGTGTGAATTGGTTAGAGGAGTAGTGGACAGCGAACTTGCTGTCCAGGTTGAGGCCAGCCTCTAGAGGTGAGTTTTGACTTACCCCTTTGCTATTTCTGCTCATGGAAGGCCTGTAGATGTTAGGGGAAACATTGCATGTGTGAAGGATCCTACCTGCTGTACCCTTCTTTTCAGCCGTCAATGGCTGTAAGATTTAAATAAAGGAGAGCATGTATAAATTGAGTTTCATTCCATGATGTTAAGATGGATTGATGATGGGGAATGTAAATGGATGGAGGTTTGGGTTTGCTTCAGGGAGAATACAAACCCATTTAGTGAAATTTGGATGCTGGAGGTACACAATTGTGATTAAGGTCCATAACCAATCCACATTGCATCTTTGTTGGCTCATTGTGAGCCAGCTTTTGCCCAGGTTTTCCCCAGACCTCTGGTTTACCTCAGAAATATCATTTAAAATATATTTTTTTCCACCTTCTTTAGTTAGTCTAAGGCTGAGATTAATTAATTACATCATTTTCCCCTTCATTATAGCAAGTCTAAGTTGAGTTCTTGGACTCAAAGTTGCTATCTATTTGTGGGAGTCAAAATTTACAGGAATTTCTCTATTTATACTATATATACGAAACTTTTTAGGCATGTTGAGTATTATTTTATTACTTCTTGTGTGTTCCCCCTTTGCTGAATCTTAATGTCTTGTTATGATGAATGTGAAATGCAAGTGGATGATATATGAATAAGAATGATGTTATGTCATGATTTTAATTATTTAATGCATCTTATGAACTGAGCTATATGCATATATGATGCTGAATTTGTTTAATGATGAATTTATGCCAAGTTGGATAGAATTTACATGTATGTGTCGTCCTATGCAATTAATATATGAATCATATGAGTTATGAATGAATGTATGACATAATGAATGGTGTTTGGGTTATAAAGCACCTAGAACCAGAAAATGAAAGTTATGAAGGAAGAATGAAGGATGAATGAAAGTCATGAACAATTAAGAATGATGTTAGAACCCATGTTTGTTACTCCCTCCTCATCAATGGGTAAGATAATGAGTGGCGATGCTTTGCACCAGAATCCTGGGGATTCACTTCCTTTGGCAGAAGACCCCATTCTTCTGGGAAGTCACTCATCTGCCCAGAGGATGCAGAGTTTTGAAAACTCATTGCCCTCTCTGGGGCCAGATGTCTAGGACATCCAAGTGTTTGGAACACCATAGTTTATGCGAATAAGGGCTCTAACTTTGTACGCAAAGTAGCAAGCATAAGACCATTTCCTAGGTCATTTAGAATGATATTTAGGATTGTTGCATTCATAACATGTTCAAAACATGGAATTAAATGTTAATCAAGCATGTTGAGATTCTTGTGTTAATGATATGATATGCTTCATATGAACTGGTTTTCCCGCTTAAGTATAAATAGTTAAATTCTTTGCTGAGCTTAGTAGTTCATCCCAGTTTATGTGAATGATTTCAGATGAGTATGAGCCCATGCCAGAGGAGGAGCCTGCCCCTGCCTACAGGTACTGCTAACCTTGCACATGAGAGAAGAGAATCCTGAGCCCAGCGACTTCTTATCACTTACTTTTGAGACTTCACTTATGTTTCCACTGAGAAATCTCAAAGTGTGAAATCTACTGTATGTAATTAATTCCTTTTTGGAGTGGATCCATGAGACAGGCAGGCTATATGAATGCAATTACCTTTTGAAACATGGTAAATGCCACCAGTATATGTATGACAGATTTCCGTTGTATTTTTATGTCCATGTTTTATTTAAGTATGATGAATGTGATGCTGTAATTAGCTAGCTAGCTATATGTCTCATCAGACATAATCCTAGAATTTAGTCTTGTGTTGCCTTGCATGGGCTTTGAATTTTCACACTTTTAAGTTTGTGACAACTTTGAGCTTGGGAGAATGATGAGAGGAAGATGGATGTCTTATCTTTGGAATCCCTGCCGTTAGGATTTCGGATCCGTCCCATTGATGAACAACTTGTGAGTTTGCTCTTAGAGGAAGTTGTATTAAACATATATGAATTAATAAGGTATGCCTTTTTTTAATGCCAGATTTTAAATCTCCCTATTCAAATCTAAATATGTTTAAATTCTAATACATGTATGTATTCATATCCAAATTTACTAATTAACTATGAGTAAATCTAGACAAAAACAATACAATTAACTTGCCCCTCCACCTTAGGCATTGCCATCATCAGAGGCCAAACCAAGTCAACCAAGTCAACCAACAGTGAAAATCAGCTATGTAACAAAGGTCCAACTTCAAGGTTTTCTAGGGTAATCAAGTACAACACGGATTCAAATCCTCTCATGCCCCTCATGCCAACATGAGGAAAACATATACCAATACATTAGTATGTGTGCACAGTAAATTACAGCCACTATTTCCTCATGCAAGCACCTTCTTCTCAGAATGAATGAATGAATGAATGAATGAAAGAAAAGAAAAAAGCCCCCTCTTTTTTAGCAGAACAGAAATCGAGAACACTTTGGGTTTTCAAAAATAAACAAGTAGACAAATACCAGATGGTTAGCGAACAGAAAAAAGAAAGAATAACAAATCAAAGCAGGAGAAGAAATATAATGGCTTTGATTGATTGCAAGGAAAATTTTAAAAAAAAGGAAATTAAAACTTTTAATTTTTTAATCATTATTTCAAATAATATCACATCATGATTAAATGACTAATTCCATATCTTTCTATATTTAATAACTATCTTCTGTAATCATGACATCAATACTAGAGAATCGGTCCTATTACCTCCGAGTATTCCCAATCGAATCAGAATCGGGCTGGGAATAATTTGGATCCAGAATAATATTAGGATCCATTGGCTTGGACAGAAGACTAAACCAATTCTCAGTAATTTACTTTTCAAAACCCAGTCCCTAAACGATGCACAGTAGGTGGGCATAGGAATCCAATCAAAACAACCTACCTTCCAAACAATCTGAAATCCAGCCCAGCAAGCAAGTTTTTCAAAAAAATTTTTTTCCCCCTTAACTATATATGCTTTTTTTTTCCCCTCATATGCCGGCCGGCCGCCGGCTGCTGCCAGTCTAAGGGATCCAACAAGAGAAACAGTGTATCTCAGCTCCCTTAAAACAAAAAAAGCCAGCCATTACCACCGTTGGTTGAACATGTTCCTCAACCAGAACAGTTCTGTAAAATCTTTTACCAAAAGAAAATCAAACGATTCACGCACTATTGATGAAACAGAAACCTCCGAGAACACTAACTATCAACTGGCAAGCCAACAAGAGAAACAGTGTATCTACAGCCTCCCTTCAGGACAGCCCACCCAACCCACCCCCAACCCCTTCTCACCCGCAAAGAAGAATAAAATGGAATTGAAATCAGAAATTTCTACTTCTCGCTATGATTATGAGAGGAGAGAATGGCAAAAAAGTGATTGATCTTACTTCCATCCTGCACTTAAAGCATCAATTCTCTATCAAAAATCCAGCTGAAAGGAACTTTTTGTGCTGCTTCCTTGGCCCTCCCTTGAGCTCTTTCCTCCAGCTTTCTGATTCGTGGTGCCAACCCACAAATAAAGTGCTGAGCTTTTTGCCCCTCTCCAGAGAGACCAGTCAACTTCTCCACATTCCATCTAGCCACTAAAAATTCCAATATATCAGCATAGTCCTTGGCTGTATAGACCCCCAGCCGCTGGGCAATGGCAGAGAAGTGCTCAAACAGATAATCATCCCGGCCATCATACATTAGGTGGGCTGGCATTGAGATCTTTTTCCTCATCATGTCAGCAAAAGCCAATATGGTACCATCCGGGTCAATCTCAAAAAGCTTTTCAACAATTTTGGTATAAGCAGTCTCATGGCGCTTTTCATCGGCTGCAATGGTTCCACATATCTGTGCAAGAGTTATGTCTCCATGATCCTTGGCAAGCCTAGCTGTGTTACCATGAGAGATGAAGGTAGCCCTCTCCTGGAATGAAGTGTAGATGAAACCAAGGTAGGGATTGTTCTCTGTTCTGGGATCCTATAAAGACATTGTGGAAAGAAATAGCAATCAGACAGTCAGAAAGAATACAGAAAGAAATATCAGATCCTAAAGTCTCTTGACCGTAAATTGTTTCATTTTCACCCAGTTGATACCCCGGTAATAGTGAGCACCATAACCAGAGAAACATAGAAAGTTTGAAGACTTCAAAATAATACTCAATTCAATAAGTGAGTCACAGATTGGATGGTCTAGAGGAAAATCCACAAATGCAAACTGTCGGCTGTGTTTGGTTGCAAGGGGAATTGAAGGGAAGGGAAGTGAAATTTTTCAAGTTAAAAAGGAAAATTTTGTAATGATTACAACACATGCTATCATATTGCTATGTAACTAATTCCAAATCATTCCTTATTTAGTTATTAACTTACACTTCACTTTGCATTCAAATCCCTTGAATATAAAAAGTAAAATAAATTTTACATCTTAATAGTATCATTACTAAATATGTTAAGAAATTTAGGTAATTTATACAATCATTTTGTGTTACAACTATAGTTTCCTTTTTAAATTAAAAAATTCCCCTTCCCTTCCCTTCAATTCCCCTTGTGACCAAACACAGCCATCAGGGGGGAAAAAAGCATTATTTGGATTACAAATTTATCAAAATAATATTCAATTCCATTGTGAGTCACAATTGGATGGTCTAGAGGAAATCCACAAATGGGAACTGTCAGATAAAAAAGGCATCATTTGGATTAGAAAATTATCAAGGAAACCACAAAACATATCACTGATCAGAAACTAGAATCACCCAGTCCAATTTTGAAGCTATGGCCCTTGTATTCAGGCAATGACCTGTAAAGTTGTCCCACATGACATATTGAACATGGCACAACTGTGAGAGGAGTATTCTCTTTCTGCAAGTTTCATGTCTGTTAATTTTCGCAGCCAATTTGTCACCATGAGCAGCCATACAGTCATCTAAAAGGGATCAAACGAGAATTTACAAATTTTCACTTTGCAATTAGAATACAAGGGGACATGGTGACATGGTGACATGGTGACAAATTGACAAATTGACAAATTGACTGATAGTAACCGTTGGAAATTTTCACTGTCAATTTAGTCTCAGCTGGTAACTGTTGGAAATTTTTTAATTTCTTTTCCATGTAGAAATTCATGTGACCAGAGTTCATATTTAACCTAGACAAACTAATAGTGCCATGACTCACCATTCCTGATCCTATCAGATACTGAATTGTCCTCTCAATTTGCTTCATGTCTACTCGTCCAGATAGATAGAGATACTTGTTGAGAAGGTCCCCATGCCTGTTTTCTTCAGCAGTCCACGCCCTTGTCCACACAGCCCAGGAAGTGAGGCTTGCACCTGTTTCATCCCGAACTCCATCCAGGGTATTAAGCATTGTTTGGTAAGTTGGAAGTGCTTCTTCTGTTATCATGTCTCCAACCAAGACAACGTAGTAGTCATCAGGGATCTCCCTTGCTCGGTTCCTCAGCTCCTTTACCTGCTCCTCAAATCCCTCAGAGGCAGGATCAGGCAGAAAATCCTGCGGTTGCCAACACTTCTCAACAGGCTTCAAGTGTACCAAAATGTTCTTCTCTGCCCAATCCTCCATAGATTTAAAGATCTCAATTTTTTTGTGTGGCATGGAGTGAGTTACTTGTATATGCACCTCCCGGGGAGGGCTGAAGGGCTTCTTGAGATTGTCCACCTCCCTGCATATAATAGAACCTGAGGTCAGAAGCTTACACCACAGAACTGTGACCCTATATGCCACACTGATTTATGCTACACACTCGAACACAAACAACTGACATGTATGATTCTCTATGACATTACACTGAACGTGGAAAATTAAATGCAGACCAGGGGTCAGAAAACCCCAATTGGTCCACTAATGGGCTCACCCAAATAATAATCAACTCAAATAGGAGGTGCAATGGCAAACTGATAATAAACCAGAAGTTTAAGGGTGTAAATAGGTAAGTTAAAGAGAAAGGGATATGAAGGGGATTAGGAATTATTGAGCAGGGGGGACTAGAAACTAAAGTTAAGGAAAGGACATGAGGGGATTAAGGGTCAAGAGAGGGGTAATCAGGGAAACCAACTAAAAGCAAAATAATAAAATAAGAAGGAAATGGAGTAATACGTTGGGGGAAGGAGTTGTCTTCTTCCTCATGACTGTGAACCAACGTGGAACCAGCTAATTGATAAGAGATAACAATAACAGAATAGTAGGAGGGAAGAAGAATTGGAGGAAAGGTAAGAGAAGAAGAAGACCTGTGAGGAAGAACAGATTCAGACAAGAGAAGAAGATCGAGAGAGGAGGAGGAAAGAGAGAGACAGCCCACGGCTGCCATACTACGCGGCCAATAACCCAAAACCAACCCAAATTTTCAGTCTTCAATTCACACACACACACACAATATATATATATATATATATATATATATATATATATATATATATATATATATATATATATATATATATATATATATATATACAAACTAAACAATAGAAAGCATGTTAAACTCAAATTTGGAAATAAATAAACTAATAGATATCCTACATATCTAAAACGGAAAGAAATCCTATGAAATAACTTAATATACATGACAAATAAAAGCACTAAAAATAGGAGTCCATATCCGTCTCTTCTCCTGGGCCCACCACTAAATCAAAATTGGGCTTAGAGGCTTAAATATGAAATAGGACTATTACATAACACATTGATTTTTTCACACACACGACGACATAGGCTCCAAACACAACAAGCATGTCTCCACTACCATCATTATTGTTCTCATAATCAGGTTTTCCTGCTCAAATCATTCAAACCATAAACTTTCTGTGTTTTACGTTACTTGAACTAGGGAACAAAGTAAAACAGATCCTTTGAAACACTACCATTAAACATGACATGCATGCTCTCAGCAACCCAGTCATCAAATTAATAGGACATATTAAATGCCAAGGCAACAACAGTATCAATTAAATGAATCTCTCTCTTCTACATGATCAAGTAGATGGTTTGGTCATTAGTAATATTTGTTTTAAGGCCCATAAGATCTCCAAAGCACCAACTAATTAGATGGTCAAGACTCTTTTGACCATATACCACACATGGGTAGTGTCTTCATATCACAAAAACACATAGACATTTTGATTGTCAAGCTCCACATTCATCCCATTAAGCATCTCTAATAAGCATGGTGGCAATCAAAATATCCAGCCAAAATAGCTAGATATGCCCAATCTTGAGTTTTCCCATATCTCCTCCATGTACTCAGACCAGCACGATAAAAGAAGAAAAAAATTGTCAAACAATCAGAATAAGCCACTTCATATCTTGGTCGTCCGCAGAATACCCACCATTAACCATCAAGATATATTTAAGTTGAGTTTTTTGAGATTTTCTCCACGTCTCGAGACCAACTATATAAAAGTACAGCATTGTTAAACCAAAAGATTTGTTCTGCCAGCATAACAGCAAGTTTTGCAGAATCTTAAACCATCTAAAAGCATTTAAAAATGCAACCAATAATCATTAATTACATGCAAAGTATGATTGAGGCCATTCATTGGAAGGTGACCTCCTCATATGTCCTACAGGCAAAATTGCAGCAATTACTTGATTATGCACACCATTCTGAAGAATGTACTATTACTGTATATTCTAATGAGTCAAGACCTTTCAACATCAAATGAATAGTAGTGTTAGGGAATTACACCACGCTGTCAATATAACCTCGACACGTAGGACTCGACCAACGAGCCACGTGGAGATCCCCAATTTGGCACCAAAAAAGCATCTTCACCAACTCAAACGCAAGAGCAAAAGGGCAAAAGCGGCATTTTGGAAATATACACTATTCACTATAAATAGGGCAAATCCCGAGATTTCAGATACTACAACATTTATTACTCATTTACTCATCCTTGGGATTATCGCTCTGACACTTGGGACGGAGAATCTCTCACCTACCCCACTTACATTTAAATATTGTTGTGGGTTCGACACCGAACCCATCGACTGTTCACAGAACCCTAACTTTGGCATCAGAGTGGACACGAGGCCACAAGCCCACCTCCTCCCCTTGCCGTTGCTTGTCTTGCAGGTCTAATCAGTTTGATGGGCCAAGGAGACGGATCAGGGCCGAAACAGTTTGGCGCCCACCGTGGGGCCTCTTTGAGATTCGAAGTCAGAAGATAAAGCCAAAGAGAAGTCTTGAGTCATGAGTCCAAGAAGAACACGAAGCCAAAGGGTCAGTCCCAACACCCCTCTGATCGACCAACGGATGAACCTCGAAGATAAACATAGGTCGGAGCCACGGCCTAGCAGAGATAGAGGAAAGCGAGCGGCCGAGCCGACACCCTCGCGAGAGGCATTCGTCACCTACGAGCAGTTTGAAACCGTGGCACAGCAACTCGCGGTGCTGACCAGATTTGTACAGGGGCTACAGACCCTGATCGCTGAGGCCACATCCCGTCCCCCCACAGGTGTCGTCCCTCCGACTGATCCACATCAGGAAGCCGACCTCCCTAGAGATCTGCCTCGCGATTGTCCAAGGCAGAACGGAGCTAGACCCAGCAGACAGGTGAACGGGGCGCACCCAGCTCCGGAGTTAAGTGACACGGGATCAACATCACAGCACAAGCGGATCCCTGTCAGAGAAAGGCTCGGCCCGCATCCGAGAGCAGTGACTAAACGAGGCGAAGAGGCCTTGGACGAACTTCTCATCCCGCAACACGCAGCGCTACCAGAGGTTGTCATGGGGGCAGACAAACAAAGTGCTCCCATGGACCCGGAGGTAGCCGCGAAGATAGTGGATTAGTTGGCAGCCCTGCACCGAAAGGTCGAGACGATGGAAAGGGCAGGGATAACCCAAGATGAGGACAGGGATTATTCTACGGACAACCCTCTAACCGATATCATCATGAGGGTCCCCTTGTCCAAGCGGTTTAAAATGCCGCCAGTAGATTCCTACGACGGGTCCACCGATCCAGTCGACCACCTGAATAACTTCGTAGGGGCGATGGTCCTCCACGCGAATCCTGACGCAATCATGTGTAAGACCTTCCCCCTTACCTTAAAAGGCGTGGCTCGGATGTGGTTCAACAACCTACCCCCAAGGTCTATTGACTCTTTCAAGACCATGGGGAAATCATTCAGAATGCATTTCCAGGGAAGCAAGGTGCAGCGAAAGACAAGCACGCACCTTATGAATATGAAGCAGGGGCCTGGAGAGACCCTGCGGGCCTTCTTGGCCAGATTCAACCTGGAAGTTTTGCTAGTGAAGGAAATCGACGAGGCGGTTCATTTCGCAACGTTGAGAGCAGTGGTCACTGACCCAAAGCTCAGGTTCTCCATCGCTAAGAAGGAACCGGCGGATTTACAAGAACTCTTGGCCCGATGTGAGAAGTTCGCCTCAGCCAACGAGATCTACGAGGCCAGCAAGGGCTTAGTTGATACTCCCCACAAGCGAACAGAAGAAAGGCCAGACCTCACACGGCCAGGAAAAACCAAGAGGTCTAGAAGGGAGGAGGCTCAAGCTAAAGGCCTGCTCTAGAAAAAGTTCAGTGATTATACCCCACTCAATCGGTCCCCCGGAGATGTGTATTCTCTTATTGCTAATGATGGATACCTCCAGAGGCCCCAGAAGATCTTGACAGAGGCGAAGCGGAGAAATCCCAACAAATACTGTCAATACCATCGGGACATTGGTCATATCACCGATGAGTATTGGAATTTGCAAGCAGAGGTCGAAGACCTCATTCAGAGAGGTTATTACAAGCAATATGTGAATCACCGAGCCCCGAGGGTACCCGCGACGTCAGCGGAAGATCGAAGAAGACCACCCCTCCCGCCTCGGGAGAGAACTCCCGTAAGGGAACCCAGAAGACAAGAAGGAAGAGAACCCAGGAGGGTAGCAGAAAGAGAAGACCGGAGAGATCCTCCTCAGGAAGAAAGAAGAAGAAATAGGGCAATCGAGCCCCGGTACCAAGTAGGCACCCTGAGCAGGAGCCTCGTCAACAGGCAAAAAGAAGAGAAAGAGGGCCGACCCCGGCTCATCGAGAAATCGGGGTCATCCATGGCCAATTTGTCTATTCCCCCCAGCAAGTACACGAACCAGGGAGGGTATTGAATTATTTGGAATCCCGGGGAAAGCCCCAGTTAAGAATCGACCCAAGGTTGCCACGGCAACGACAATACGAGACTCCTCCTCCGCCGCCTTTGTGCGTGCTCGAACCGCCCCCAGCAATAGATTTGCCCGACAATCAAGTGGCTACCATCAAGACTGCGAAGATGAAGGATGACCCACGAAGAACCAAGACCGAGGCGGCCACTCAATTGGCCAGGGCAATACAAGACAAGGACATGGCAAATGACCGACCCTTATTGGCCGCGGCGGCCACCTCGGCCGCACTGGAGAATTTAAGTTATGATCCTTCCACGCAGGGACGGAAATCGATGACTATCATCGGCGGACCAGTGGCGGGCAACACATCGGCTAAGGCTAGAAAGGCCTATGCTCGAAGCGTTAAATCAACTGAATGGCCCGGGAAGAAGGCCCGCACGGGGGACTTCCTAATATTCAGCGATGAAGACCTGTGCGGTCTGGAACTGCCACATGAGGACGCTATTGTCATCACATTGAGAATAGAGGACAGCGATGTTCACAAGATCATGGTCGACACAGGCAGCTCCGCAGATATTATCTACTGGCAGGTCTTCCAACGCATGGAAATTCCGCACGAGCGGTTGTTACCCGTGGCCTATCCCTTGGTCAGTTTCTCAGGTGACCTCGTCAATGTGAAGGGATCTATTAGGTTGCCCGTCAGGGCGGGTACCTACCCTCGGGAGTCAAGGATCACGATGAACTTCTTGGTGGTCGACGTCCCTTCATCTTACAACGCCTTGCTGGGGCGACCTGGAATGGTCGCGCTCAGGTCGGTCCCGTCCCCATTGCATTTGGTCATTAAGTTCCCCATGCCAAGAGGAGCAGGGGAGTGCCGAACCGATCAACTCGTCTCACGAAGGTGTTATTCGGCCGAGCTCGCGGATTACAAAAAGCCGGCCCAGGCCTTACAAGTACGAGTCCAGGACCTACGGGACGACCCCAAGCAGCAAAGAGGAGAACCCGCCGAGGACCTAATCCAGGTCCCTCTAGCGGAGGAGAACCCAGAGAGAACGATCCAGATCGGATCATCACTTACGGATCCACAGAGGACGGAGCTGGTAAGTTTCTTGAGGACAAATGCCGACATTTTTGCCTGGTCTGTAGCCGATATGCCAGGAATCCCGCGAGACGTGGCTCAGCATAGTTTGAATGTAGATCCTCGGCAGCGGCCCATACGGCAGAAGAAGCGGAGAAGACGGCCTTTGTTACCAACCGAGGCCTATTTTGCTATGACGTGATGCCCTTCGGTCTTAAAAATGCCGGGGCTACATATCAAAGGTTGGTCAACAAAATCTTTGCCGAGCAGATTGGAAGGAATGTGGAGGTCTATGTTGATGATATGCTGGTGAAGAGCCTGGTCGGGAAAGACCACGTAAGAGACTTGGAGGAGGCGTTCGGAGTGCTGCGAAAGCATAGGATGCGTCTCAATCCGGCCAAATGCACGTTCGGGGTCACCTCGGGGAAATTCCTCGAATTCATGGTATCCAGTCGTGGCATAGAAGCAAACCCTGCGAAAATCGCGGCCATCCTCGACATGCCAGTGCCAACAAAGGTGAAGGAAGTGCAAGAGTTAACCGGAAGAGTGGCCACCCTGAGCAGGTTCATGTCTTGGTCGGCGGATAAGTGTCTCCCCTTCTTCCAGACACTTAAGGGAAACAAGACCTTCCAATGGACGGACGAATGCCAACAGGCATTCGAGGCACTAAAAACATACTTGGCGTCTCCTCCCCTCTTGGTTAAGCCAAAAACAGGGGACACCTTGGAATTGTACTTGGTTGTATCTCCGAAGGCAGTAAGTGCGGTGCTCATCAAAGAAGTGGAGGGCGTCCAACGTCCAATTTACTATGTCAGCAAAATTTTGTTGGAGGCGGAAACACGGTACAAATTTATCGAGAAAGTCGCTTTGGCTTTGGTAACATCTGCGCGCAAACTCCGGCCGTACTTTCAAGCGCACTCCATCACCGTTCTGACCGACCAGCCCCTCAAGAAAATCCTGTCAAAGCCAGATATCTCAGGTCGGGTGATTAATTGGGCAGTCAAATTGGGTATATTCGATCTCAGCTACAAGCCTCGTACGGCCATCAAGGCTCAGGCCTTGGCCGACTTCCTTATCGAATCATCCCCCCAAGGAGAAGCAGGAGAAGCAGGAGAAGCAACGGATAACCAAGTCACGGAGAACACCTCGCAGCCATGGACCCTGTTTGTCGATGGAGCCACCAACAAGACTCAATGTGGTGCGGGTTTCATTCTTACCAACCCAGAAGGATTCCAAATTCGGTATGCCCTTCGGTTCATGTTTCAAGTATCCAATAATGCGGCCGAGTACGAGGCACTGATTGCTGGACTCCGCCTGGCTAAAGCAGTAATGGCAAGGAGGGTCGAGGCGTCCAACGACTCTCAGTTAGTGGTGAGACAGGTAAACGGGGAATACGAGGCCAAGAAGGTGAGCATGTCCGCATACTTGCGGAAAGTCCAAGAGGCCACATCGGCCTTTGAGTATTTCATACTGCGCCACATACTCCAAGATCAGAACACCCTGGCCGACTCTCTGTCGAAACTGGCCACTTCGGACTTAAATGATTTAAATCACTCGGTGTATACTGAAGTCTTAAAACACTCAGCCGTGGATCAAAACTCCAAAACAATATTGCCAACAGCATCGGAACCATCATGGATCGACCCAATATTTTCATTTCTTTAAGAGGGCAAGCTGCCAGAAGAAAAAAAGGAAGCCAGAAGAATACAATCAAAGGCCACTCACTACGTGGTAGAAGGTGACATTTTGTACAAGAAAACTTTCACGTTCCCCTGCTACGGTGTCTACGTCCGTCAGAAGCAGCGCTGGCCATACAAGAGGTCCACGAAGGTATTTGCGGTGCACATCAGGGGGGGAGAGTCATCGCTCACAAGATATTGCGCCAGGGATATTATTGGCCACAAATGCGCAAGGAATGCATTGACTACGTCAAAAGTGTGGAAAATGCTAGATGTACGCACCGGTCCCTCACCTGCCAGCTGCCCCCCTGAGGTCAATAGAAACGGCTCCGATCCCCTTCGCCACCTGGGGAATGGACATCATGGTCCATTTTCCCCTGCTCGTTATCAGAGAAAGTTTGTAATAGTCGCGGTGGATTACTTCACTAAATGGGCTGAAGCAGAGGCGGTGTCCAATATACCTGAGGGCACCATCCATGAATTTTTCAAAAAATCGGTCGTATATCGCTATGGTGTTCCCAAGGTGCTCATCACTAACAACAGAAAACAATTTGATAACAAGGCCTTTGCTGCATTCTGCGAGGAGCACCGCATCGATCATCGACGAGGCGCAATCAAGCACCCACAAACTAGCAGGCAGACCGAGGCAACCAACAAAATTTTGCTGAAAGGGATCAAGTCTCGATTAGATGGGGCTAAAGGTCGTTGGTTAGACGAACTACCGCACATTCTGTGGGCAGATCGCACAACCCCAAAAACGACAACAGGAGAATCTCCGTTTCGGCTTGCCCTTGGCACGGAAGCAGTTGTGCCTCTAGAAGTAAGGCTCACCTCGCACAGAATCACCAACTACGACTCTCTCTCGAACGAAGAAGGGTTGCGCGCGAACTTGGACCTCTTGGAGGAAGTAAGAAATCAAGCCCAGATCCGGATGGCTGCCCACCAACAGCAAGTGGCCCGGCATTACAACAAGGTGTGTCAATGATCGTTCAAGGTCGGGGACCTTGTCCTCCGAAGGACCATCGGATCAGACCCCACCAATCAGGGCAAGCTGGCTCCAACTGGGAAGGGCCCTATCAGGTTACAGAGGCACTCCGGAGTGGTGCATATCATCTGTTCGACATGGATGGCAAAGCCCTGCCTCGAGCATGGAACGGAGAGGATCTCCGCAAGTTTTACCAGTATTTTTTCAACAGTGTAACTTGGCCATTGCGGCCACCCATTCAATAATGAAAATCTCATTTGGCTTATACTCCTGTCTCCAAACCGACGACCTTAAAGCTACAACAAATTGCAAAATTAAGACCCATGCGGCCAAGAGTTCAACTAGAACAGACTTGGCCGAAGAGGGTAGACTCAGCTCCGAGCCCAATTGAGACCCATGCGGCCAAGAGTTCAACTAGAACAGACTTGGTCAAGGAGGGTAGATCGGCTCCGAGCCCAATTGAGACCCATACGGCCAAGAGTTCATTAGAACAGACTTGGCCAAGGAGGGTAGATCGGCTCCGAGTCCAATTGAGACCCATGCGGCCAAGAGTTCAACTAGAACAGACTTGGCCGAGGAGGGTAGATCGGCTCCGAGCCCAATTGAGACCCATGCGGCCAAGAGTTCAACTAGAACAGACTTGACCGAGGAGGGTAAATCGGCTCTGAGCCTAATTGAGACCCATACGGCCCAAAGAGTTCACCAAATGATGAACACATTGGGCCACGGAGGGTAGACACGGCCCCGAACCGAATTGAGACCCATACGGCCCAAAGAGTTCACCAATTAGTAAACACGTTGGGCCGAGGAGGGTAGACAACCCCGACCTTAACCTTGACAGGGTCACATCGACTTACAGTCACATCGACATACAGTCAGTTAACTTTTTCACGTCGGACATAATCAAACGAAATAAATGAAAGCAAATATAACATTTTTTCACGTCGGGCACCAGCTTAGTTCACAACAACAGAATGCAAGTCAAGGTCATTCTATAATTCATGAACCGGGACCCCTCTTACAGCAGACACTGGGGCGCCCCGTTGGTACAAAAAAGAAAAAAAAAAGTTACAAAATTTTATGTTACAGGGGTGCAGGTCGTCTAGTCATGGGGAATCACCCCGCTGCTGCCACCTTCGTCAGCGTTCCTAGGAGGGGGACCCCCGGGAGCGCGAGAACCTGTAGGTAAGGGGGAAGGGGAAGGATCCTCTCCTTCAAAAACCTCGTCCAACTGTCGGAGAATGTCGGCGTCATCCATCTCAGGTATCTCGATCTCCGCATCGACAGGGTTCAGGCACTCGACATCAGTGTAATCCACCCCGGGAGCCTTCTCATCCACATATTCTTTTAAGGCCAACGCTCCCTGGGTGAAGCTCTGAAGAGAATACCGCCCCACCAATTCCTTGAAGTCCTCCGACTTCTGGTACAGTCGGACCGCCCCAGCAGCAATGGATTGGATCTTCAGGAAGGCGTCCTTAAACTTCGCCCCGCGCTCCCTTGCGCGTTCTAAGGATTGGATCTTCAGGAAGACGTCCTTAAACTTCGCCCCGCGCTCCCTTGCGCGTTCTAAGGATGACCGAAGCTAGTCTATCCGATCTTCCCTAGCCTTCTCCGCATCTTGGATACGGCGTTTTTCCTCGTGCATTTTTTCATTCTCTTCCCGGGGGCGAATGACCTTGGCGGACAGAGAGGTAACCTCCCGCTCTTTATACCGAAGCTGCGTCCGGGCGTCTTCCCTCTGCTCCTCGGCCGCATGAAGCTTGCAGTCCGTATCGGCCAAGTCTTTGGCCATTTTCTCGACGCGATGTTTCAAGGTCTCCATGTACGCTCCGAGCTGTACCAAGACAACAATCACGAATCAGACATGTAATCCAATTAAAAAAAATGATGAAAAAATGAACGATGATACGAAGTGCAACTTACCGCCGCGGCCAAGGTGTCTGCACCAGAGATCAGAGAGAGTGTGGGTAGCTCCTCTACCAACGCCTAATCCCGAGGCAGAATGGCCCCCTTCATCAGCTCTCAAGCGGCACGGATGTCGCCCATCGCCATGTCATCCTCAATTAGGGCCGAGTCAGGCCGGAAGGCCCGCTCATCGCCCGTCTTGTGCCGAGGTGATGGGCCCATAAGGGGAATGCGTCGCACATCGCTCACCACTCCCCCCTGCCCCATAATCACCCTCGGCCTAGAAGATGGCGAGGTGGATCATTGCTGTGGACGTACTGGGGTCGGATGTCTAGCCCCACTTGTCCCCGCAAACCCACCAAGAGCAAGAACGGCCTCGGGCGTGCCCACATCGGTCCCTTTTCCTGAAAAGTCAAGAGCACAGTATCGAGGAATCAGAGGCATGGCGTAGACACGAGCAGCCTTGGCCAATGTAGAGTCAGGGGAAAGCTTACGTGATCTCTTGGCTGGCTTCCGTGCCGCATCCCCCTCACCACTGCGCCGGTCCGATGATGCCTTCATGACTTGTTCATCTTGGGACATCTTCGCCGCGGCCTCCTTCTTGGCAGCTTCCTTCCTCCTCAGCTCCATCAGGTACTCCTTGGATAGCATCACTGCAACATACAAAAACAGAATCAGCCGAAGTTAGTAGGTTGATGTCGGTAAACGTATGTCAAAAATACTCATACAATCGATTTTCACATAAAACAAGAGGGTCCCTCAGGTCGGCCACTCGGATGGGGGCCCCTTCAGATTGACGAGCACGCCGCAGCAACTCGGACTCTTTGGGCAGCAGGGGCACGTCCGTGTTGAGGGTCTCCGCGTCCAACTTCTTCCATACATTCTCCAAGACTACATTTTCACCTCGGATATAGAAGAACTTGTTCTTCCAAAGCTTTATTGAGGTCAGCTTATCTGCCAGAAGATCGCCGTAGTCGGGTTTCTTAGCAAAGTAGTACCACCCCGTCTTACAGTAGTCATTGAAGGTGAACATGGCTCGGAACATATTGAGGGTCGGCCTATGCCTCAGATTCCGAAAGTAGATGATGAAGGCGATCATATTTTTCCAGGAGTTTGGCATCAGCTGGATCGGTGCCACCTGGTAATTCAAAATCTCGGCCACCAGCCGCGGTACCGACACGCGGAATCCGGCCTTGAACATTTCGATATTGACGCACAGCTCGGAGCGACGACTCCAACAGGCCCGCTCTGCCACAGCGGGCATTCTGATTTCCACATCGTCCGGTATTTGGTATCATTCCCAGAGGCTACCAAATTCAGCCTCGGTCAAAAGACAGACCTCGTCCCTAGCATCAAATTCGGGGGGAGCGTCGGCCTCCTCTCGGGCCTGAATGATGACCTCGGACCCTGTCTCGTGTGTCGAGACCCCCGCCAGAAGTTCGTGCCGAGACAGGCCAGATGTCGTCTCGGACCGACTACGTTCAGCAGATTCCTCCATTCTCAGTTCGGTCTCGGGACCGCCCTCGGTTACCCGCTCAACATTCCCACTGGCTGAAGATGCTCGTAGCCGACCCATTGCCAGATGAAGTCGTGCTGCTGCTGCTGCTGCTGCTGGGAGACGACCCCACGGTCTCGATGTCCACTTCCACCTCGACCTCCCTACCCTCGTCTGCCATAGTTAAGAAAAGAGTGGTAAGAAAAATTTACTGATTCCGAGGTGACTAAAGTCCCGGGCCTATCTGATATCAACAAGTCAATGAAGCCGAGCCGATGTCAAATAGCTGATGTGAGCGGTAAAATCTCCACAGTAAAAACTTCAAGTGAGGGCCCTCAATACCCCACCACCCCTTTATATAAACACTATCTACGACATTCCACGTGGCACCTCACCATTGGCCTGCCGCAACGGTGCATTTATTACCAACGACGCTTTCCGAGTCCATCGACCGGGTCCCGCCTTGCGGTATCCATGTCCCCGACCCGGATCCATGACCGAACCCGGATCCACATCTGCCAGGTCACATCGGACTGGGCACATCGGCAAATTCCTTCACAAAACGAACTAAGTGTGGCGCTCACTTCGGTCAAGTCACATCAGGTCCATACGTGAAGGACGAAAATCAGCTCGGATCACGTGAAAGCCCCATGATCCGAGCTCGAAAAATCTTCCCAAGAAAGCCAATGTGTATTGGCCGCGGTGCCCACATCGATCAAATCAGCTCGGATCACGTGACAGCCCCGTGATCGGCTGGGACAATCTTCCCAAGAAAGCCGATGTGTATTGACCGCGGTGCCCACATCGGTCAAATCAACTCGGATCACATGACAGCCCCGTGATCGGCTCAGAAAATCTTCCCAAGAAAGCCGATGTGTATTTGTCGCGGCGGCCACATCGATCAAATCAACACGGATCACGTGACAGCCCCGTGATCGGCTCGGCACGATCTTCCCAAAGAAAAAGCTTATGTGTATTGGCCGCGGTGCCCACATCGGTCATCTCACATCGGTCATCTCACATCGGTCTTCTCACATCGGTCATCTCACATCGGTCTCACCATACTAAAATTGGCCGAGGTGATTGGGCCGTGGTGCCCACCTCGGTACTCACCCCCAAACTTCCAGATCCGCATCAGTCTCCCACATAGCAAACACCGTAACAGCACCTGCTCCATATTGACAGGCATGTATGCACAGCCGAACCTTACGGATTCAACGGAGCAACGAGGCAAGTTGTTGGAGGGAGGTTCCGTCATTCTTCTTTGCTCAGCCGAACCCTACAGATTCAGCAGGGCAACGAGGCAAGTGTTAGGGAATTACGCCACGCTATCAATATAACCTCGACACGTAGGACTCGACCAACGAGCCACGTGGAGATCCCCAATTCGGCACCAAAAAAGCATCTTTACCAACTCAAACGCAAGAGCAAAATGGCAAAAGCGTCATTTTGAAAATATACACTATTCACTATAAATAGGGAAATCCCGAGATTTCAGGTACTACAACATTTATTAATTATTACTCATTTACTCATCCTTGGGATTATCGCTCTGACACTTGGGACGGAGAATCTCTCACCTACCCCACTTACATTTAAATACTATTGTGGGCTCGACACCGAGCCCATCGACTGTTCATAGAGCCCTAACTTTGGCATCGGAGTGGACACGGGGCCACAGGCCCACCTCCTCCCCTTGTCGTTGCTTGTCTTACAGGTCTAGTCAGCTTGGTGGGCCTATGAGACGGATCAGGGCCGAAACAAGTAGTATGATTGCTTGGCTTCATTTGTCAGATTTTTGGGCCATGGTGTATGTTCAAGCCCATGGTTCAATTCCCATGGTTGAAATTTCAGCCTATAAACTGATTGGAAGGTGCATCAATGTCATTTGTTCAACGGTATAGAATTGCCAAAATTTATATCCAAACAGTTATATATGATTCCAGATCATAATTTCAGCTGAGGAAGTGCATTTCAAAGATCCTAAAAAGTAACACCCAAGAAAGCATAGTTCCCAAAAGACATCCAACAATGGAAAATATACAGCAAACAAAAACCAAACCATAGACAGAGATACCCGAGTTGCCATTAAATGGATCCAATAATGAGGTGATGACCAAGATTCCTATGCTAAGGGAAAATCCCACTTTGATGGGGAGCTGGAACCATTTATCCAGCTTTCGAATTCACGCAGTGGTGCCAGAATACATGGGGGCAGAATTTATGGTGAGTGAGTGTTCAATAGAAATGGATTGCTTTCATAAAATCTCAATACGAAGCTAGGATTCAGAACAGCTCGTACTCTGCACAGGCCTACCTAGGTAAATGGGTAACTTCTAAGGTAAATTTTCTTGTGTATTGCTTACTGGGGTAAGATTTTGGCTCGCAATTATCTGAGAAACAGAGGTTCGATCATAAAAAGTGCACGGTAGAAGTGTGTAATGCATGAGGAAACAGCCTAAAATTGTGGACAGAATGCCCTTTTGCAGTGGAAATTTAAGGGGAACTTTTGAACTCAGGTGTACCCTGGTTGATACCAAATCAACTATCTGATCTTCTCAATGGCCAATGTATCATGAGAACCAGCAGAAGAGGGAAGAAAAACTGGTTCCTTTTTATGGCAGCAGAGCATTGGAGATTATGGCTACCTTGAACAGGAATCTTTCTAGGAAGTACTTGCAACCAGCTTATAAATGGTAGCAAAAGCTAACAACCTTAGTATTTTTTGGGCCTCTGTATGTAAGGAATTCAGTAATTGGACAGCTGCTAACATCAGAACTAATTGGTCTCCTTTTTTTGTATAGCAATGTAATGTGGGGCTGTATATGGTATATGGAAGCCCTCTTTTGGTGGTGTCCTTCTACCCTTCCAATAATACTCATTTTCTTTAATTAAAAAAAAAAAAAAAAAAAGAAGGGAAAATGATTCCTAACCTCTGCTTCAGGTAAAGGAATGCTTTTTATTTATTTTTTTTTTTTCTTGGATACATTAGGGGATGAATCTTGTAACCATAAGACCCACCACAAGACTGCGCTTCTAAAAACAGATCAAGTCACAGAACAAAAAAATTCAACCATAAACACAAAACACCAACAGTAGGAAAAATTCATGGAATAAACATTTTATTTCAGATAGACATTTCTACTCCGAGAGACAACAAAAAAGTTAATCAGTAAAATGTTATTCAAAACGAACATACATAAAACATACAATCACACCAAAGTAGCTGACTGGTTTTGACCCAATAAAAAGAAAACCCAAACATTCCAAATAGACATAACCAAAACTACAAGAAAAACATGAAAAGTCAAGGATCTAGTGACCTAGTTTACAAAAACTAATACAGGATTCATCCACACAAATACGACTACTTCAAAACATCACATGTAAACCCAAACAATCAACAAAAAAAGTTAGGAATCAATCCGCAATCATGAATAGAAACCCCACACAACCTAACCCAATTCTTGATTTACCTTTAATAAGCCAATAATCTTATTCGACAAAAAGAAGGGAACGGGAAAAAAACAAGCAGCGAAGGGAATGCCGGAATTACCATGAAAACCAATATCCTTCACATTTCCAAAACCTTCATGAATTTCCCACCAAAGAAAACACAAACAACACACACACACATAGAGACAGGGAGAGAAGAAGAAGAACAACAACAACAATAGGGGGCAGCAAACTACACCAATCCAGCATAGACAAAATAACCACAAATCAAGAATAAGGGAAAAGGTTTAACCCCACCGATCCAGCTTAGACAAAACAACCACGAAATCAAACCTAATTGTCAACAAATTAAACACATAAACAGACTTTAAACAGAAATACGCCTTGAAGACTGTCACAAAAGAATATAGAGATTCAACACTCCCTCAGCCCAAACCTGTAAACAGAACATAGCACGCATACACTGATCACACCCACATAAGGAAAACCGCCATTCAAATTCACCCAGTTCAACGAGAAAAGACTAACCATTGAATTCTTAAGGGGAAGAGAGAGAGAGAGAGAGAGAGAGAGAGAGAGAGAGAACACGGACCATCATACATTACTCGCAACATGCACCAATCAAACACGACATAAAACAAGAAATGAAATCGATCACTTTCAAATAAATACAAAAGACCCTTAAAATCATACTCATTTTCTCAACGAATTCACACGAAAACAACAAAAACATAGCTGAAATCAGACGGAACCCACGAAATACAACTAATATTTAAGAGCAAAAAAGGCCAACCCAGATCGCAAAACAACGCAAAAATGAGAATCCAAATGAGATCCATCTAATCAATTTGGCAAAAGTAGAGACAATCAGAGAATCCAGGATTCATCAACTAAGTCAAAGAAGTCGACGATGAGCTCACCTGGAACTGGAGCGAAGGGTGGATGCCATGAAAACCTTTGGAGATCTGCGATTAGCAGCCGCTGGAAGCCCAAAAGATGGGCATTTCTTAGACTCAAAATGGAGGGCATTGAGCTCGATAGCCATTCCTGCGCCGCTTTGTTTCTTCGGGTTCTCCGAATGTGAGAGAGAGCGTGAGGCACAAAACCAATATATAGAGAAGAGGTCAGATATGCAGAGAGAGAGAGAGAGAGAGTGTGATAAAGAGAGAGTGAGAGAGAATAACCTCAAGTTTGTACAAAAATTTCGTCAATTCCTTTGGTTATATTTAGTGGAGAGATTCTAGTTTAAAGGGAAAATCTAATGGTGTTGATATGTAATCATGGTCAGACAATGATAGCAAATTTGACTGTTTTCTCTTTTTTTCTTTCTTTTTTTTTTTTCGATAATGGAGAATTTGACCATTGAATATTTAGAAAATTATTTAATTCGACACGCAAGATAAATTTCAGTCTCAAATTTAACCATTTATCTTTTCATTTAATATCATATATATCCACCCACGTACCCATTATAATTTATACATATCTTGTGGTCCTAAATTTTATTTCATCACATGCCAAATTTCAATCAAACTGAATTTTGACATGTGAATTGTGAATAGAATACACATTGGGATCTCTATCTCTACAGATTTTAATTCCATCTAAATTACCACATAGTAGAATTAGGGTTAGTTATAGTTATTGTTGGGGAAAATTAATAATAGATTTAATCAGACCATAGATGAAAAATCTGTGACAGTTTTTGAAGAATGAGACACGTGGCATGCATCCAAGGTACGAAACATGAGGGTAAGAAATGTTTGGAAGAGGAAATCGTGTTCGACCTTCTTCTCGATAATCGGGCCATGATTTGATAGATTGATGGAGGTAGCTAGACATTAAATGGTCTGCCATTAATGCTCATAAATATCGACAACCACTATAAATGCCAAAGGGGCAGATTTGACTTGCCAGATCACGATATCGTAACTGAATCAACAAAAAAGAATTTTGTGTTCAATAAAAGAGAAATGACAGCTACAATTGTCGGAAGAAATGGAGGACGTGGACTAAAAGGGAGTCGAAGAAGGTCAAGTGGGGTCATAAACAGCTGACAAGACATTCAAGTGCCGTCCTAGGGGGTTGTAATCCCCTCGACCCCTGGTTTTCTAGATGACATATGATGGAGATGGTGGTAGGTGGGGATGAGCTTGTTGGGGAAGCTCTCTCTTGGACCTATAAGTAGCGAAAGAGTAACGATTGCAAGGGATCCTAAACTCCCTACTCAAAAAAGAGAGCGTCAACATTCAGGTGTTGGCCTCACAAAGTTCCTTTGAGACGATTCTTGTGCAACCTCTTATCTAAATTTCCGCTTCATCAAAAGAGGAGTAGGTTACTGAAGCTCCCGTATCTCAGGGAATCCCATCTCTATGGAGTTTTAGTGTTTCACTAATAGCTTCATTCTGCTTGTCTTCAGAATCCACTAACTTTGGCATCGGAGTGACCCTAGTGAATATCTCGCCCACTTTACTATTGTGTTTGTGTTTCAGCAACGTGGCTTGATCTGGGAGACTGAACCGAATCCATCGACAACAGATTGGCACCCACCGTGAGGCCTTGACATACTTTGCTTTCAAACCCCTCCTTTTTTTCCTTATGACTATTTAAAAGAACCCCAAGCCTTAAGCACCATCCTTTTTTCTTTTTCTCCCTTCCCATCATTCATCCTTTCCAGCTAATCCATACCCTTTACTTATGGCACCAGTTGGGAGAGCGAAAAGCTTTTATAACCTTCGGGAAACCCAGGCCCACTGCACGGAGGCAAATATACGCCAAAAGCATGTGGATATTCCCATAAACCCCAAACCCACAGGACATCCCACCAAAAGATCCATCCGCAGAAGGAGTCGGCAGTCCCTACCATGATCCCTCCAGTATGTCAACAGAGCACAGTTCGACTGACTGGCTCAGCAATTGGCCGCCCTGACAGATTTGTTACAGCAATGGCCCGCAGATGCGCCAGCTGCCTCTGTACCTCCCGTTGATGTCTCGAAAGTCCCACAGAGATCCCGACATTCTAGGCACTCTGCTCCTCGGGCTGCGTCTCCCAGTCCAATGCGGGCCAACCCTTTAGTAGATTCATACCGTAGTAGGGGTCTAAGCGACCGTTATGGGGAGCCCCGTTTTCAGCACGTTCTAGAGTACGATCCTACCGAAGTAGTTGATAGCAGCCATGAGTCCCCGACAGCCTCAAGAAGACCATCTTTATCAAATAGGTTGGGGTCGAGATATGAAAATAGAAGGGCCCAAGGCAAAATGTACACAGAACAACACGTGACTCGGGAGGCTCAGAGTAGGGACAACGAAGCCAGATGTACCAGAGAAGATGCCCAGGTGAGGGTTGACGCGGCAAGGCAAGCCCAAGAAGATACCCAAGTTAGGGTCGAAGAAGCCAGGCGAGTCCAAGAAGAAGCCCAAGCAAGGGTCAATGCGGCTCGGGAGGAGAGGGCAAAAGCGATCCCGTCCATTACTGCGGTCCTGCAGGTCATACCATTGGTAACCACTCCCTTAATAGGAAGCACCCCGGCTAGTGATGAAAATACTGCCAGACTAGAGCTTAGTGAAAGATTTGATGGACAGGGTCCAACATGTAGATAAGGGGGTCGATTCTGAGGCCCTCCAAGATTATTCTATGGAGATAGTCCTGACAGATGAGGTCATGAACCACCCTCTTCCTATTAATTTTGCCCTTCCCAATGTAGGGTGGTATAATGGTAAGACAGATCCCGAGAAGCACCTGGATAACTTCAAAGTTGGTATGGTCATTTCTGGCCACCACGACGTCCTGTGTTGTAGAGCTTTCTCGTCCACCCTGAGGGAGGCTGGAAGGACATGGTTCAATAATCTAACCCCCAAGTTTGTGGGAATCTTTAATGAGCTCAGCAGTTTTGTAAGACCTGTATCAAACTAACCCGATCTTATCACCTTGAACCAGATTTACCCATCATGGTTGAGTCAAATGGACCAAGGGCGTGAAGGAGATCATGATCCCAGGTATCAAATCGACCCTAAAACACTCAATTTAAGGGGAGGGTCGCATACCCGAAGAAAGGAGGGTCGGACCCCCCAAGACAAAAAGTCGGACCCTCGGTTTTATAGGGAGGGTCGGACACCTTAGGAACCCTAGGGTCGACGGGATCATCGACCTCCCATCGACCCTCGCTTGTCGCGAAACTGAAATTAGGAAATTTCCTAATTTTCGATTTGGATTTTTTCCTAATCTCAAAGGGACTTATTTTAGGATGTTTCTACTCTATTTAAAGGACGTCCCTAAGCCTCTTTCACTTCTTTTACAACCCTAATTGAATTGAGAGAAAGAGAAGAGAAAAAAAAGGAGAAGAAGGGAAGCAAGGAAAAAAAGATAGCAAAAAGGAGAAGAGTTGCAGAGAGGGAGTAATCTTCTCAGGTATGGATATTAATTCCATGAGTTTCTACAGACCTTAGGTTAGATAATGATGAGAGTGTGATCTCGGAGAAACCCAAACCATCAACCCATGGTTAGGTTTTCATAGAAAACTATGGGAGGTTACATGAAAGCTATCTAGGTGGATGATTCATGGTTCTAGACCATGGAATGAATGTTGAATGGACTGTAGGAGAAAGCCATAGGACCCCAAACATGAAGGATGGACTAAAAGGAGGGAAATTGACCAAAATCCACCGAGGGTCGCACAGAAGGTCGATGACCATCCGACCCTATGTGATCCTGAGGATTGATCCTCAGTGTTTGGGAAGTCCAGATTGGGGAGGGTCGCACCCAGGGTCGATCATGACTCCGACCCTACCTCCGACCCTCAGTTAACAGAATGATTTTTAAATTCTTAATAAATTTTAATTAAATTTTATCGGCTTTGTTAGGTCTTTTAGCAATATAATAACATTATAAAGGTGATTCTAAAGCTTGGAAGAGTATCTATTAGCAAGCTAAGGTGAGGGAATAAGACCTAAACTAACTGGTTAATAATAAACTATTTTAATTCTTGAGTCCAATGCCATATTGATTCTATGTGTGTATGCTTGTATGTGCATTCAACATGCCATCCAATATTTCTATTAATTGTTCATGCATATTTACTTTACTGTTTATAACATGATGATGATGATGATGATAGGAATAGGCATGTGAATGTTTGTGTTTGGCCAGTGTATATGGTGAGGGTAGGGATGGTATCAACCGGTACAACCATGACCGTTCTTCATGGGGTGTATATTGTGCCATGGTCTACTTAAGTCATGTCAACTGATGTCGTCGTATCGCCATTACCTTAGCAGAACTATTATGTCGTAGAGCATCAGGGGAGGTGGTCTCGGTCCTTGTAGTCTCTGACTCTACCAGGGAGCCTTAGCTCTATCTCTATGGATGTTCTGAGGGATGCTGGGATGAGGCCTTGGATACACTGTTTGGCATTAGGATTGGTTAGTTGCGAGTCCAGTTTGCAACCCTAGCCAGCAGGGGTTTATTTGTTGGTATGGTATCAACCGGTACAGCCATGCCGTTTTCATGGGGTGTATATTATGTCATTTTGGGAGTTGTGGGAGACAGTGCAAGAGTCATTGGGCGTATCCACACACTTATGTATAGAGGTGCGGCGGCCACCTATCCTTTCTATAGCACGGTGCAAACTTTAAACTGGACCAAAGAGATGAATTGACTGCATGCATATGTATTGTTGCATTGTTTTGTTTGCTCACTGAGCCATGATGTGTGCTCACCCTTCGACGTCGAATATTTTTAGTTGATGATGCAGGTTTAACCGTTGAAGATTATATAAATGCTCCAGAGTACGGGAACATTGCAGCGATGGTAGCTGAAGATGAAGTGGATACACATGACATCTCTTGTGAGTGCAACTCATGTGTATTCGATTAGATTTTTAGTTTATTCATTTGGATTTATTAAAGACATGTATTGGATATTTATTTATTTATGTCTTAGTTGATACAGAATAATTTCGTTATTTAAATATTGATATCACTATAGATTCTCAGTTCATTTTATTATAAGACTTCCGCTATTTGTTTTATTTACTCTGATTATTTATGTGGATGTATGGAGTTTAGATAACACGGATATAGCCTACTCGAGATCCTGGTTGAACCGTTGGTTTGTTAGCAGTTCATCACACCATTCTGAATAGTGCGGAATTGGGGTGTGACAAGTTTGTTCCTCTCCCGTTTCCAGGGCAGCCAAACCCAGAAGAAGAACTTATCCCATTTGATGGCGATCAAACAAGGCGAGAAGGAGTCTTTCCGACCGTTCATAACTCATTTTCTTGGAGTAGCAGGAGAGATCAAGGACTTGCAGCCGGATGTGGTAGTGTCGACCCTGTCAAAAGCCTGTCTGGACCCCCAGTTGGTATTCTCTCTCAACAAGAAGCGTCCCAGAACACATGCCAAAATCTTCAGTAGGTGTGACAGATATGCATCGGGAGCAGAAGCTGTGACAGAGTTACCCGAAAGAATGAACCCTTCCTCTGCAGCTGGAGAAAGAAAGAAAAGTGAAGTTTCGGAGAAGGCTCCTAAAGAAGGAGAGACAAACAAGAAATCAAAGGTGGCTAAGGAATTGTACCCGGCCCGCCCTGCACCAGAGTACACCCCACTCAACCATACCATGATTGAGATATTAAATATCAAGAGAGGCAACACTCTACTGGTCCCTCCCCCCAAGATGATATCCAAGCCAGAGGACCGAAACCATCGGCTATACTGTGCGCATTAGTAGGATCACGATCACGACACCAACTCATGCAGACATCTGAAAGACCTAGTCGAAGATTGCATGGACGATGGACTGAGTTCGTAGGACCCAGGCCGGCACCACCTCCACATCCTGCACCATCAGTGGTACTCCCACCACCTCCCCCTGCAGTAGCACCTGCGAGAAATGATAGGGCTGAGAATCGGCCTCTACCACCACCAAGGTCACCCCCACAGGGGTTTATGGGCCAAGTTGGTCTACACCCGTAGGGGCATTAGGAAATGATGAGAGAGCAAACCGCCAGAGGGGTTTGAACAGTTCGAGAAGAGAGTCCCCCCCGGAGGCTATTAGGCAAGGCCGGACCTGAGCAAGACCTTGGCCTAAGCGATGATGAGTACGTGACCCTGAGCAGCCCAGAGTGTATAACCGTGACAGTTTGGCCGGAGCACATGCGACGGGAAGTACTTCCAATCGTGGTCGAGCCTGTAGAGGAGGAGTCAACTAAAGGAAAGAAAGTCAAAAGAAGGAAAAGAAGACATCGGGGGGTCGTCCTCTAAGAAAGTCAGGTATGAGGGGTATATCTACTTTGGCGATGATGACCTTATTGATGTGGTTACCCCTCATGAAGATCCTCTCGTTATCAAAATGGCCATTGGAGAAGAGTGGGAAATGAGTCGCATACTGGTCGACACTGGAAGTGCTTATGAGATCCTCTACTACGACATGTATCGGAGGCTGGGATACAAGGATGAGCAAATGAGGCCCATTAGATATTCTCTTCTGGGATTTAATGGAGAAGGAGTGCGGGTAAAATGAGCCATCTAAATAGATACTCGTTTGGGGACCTACCCAACGCAAGTATGTGTCAACTTGAAATATATGGTGGTAGATACCTGGTCGAGTCATAATGGTATCCTTGGCAGATCTGGTCTCAACAAGCTACGGGCCTGTTTATTAACCTACTACCTACTTATAAAGTACCCAACTGAGTGGGGGTCGAATATTGCAAGGCTGATCAGTCAGTGTCCAAGAGGTGTCATGCAGCTACCCTGGCCACACTCAATGAAGATCAGCCCGTACAGGTAATTCAGTTAGATGAATATCGCGAAGACTTCCCAATCGAGCGGTCTACTCCAGTCGAAGATCTCATCCCTGTGATGTAAGACCCGCACTCTACTAACTTGCTCTAACCGTGTCGTGCCAAGTTTCCCATCATTCCTGGACCAAGTGGACCAAGCATGTGAAGATAGATCACAAACCAGGTATGGGAATCGAGTTAAAAACACTAAAAACATACCTAAGGTCGCATGCCTGGGTAGATATGGTCGACCATAAGGAAGGAAACCAAAAATCTCAAATCCAAAACCTCACGGTCGATGATTTCGACCCTACAGTCGACGGTTTATGCGATTGTATGATTGACCGTGAGAACCCAGATCAAACTATGAGTTTTGGAAACTTTCCTAAACTAAGGGATTGCTTTCCTAATTGAAAGAGGACTTTATATGGAGAGTTTTTCTCTATGTAAAGGATGTCCCTCAGCCTTTTTTCACTATTTCAGAACATTAGTAAACCCTAGAGAAAGAGAAGGAAGAGAAGAAAGAGAAGGAGAAGAAGAAAAAGCTAAGGAGAGGAATTTACTGAGAAGATATTGGGTCTCTATCACAGGCAAAGGTATGAAACAAATTTCTGAAGATGTAAACTCTAAGGAATAAGACTTCTATGGAAGATAGGCAATATCCACCTATTATGATCTATGTGATTTCCTTGAGAAAATCCCAAGGAGAACCATGAGGAGTGAATTTGATGATTAGGGTTGATAAGAAATTACTAATGATGGCCATAGGATGACCTTAGAATAAACCCCATTGAAGAACAGAAGAATTGACCCAGGAAGAACTCGAATTTCATGTAGACTGTGACCAAAAATCTCAAGGTCGCAGCTACGATCGACCATAGCATGACCAATATGACCAGAGGATTGACCATAGGCATTCGAAAAGATTTCAGAAATCATATGGTCGCAGCTATGGTCATGCGACCGTAGGGTATCAATTGTAGATAGTCAGGTTGATACAACATGAGACCATAGGACTAATCAGGCACCTATCAGTGCTCTGTTTTGATTTTCGACTACTGTAACATGTCACATATGAATCCTAACTTAAATTCATATAATTTTTAGGTTGTTAAATCAATTCAAAGAGAATTTCAAGGCTTGGAAGGACATCGAGTGTTGCTAACAGGTGAGGGAACAAGACCTAAACTAATTGGATAATAACAAACTGTTTATTTTTATTAAGTCTAATGCCATGATTGATTCTATGCTTGTATGCTTGTAATATGCATTTTACATTTCATCCAATATTTCTACTATTACTGTTCATGCATATTTAATTCTGTTTATTTATAACATGATGATGATGATAATGCTAGGAATAGGCATGTGAATGTATGTGTGTGGTTGGTGTGTTGGATGCGAGTGGAGCATCAAGGGGAGGACGTGACATGGTGGTCTTCGATCCCGTCACCAGACTCTAGCTCTATCTCTATTTAAATCTTGCCCACTAACATCACCGTAACGCGATTACCTTAGCAGAACTATTACATCGTAGGGCATCAGGGGAGGTGGACTGTGTAGTCTCTAACTCTGTTGGGGGGGCTTAGCTCTATCTCTATGGATGTATTGAGGGATGCTGGGGTGAGGCCTTGGATACACTGTTTGGCATTAGGATTGGTTAGTACAAGCCCAATTTGCAAGCCCTCGCCAATAAGGGCTTACGTGTTGGTATGGGTAGGGCATCAGGGGAAGTGTTGGCGGTGTTTGATCCGGACACTTTAGCTCTATCTATATTCCATGGTGGGTGCATGTGGAACGGCAATGGTGTTTGATCCATTGGACGGATTCACACACTCGTTTATAGAGGTGCGGTGGGCACCAAACCTTTCTATAGCATATAGCAAACTTATAAACCAGACCAAAGATATGAATTGAATGCATGCATATGTTTGTTGTATTGTTTTGTTTGCTCACTGAGCCGTGATGTGTGCTCACCCTTTCGACGTCGAATATTTTTAGTTGATGATGCAGGTCCTACTGTTGAAGAATATATGAATGCGCCAACGTATGGACACGTTGCTACGATGGACGTAGAAGCTGAAGAAGATGCGCATAATTTATCATGCGAGTACAACCAATGTGTTTTTGCTTAAGTTTAGTTATAATTTGAACATCAGATATATAATTGATTATTTATTTTTATGTCTTCTGGTTTGAAGATAATTGGATTAAATACTTATTTATCACTGTTAAACTCTCAGTTCATTATCTGTAAAACTTTCGTTTATTTGTTTATTACGTCTGATTATTAATGTGGAATGTGTGTTTGGTTTGATATGGTGGGTATGACCTATACGAGATCCTGGGTGAACCATTGGTTTATTGGCGGTTCATCACACCATTCTGGTTAGACCAGAATTGGGGTGTGACATCAGAGCATCTCAAGTTCTACCCATTAACCTAACTACTTCCACATGAGTCATGAACTGAATTAGGATAAAATTTAAAAGCTGTAATAAAAACACACCGTAAGCACCTGTGTTGTATGAGACATAAACTAAGAAAGAGAATAATGCACATATGTAAAGGCAAAATCAATTATATATATATATATATATATATATATATATATATATATATATATGCCGAATAAAAACATGACAAATGTATATCAAATTCAGAGTACAGTCCACAATCCGGACAGTTACTCTGTAGTATAAAAGGGAAAAAGATATAAATGGCAATCATGGAGCTAGAGGTGTTGGAGGAGGAGGTGTCTCACGATCTCTATCGTAGTCCTCAGCATATACTATCCCGAGCCAGGCCACCTGAGTCTGAGTCGCTTGGAGACTAGCCGTCAGATCCCTATCCACTGGTCTGTAGAGCGTTGGGCATCTAGAAGCTCTCCTACTCTCCAATCAGTCACGTGCTGAGCCTCTCTAATCTCACGTAACAGTCCCATCATGTCATCTTGTGGTGGGCGTGAAAGACCAGCTGAATGAGAAGCCCTAGAAGGGCTAGCTCCAGTAGTATGCTGTGGCGATGGAGGAGGGATGGCATCCACATCCATGTACATCCGATCATCATCCTCCTCATCATCACCCTCGTGTGCCTCTGCTGCTGCCTCTGGTGCTACCTCTGATGCTACTGCTGCTGCCGCCTCTACATCTATTGCCGCTACCCAAGTGAGAGGACGTCTCATAGCATCTCTCATCATCACTGACCTATATCTCTCATGCCCATCCTGTTGATGGCCTCCCTATCAAGGTCAGCTGAGAAGGTGTCCTCAAGGATCCTCTCATCCACTAGGTCAACCAGTAGACGAGCGAGCAAGGTGGAGATCAGTCGCCCATAGGGCAAGTTACCTCTCAAGTCAGGCAACGTAGCTCTGTGCATAGTCTAAAGAATAATTTATGGGAGGCAGCCAGGCTGCCTAGTACAGATATAGTACAGTAGGTACTGAGTCAGCTGTGAGATCATCTCTTAGTGTCCGCCCTAGGGAATAAGATTATGCTGGATAATCTTACAGTAGACCCGTGGCTCTGGACGCAGGTTGACTGCTTTCATCTCCCAGCAGTCATCCCGTAGAATCTGATTATCTATTTCTGCACGCACCTGTGTAGACAGAAACTGTGGCTCCATAAGTGCATAGTAAACCAACTGACCATCGTTAGAAATGCCTAGGAGATCAGCCAACTCCTGCCAGTTGAAAGAGATCTGAACCCCTTTCACCCAGCTGGTGATCCGAAGCTCTCTACCCCTGTCAACATCTTCTAAGTCACCCTCTACCTGTAGGTGATAGTAGAACTGCTTGACCAAGTCCGGGCAAGTGCAAGCCTCGTACAAGATCACTAGAAGCCAACCCATGTCACCAAACGCCCTTTCCACATCAAACAGGGCTATATGGGCTAGGTTCACACACCGACCCCCTTCAACTTTCTTCCGGTCAAACCAAGGATATCGCACCTTTGCTTCAACGGACCTAGAGCGTCATGGGTCATGAACTCGAGGAACCTTAGTGCGAACCATGATAACTGCAAGAGAAGAAAATAAGAGACAAGTTAGATAAATTTGAAAAAAATTTGATAGCATAACGACGTAAAATGGAAAAACCTCACTTTTCACCCAAACATTTGGGCAGGAGGAGAAGGCTCATACAATCGGAAATTTAAACTAGGTAGGTCGAATTTGAAGAAATTTTGACAATTGGGAAAAACCCCAAAATTTAGGTTAAAAATGAGAATTTTCAAGTTTCTACTAAACTAACCGATGAAACTCAAATTTTGTTGAGGGCTTTCATTCATTGGGTGGCCAATAGCAAAAGCCCCCAATAAAAATTAAATTTATACGGTCAGAAAAATATTAACTAGAAGAAAACCCTACAAATAGCAAAAACCCTAGGTATGAAAGCTTAAAAATAGAGAAAAGTAGAGAACATACCTCAAGGAATGGAGTGACGGATATTGATCAATGGAAAAATCACCAAGTTGGTATGGTCGACACTGTAGCAACTCACTGGTGGCGAGTTGAGTAGAGACCGTAGGAGGAAGAAGGAGAATGAGTGGGAAATTTTTTGAAAAACAAGTTTAAAAACCAGATTTTGAATCATACGGTCGCATAATTCGACCAAAACCACCGACCGTATGATTGACTGTATGATAGACCATAGGGTCTAGGTAAGTTGCCAGGATTTTGAAGGTCGCACCTATGGTTGCACAACTTGCGACCGTAGGCCATCGACCGTATGACTGACTGTTGTCTACATTTTGATTTTGCTTGAACTTTTGTCTATTGATTTTGTTTTTCTCTTGTTTTCCATTACGAGACTAACCCAATACTACCATCATATCTTGTCTTACCTGTACAACCTTTCCAAGTACCATTCAACCAAGAGTTTAAATGGCTGGACGTAGAGTAAGTAGAAGGAGACAGAATGCAAACCCATCTCCACCACCTATGGAGACTAATGACTATGAGGGTCAGCAAGGACAAGAAGGAAATATTGGAACTCAAAATGCTGCACCTCAGAATGTGCACACCCAAGCCAACCCAACCAACCTACCTGCACCACCTACAGATTTGGCTACTGCGATGATGAATTTAGCAAAACAAATGCAGCAAATACAACAAGTGCAAGCCAACATGCAAGCTGCTATGGGAATTGCTTTCCCAGCTGCAAACACAACACCTCTACCTACAGGACAAGCTAGTACTGCACCTGGTGGTAGCAACACTGTACCTCAAGCACTGCAGACACCAGCAGTACAAGGCCAAGTGCAAAACCCTGAAGCACCGCAAGGCTGGTATAACCAAGGAAATTATTAGTGTCAACCGCCTATGTATGGACCATATGCACAGTATCAGCTTGATCACTCCAGACTGATCGAGTGTTTCCTGAAGTTGAAGCCAAAGGAATTAACAGGCAAACCATCAGATCTGTTGTGGCCAGTTCACTGGATCGATGAAATGGAAAGAAACTTTATGATGATGACTATAAATGAAGAAGAGAAGGTATTATGTGCCACTTTTATGCTGAAAGGTGATGCGCACCATTGGTGGAAATCTACTCGGAGTTATCCGTTGACAAAGCACGCTTAACTGACCTGAACTATTTATAAAGAAGCTTTCTTCGAGAAGTATTTTCCCAGGAGTTTTAGAGATCAAATGGAAAAGGAGTCTCTGAGTCTGTATCAGGGACAGATGACTCTAAACGCAAATCAACAGCGTTATGAAGAACTATTTTTCTTTGCTCCCTCTAGCATGCAGGAGGAAAGTACCAAAACCTAAAGGTTCGTCATGGGACTTAGGGGAAGCATCCGTGACATTGTATTGGGACTGGAAAAGAAGATTTATAATGAAGCTGTACAGATTGCTCGAGTACTGAAATCGAGCCAGAGGGAAAGTTATTTTGCTCAAAACAAAGGTATTAAAAGGCCTAATGGAAATTCATACAATAAAGGGAACTCAAAGACATTTAAACCCTTCCGTACTCAAGGCTTCAATGCTGCAGCCAAGACTACTTCCACAGTCCAACCTCAACAGAAGCAAAGTAATGCTGGAGTCAAATGCTTCAATTGCAATCAAGGAGGATATTATTCAAGAGAGTGTCCTAAGCCAAGGAAGTAGTTACAGTAAGGAAAGGTTTATGCAGTTACATCTGAGGATGATGTCGAATCGTCTGATGTGGTCATAGGTACGACCGAAACTGTTCATTTTGTACTACCTTGTGTAAGCCTGTAGACTAAGTTAAATCAAATCACAAGTATCGTACCTATTAATGGCTTACCCGCCAGAGTACTCTTTGACTCTCTGGAGCTACTCATTCTTTTATATCTGTGTTGTTTGGAAAGAAGTTAAATCTACCCCTCAGACCTTTAGACTACAAACTATTTATACGATCACCTATGGGATTAGAAGTGGAACTAGACAAAGGTTATGGACCATGTCCAGTTCTTATCGGCGAGAAGATTTTGGATGCAACCTTAATTCGACTCGAGATGGCAGACATTGATGTTATCTTGGGAATGGATTGGTTAGTTCGACACTCTACAAACATATTATGTGAAGAAAAGAAATTGACATTTAAAGACAAGGAAGGAGCAGAGTTTAGTTTTACGAGAAACAAACTTCCCCGTAAACGAAAACTTATTCTCTCTACATTGAAGGCTAGAAAATGCCTCGAGAAAGGAAAAATTGGGTATCTAGTATCCATGGTCGACCTCACCAAGGAAGCACCACGAATAGAGGATATTGGAGTTGTGCGTGAATTTTTGAATGTATTTCTTGAGGAACTACTAGGACTACCACCTGACCGAGCGACAGAGTTCGTTATAGATCTTATACCCAGAGCCGCACCAGTATCGAAAGCACCCTATCGAATGGCTCCTACTGAACTGAAGGAACTGAAGGTACAATTACAGGAATTACTGGACAAGGATTATATCAGATCCATCATATCACCATGGGGAGCACCAGTATTGTTCGTGAAAAAGAAGGACAGTAGCATTCGACTGTGTATAGATTATCGAGAAATGAATAAGCATACTGTCACACCCCAATTCTGAACCAACCAGAATGGTGTGAGTGAACCGTCATTGAACCAACGGTTCATACCAGGATCTCAATAAGACCGTGTCCACTCATACAAACCATTGCACATAACCACAATCAGAATATAATAAATACAGCGGAAGTCTTTAAATAAATGAACTAAGTATTCTATTGATAAAATTAAATAAGTATCCAATTATCCAAATTCCAAACGTAGTTAAATATCTTTACATCACTTTAATAAAATAACTGAAACAAATAAAATAAAGTCAAAGGTACACGCAGAAAGGGCACTCGCATGAAGCGTCATGCTCATCCTCTCCTGCCTGTACGTCCAGAGTAGCAACACCTCCATACGCCGGAGCGTTCATATAATCGTCCACCGTGTAACCTGCATCAACATCTAAAAACAATGTATATACAAAGGGTGAGCTCACAACTTAGCTCAATAAGACAATCAGACAGTGTATCAATATTATATGCATGAGTAACAATCATTTTATGCTGTGGTCTGGTTTAAGTTTGCAATGTGCTATAGAAAGGTTTGGAGGCCGTCTCACCTCTATACACGAGTGTGTAGTACAGTAGACCACACTACCATCGACCCACATGCACCCATCATGGATCCACCCATACCAATACATAAGCCCCTACTGGCTAGGGTTTGCAAATTGGGCTCGCAACTAACCAATCATATATGTCATCACTGTAGGCTCCATCCTAGTACAACTTACTACGGCATAGAGATAGAGCTAGAGCGTGGTGGCCGGGCTGGAGACCACAATGCCACACCTCCCCCTGATGCCCTACCCGCATCAAGCATACTAAGATAGAATAATACGCAAGTAGACCCTATCCCAACATAACTCCCTACGGCATAGAGATAGAGCTAAAGCATCGTGGCCAGGCCAGAGACCACATGTTAGAGACCACAGTGCCACAACATTGTGGCCAGGCCAGCGACCACATGCCAGAGACCACGGTACCACGACCTTCCCCTGATGCCCTACCCGCACCAAGCATGCTAAGATAGAATACTACAAAAAGGTTCTAGTGTGAGGAATGATCCCAGGCCCCATGCCCTTCCCATTCCACACACTAACGAAAACAACCACATGCCTAACAATCACATCCTATCATATGGAATATGCATGAACAATAATAATAACTGAAAATAAAAGATGACATGTGAATCTGCACAACCATCACATCATATATTCAGGGTTATTATTAACAACATTTTACTGTCCTTTATTTATTAGGGTTTAGGTCAGATTCCCTTACCTGACGCTCGTTTGATAGCTTGCTCCACGTCGCAAGATCCAAACGTGCTATCACAGAGTCCTACATTATATTAGGGTTCAATTAGAATAGTTTATTAGGATTTCACGTTGGTCGAAAAACCAACAGAGTTCAAAACCATCCTTTCAGAGCTGACCGATCGCAACATACTGGTCGTAGCTCTATGGGAAAACTAGCAACCGGTATGGTCGATCGATATGTCTCCGGAAGACCATACATTAGGTTTTTCAACTGTCGTCAATCAATCTCCATGGGTTTCTAGGGTTTCTCCTATCCATTCTAAGTCTGAGCTTTGAGTTAGAGTTATCTCCAACTCATTCAAGTCTAGTTTTGATGATAATCATCCTAGAACTCGAATCTAGGGTTTGACGGCAAATTAGGGTTTAATGTCCAATTAGGGTTTAGATCAATACCTGCTTTGCATGGTATTGATCCAACCATACTAACTATCCTAGAGTCACAATGTAAGAGGAATGATTCAAAACATTTACCGTCGACTGGCGTAAGGTGAGCGTCGTCGAACGGCAATGGCGGCACTTCCTTCTTCTTCCGAGCTCCTTCTCTTTCTCCAATCTCCTTCTCCTCTCTAGGGTTTGTCAGGATTAATGGAAGGGATTCTAGGAGGCTTAGAGGGGTTTAAATAGGCTAGGAATTAGGTTTAGGAAGCCTCTTAGGATTAGGAAAGTCTTAGGATTCGAAATTGGGAAAGTGGGATCCGTAGAGATCCAATTCCGGATCTTGGTAGTCTGTTGCGCAGACCATACCGGTCGACCGGTACCATAGACCGGTACCATCGACCGGTATGAATGAAATTCATACTTAAGTTGGTCTGGTTGGTCCGATTTCGTACCTGATTGTCATCCGCTCGTCCCGTCTGGTCCGATGATGATCGGAAGACCTGTTACGATATGAAATCAAGGTTTAGATCGGGTTCACGGAGTGCGGGTCATACACTTGCAATCAAGAATCGATACCCGTTGCCTTGGATCGATGACTTATTCGATCAGTTGTGAGGTGCCAAAGTGTTCTCCAAAATTGATCTTCGGTCAGGATACCATTAGTTGAAGATTAAGGAAGGTGATATTCCGAAGACAGCATTCAGAACCAGATATGGACATTATGAATTTTTAGTCATGTCTTTTGGATGACTAATGCACCCGCAACTTTTATGGAACTCATGAATCGGGTATTCCATGATATGTTGGATACGTCAGTCATTGTATTTATTGATGACATACTAGTCTACTCCAAGGACAAAGAAACTCATGTCACAAATCTAAGAGCCACTCTACAGCGACTAAGAAAAGAGAAGCTTTACGTAAAATTTACAAAGTGTGAGTTTTGGCTAAATGAAGTAGCTTTCTTAGGCCATGTTGTATCCACTGAAGGAATTAAAGTGGATCCTAGCAAGATTGAAGCCATTGCGATATGGAAAGCACCTAAGAATGTTGCAGAAATCAGAAGTTTCCTAGGTTTAGCTGGTTACTATCGACGATTCATGGAAGATTATTCTAGAATCATCGTACCTCTCACTAGTCTGACAAAGAAAGGAGAAAAATTTGTTTGGACCGATAAATGTGAAGAGTGTTTTCAAACATTGAAGGCTAAATTGATATCAGCTCCCATCTTGACTATTTCGATCCTAGGACAACCATTTACCTTGTACACTGATGCGTCTGGGTTAGGTTTAGGATGTGTGCTTATACAAGGAGAACAAGTGGTTGCGTATGCCTCAAGACAACTGAAGACACATGAGAAGAACTATCCCACTCATGACTTGGAATTAGCAGCAATAGTACATGTTGTTAAGATATGAAGACATTATTTGTATGAAGAGAAATTTCAAATTAAATCAGATCATAAGAGTCTCACTCATCTTTTTAGTCAGAAGGAGTTGAACATGAGACAAAGAAGATGGCTGGAATTATTGAAGGATTATGATTGCGATATCCAGTATCATCTAGGAAATGTTAATGTAATTGCTGACGCACTAAGCAGGAAAGCTATGACAGAGTCCCAAGAAGAAGTTAGTGCAAATACTATGGCATGTGTCACAAGGAGAGTATTTAATTACGGTAAAGAGCAGTTCGTGATTGATTTTTTGAATGAATCAATTGACCAAAGATTTATTCATCTATTCTCAAACATGTTTGCTACATTGAAGATTGTACCTGATCTATTAGACGAAGTCAAAGCTGCTATTAAATCAGACCCTTATCTGAGAACGGTACAAGAAGATCTCAAAAAAGGTAGGACTACTCCTGAATTCACCCTGGACATTGAAAAGGTACTAAAATATAAAGGAAGGATATGTGTTCTTGAAAATGAAGACTTAGATATTAGACACAGACTAATGAAGGAAGCTTACACCACCGCTTATTCGGTACATCCTGGAAGTACGAAGATGTATCATGATCTGAAAAAACTATATTGGTGAAGAGAAATGAAAGCGAACGTAGCTAAATTTGTGTCTCAATGCTTGAATTGTCAGCAAGTAAAGGCTGAAAGGTAAAGACCTGCAGGATTATTGCAGCCACTGCCAAAACCAGCATGGAAATGGGACTGCATCACTATGGACTTCGTCACCGGGTTACCATTGACTCTCCGAGTAGTTGACGCGGTCTGGTGATTATGGATCATTTGACCAGGACAGCTCGTTTCAATGCTATACGACCTCAGTATACCCTAGAGAGGTTAGCTAAGCTTTATGTAGATAATATTGTTCGATTACACGGTGTACCTGAAAGCATTGTGTCAGAAGAGACCCACGCTTTACCTCAAAGTTTTGGGAAGGATTACAGAAGGCTATGGGTACAACATTGAAGTTTAGTACTGCATTCCATCATCAGACAGACGAACAATCAGAGCGTACTATTCAGATTTTAGAAGACATGCTTCGAGCTTGTGTTATTGATTTCAAAGGATCATGGGATGAGAAATTACCATTGATTGAGTTCGCTTATAACAACAGCTACCAAGCGACTATACAGATGTCACCCTATGAAGCACTGTATGATAGGAAATGTCGAACGCCTTTGTTTTGGAATGAAGTTGGAGAACGGAGTATTGTTGGACCAGAGTTTGTTGAAGAGACTTGTCGAGTAGTCGACATTATCAAAGAAAGAGTCTGAATAGCTTAGAACCGTTAGAAGCAATATGCAAATAATCGACGCAGAGATTTCGAACTCACTATAGGTGATAAGGTATTTCTGAAAATACCTCCTAGGCGTGGTTTGAAAAGGTTTGGACAGAAGGGAAAGCTGTGTCCCAGATATATTAAACCTTATGAAGTTCTAGATAGACGTGAAAAAGTAGCATATCAGTTAACACTACCACCATCCATGTCAAGTGTGCATGATGTATTTCATATCTCATTACTAAAGAAGTACATCAGAGATCCAACACATGTGTTAACAACAGATCCACCGGATTTGACTGAAGATTTGAGGTTTGAAGTAGTACCTTTTGAGATCACTAGTCGGAAGGTGCAACGTCTTCAAAACCACGACATTTATTATGTTAAGGTTACTTAGAAAAGCCAAAATGTAGAAGAAGTTACATGGGAAGAAGAGGACGCTATGCGGAAGCAATATCCTCACCTATTCGACTCGGAAGGTATGTACAAATTTCGAGGATAAAATTCATATAAGAGGGGGGGAGTTGTAAGACCCGCACTCCACTAACTTGGTCTAACCGTATCGTGCCAGCTCTTCCCATCATTCCTGGACCAAGTGGACCGAGCGTGTGAAGATAGATCACACATCAGGTATGAGAATCGAGTTAAAAACACTATAAACATACCTAAAGTCGCATGCCTGGGTAGGTATGGTTGACCATAAGGAAGGGAACCAAAAATATCAAATCCAGAACCCCACGATCGATATTTTGACCTTACGGTTGATGGTTTATGCGACCGTATGATCGACCGTGAGAACCCAGATCAGACTCCGAGTTTTGGAAACTTTCCTAAACTAAGGGATTGCTTTTCTAATTGAAAGAAGACTTTATATGGAGAGTTTTCCTCTATATAAAGGACGTCCCTCAGCCTTTTTTCTGTAAGACCCGTGTCAATCTAACCCGGTCTTACCACCTTGAACCAGGTTTACCCATCATGGTCGAGTCAAATGGACCAAGGGCGTAAAGGAGATCGAGATCCCAGGTATAAAATCGACCCAAAAACATTTAAAATTAGGGGAGGGTCGCACACCCAGCTAAGCAGGGTCGGACCTCCCAAAACAGAAAGTCAGACCCTCGGTTTTGAAGGAAGGGTCGGACAGCTTAAGACCCTAGGGTCGACGGGATCATCGACCCTCCCATCGACCCTCGGTTTCTGTCGAATATAGAAATTAGGAAATTTCTATATTTTTCGATTGGGATTCTTTCCAAATCTCAATGGGACTTATTTAGGATGTTCCTAGTCTATTTAAAGGACGTCCCTAAGCCACTTTCACTCCTTTCACAACCCTAATCGAATTGAGAGAAAGAGAGGAGAAGGAAAGAGGAAGAAGAAAGGGAAGGAAGAGAAATTAAGCCAAAGGAGAAGAGTTTCAGAGAAAGATTAACCTTCTTAGGTATGGATACTAATTCTATGAGTTTCTACAGACCTTAGGGTAGTAATTAATAAGAATGTGATCTCGGAGAAACCCAAACCATTAAGCTATGGTTAGGTTTTCATGGAAAACCATAGGAGGATGCATGAAAACTATTTAGATGGATTATACATAGTTCTAGACCATGGAATGAATGTTGAATGAATGTAGGAAGCAAGCCATAGGACCCCAAACACGAAGAATGGATTTAAAAGTGGGAATTGGACCAGAGTGCACCGAGGGTCGCACCCAGGGTCGATAGGCCATCCGACCCTAGGTGTTTATGACCATCGACCCTCGGCATTCGGGAAGTTCGAGAAGGGGGGAGGGTCGATAGACCCATCGACCCTAGGATCGACCCTAGCATCGACCCTCGGTGACGAGAATGGTTTTTAAATTCCGAATTAATTCTAATTAAATTCTATCGACTTTGTTAGGTCTTCTAGCAATATAATAACATTATAAAGGTGATTTTAAAGCTTGGAAAAGTATCTTTTAGCAAGCTAAGGTGAGGAACCTTAACTCCAAACTAAATTGGTTAATAATAAATTGTTTTCTATTTTTGAGTCCTATGCTATGCTTGATTCTATGCGAATATGTTTGTAATGTGCATACAAAGATGCCATCCAATATTTCTATTACTTGTTCATGCATATTTACTTTGTTGTTTATAACATGATGATGATGATGATGATGATAGGAATAGGCATGTGCTTGTATGTGTGTGGTTGATGTGCTTGATGCTAGCGAGTATCAGGGGGGGTGTGATGAGAACGTCAATAAACGTTAACCTTTGGCGGGTCTCAGCACTTTAGCTCTATCTCTAACTCAAGTCTTGTGCATTGGCAACGTCGTATCGCCATTACTTTAGCAGAACTATTATGTCGTAGAGTATCAGGGGAGGTGGTCTCGGTCCTTGTAGTCTCTGACTCTACCGGGGGGCCTTAGCTCTATCTCTATGGACATTCTAAGGGATGCTGGGGTGGGGCCTTGGATACACTTTTGGCATTAGGATTGGTTAGTTGCGAGCCCAATTTGCAGCCCTCGCCAACAGGGGCTTACGTGTTGGTATGGCACTATATAGCAATAAACGTAACCTTTGTTATATAATGTTCATGATTGGGTGCATGTGAGTTGACGATAAACGTGATCTTCGGATAACGTCACACACTCGTGTATAGAGGCGGAGTCAATAAACGCGACCTTTGGCTACCTCAACCTTTCTATTGCATATTGCAAACTTCAAATCGGACCAAAGATATAAATTGATGTGCATGCATATGTAGTGTTGCATTGTTTTGGCTACTCACTGAGCCGTGTTGTGTGCTCACCCCTCGACGTCGAATATTTTTAGTTGATGATGCAAGTTACACAGTTGAAGATTATATGAACGCGTCTGCGTACGGGAATATAGCAGCAATGGACGCTGGAGCTGAAGATGATACACACGACTCCTCTTGCGAGTGCAACTCGTGTGTATTTGATTAGATATTTTATAGGTTTCTTTCATTGGATTTATAAAGACTTGTATTTGATATTTAAATATTTAAGTCTCAGTTGAAAACAGAATAATTTGCTATTAAATTATTGATATCATCTTAGTTCTCAGTTCATTTATTTATAAGATTTCCGCTATTGTGTATTTACTCTGATTATGATTGTGGATGCGTGTAAGTTTGGATAACGCGGGGATAGCCTATTAGAGATCCTGGTTGAACCGTTGGTTTGTTAGCGGTTCATCACACCATTCTGGTTAGACCAAAATTGGGGTGTGACATTTTCACTCTTTTAGAACATTAGTAAACCCTAGAGAAAGAGAAGGAAGATAAGGAAGAGAAGGAAAAGAAGAAAAAGCTAAGGAGAGGAATTTACTGAGAAGAGATTGGGTCTCTATCACAGGCAAAGGTATGAAATGAATCTCTGAAGATGTAAACTCTAAGGAAAAAGACTTTTATAGAAGATAGACAATATCCACTTACTATGATCTATGTGATTTCCTTGAAAAAATCCCAAGGAGAACCATGAGGAGTGAATTTGATGATTAGGGTTGATAAGAAATTACTAATGATGGTCATCGGATGACCTTAGAATAAACCCCATTGAAGAACAGAAGAATTGACCCAGGAAGAACTTGAATTTCATGTAGACTTTGACCAGAAATCTCAAGGTCGCAGCTACGGTCGACCATAGCATGACCAGTATGACCAGAGGATCGACCATAGGCATTCGAAAAGATTTCAAAAATCATATGGTCGCAGCTACGGTAATGCGATAGTAGGGTATCGATTGTAGATAGTCAGGTCGATACAACATGAGACCATAGGACTAATCAGACACCTATCAGTGCTCTGTTTCGATTTTTGACCACTGTAACATGTCACATATGAACCCTAACTTAAATTCATATAACTTTTAGGTTGTTAAATCAATTCAAAGAGAATTTCAAGGCTTGGAAGGACATCGAGTGTTGCTAATAGGTGATGGAACAAGACCTAAACTAATTAGATAATAACAAATTATTTATTTTTATTGAGTCCAATGCCATGATTGATTCTACGCTTGTATGCTTGTAATGTGCATCTCATATGTCATCCAATATTCTTGCTATTACTGTTCATGCAAATTTAATTCTGTTTATTTATAACATAATGATGATGATGCTAGTAATAGGCATGTGAATGTATGTGTGTGGTTGGTGTGTTGGATGTGAGTGGAGCATCAGAGGGAGGACGTGGCATGGTGGTCTTCGACCTCGTCACCAGACTCTAACTCTATCTCTACTCAAGTCTTGCCCACTAACATCATCGTATCGCCATTACCTTAGCAGAACTATTACGTCATAGGGCATCAGGGGAGGTGGTCTCGGACCGTGTGGTCTCTGACTCTGTGGGGGTGCCTTAGCTCTATCTCTATGGACGTATTGAGGGATGCTAGGGTGAGGCCTTGGATACACTGTTTGGCATTAGGATTGGTTAGTTACGAGCCTAGTTTGGAAGCCCTCGCCAATAGGGGCTTATGTGTTGGTATGGGTAGGGCATCAAGGGAAGTGTTGGCGGTGTTTGATCCAGACACTTTAGCTCTATCTCTATTCCATGGTGGATGCATGTGGGACGGCAATGGTGTTTGATCCATTGGGTGGATTCACACACTCGTGTATAGAGGTGCGGTGGCCACCAAACCTTTCTATAGTATATTGTAAACTTATAAACCAGACCAAAGATATGAATTGAATGCATGCATATGTTTATTGCATTGTTTTGTTTGCTCACTAAGCCGTGATGTGTGCTCACCCTTTCGACGTCGAATATTTTTAGTTGATGATGTTGGTCCTACTGTTGAAGAATATATGAATGCGTCGACGTATGGACACGTTGCTACAATGGACGTAGAAGCTGAAGAAGATGCACATGATTTATCATGCGAGTGCAACCAACGTGTTTTTGCTTAAGTTTAGTTATAATTTGAACATCAGATATGTAATTGATTATTTATTTTTATGTCTTGTGGTTTGGAGATAATTGGATTAAATACTTATTTATCACTATTAGACTCTCAGTTCATTATCTGTAAGACTTTTGCTTATTTGTTTATTACCTCTGATTATTAATGTGGAATGTGTGTTTGGTTTGATATGGTGGGTACGACCTATACAAGATCCTGGGTGAACCATTGTTTTATTGGCGGTTCATCACACCATTCTAGTTAGACCAGAATTGGGGTGTGATAACTCCATTCGTCCATGACAATCCAGAAAAGACCTTCCTCATCGGTTCAGTCCTACTAGAGGAGCAAAGACAATAAATTATTGAGTTTCTGAAGGCGAACGTTGATGTATTTGCATGGAAGCCAGAGGACATGCCCGAGATCCCAGGATCGACCATGGAGCTCCACTTGAAGATTGATCCCCATCATCGCCCTGTCCGACAGAAGAAAAGAGCTGTATTTGTAGAAAAAACAAGTGATCATCGATCGAGAGGTCGAGAAATTATTGAAAGCCATATTTATCTGGGATGTGTACTATCCAGACTGGTTGGCCAATGTTGCACTAGTGCCTAAGTTTGATGATCGTTGGCGTGTTTGTACTAACTTTACAGATCTAAATAAAGCATGCCCCAAAGATTCCTACCCCTGCCTCAAATAGATCAGCTCATAGATGCCACTGCCGAGTACGAGCTATTATCTTTTCTAGATGCGTATTTTAGGTATAATCAAATAAAGTTGGCCAAAGAAGATGAGGAGAATACTACCTTCATCACCAGTAAGGTCACTTATTGCTTCACTATGATGCCTTTCGAGTTCAAAAATGCAGGGGCAACCTACAAAGGCTCGTCAACAAAGCGTTTGAAAAGAAAATCGGTCGAAAAATGGAGGTGTACGTAGATGACTTCCTCGTCAAGATAGCCAAGGAGCCTGATCATCTGAAAGACCTCAAAGAAGTCTTCGAGGTAGTATGAATGAACTCTATGCACCTTAATCTCTCGAAATGTGCCTTTGGTGTACAGTCTGGCAAGTTCCTAGGATTTATGGTGTCCCAAAAAGGGATCGAGGCCAACCCAGCTAAGATTAAGAGATCCAAAATATGAAGTCTCCAATAACTCCGAAGCAAGTACAAGTGCTTACTGGACGGATTGCTGCACTGGGAAGGTTCATGTCCAGGTTTGCTGATCGATGCCTCCCATTTTTCAAAACTCTTAAGGGATCCAAAACCTTTGAATGGACAGCAAAATGTGAGGAAGCGTTCTGAAGCCTTAAAAGGTTCCTATCTACCCCTCCTTTGTTGGTGAAGCAATAGACAAGAGACAATCTGCTACACTACCTGGCAGTGTCACTGTGTGCGGTCAGTGGGGTATTAATCAAGGAGATAGACAAGGTGCAACATCCTATCTAGCCCCCCCCCCCCCACCCACCCCCCCCACCCGGCCCCCCGCCGCCCCGCCCCCCCCGGGACGGGCCCCGGCCGGCGGGGAAGGTTAATTTCCCCCCCCCGGGGGGGGGGGGGGGAGGCGGCCGGGGGGGGGGGGCCCCAACCCCCCCCCCCCCCCCCCTCCCCCTTTTTATTTTTTTTTTTTTTTTTTTTTTTTTTTTTTTTTTTTTTATATATTCCTTTAAAATTTTTTTATTCCATTTGTTTTTCTAAATAACCCTAAATCCCTAAATCCCTAATCTTCTCTCTTCTCTCTTTCGGACTTTCGGTCTTCTCCCACCGCAATACCGCCTCTCTTTCAAAATTCAGTCCCTGAGTTCGACTCCTTCTCCTACCGTAGCGCCGGCGCGGCCATTTCTCACTTCCCGCTCACTTTCTCTCTTCTCTCTTTTTCTCCCTCGCTCTCGCTCTCTTTTTCTCCTACCGACGGTCTCTATTTCTCCCAAACCGGCGCGTAGCTGAAGGCATTGATGACGGCTCCTACAGGGCAGCCGACGTGAGAGCGCCTCTCCTCTCTCTTCCTCCTACGCCGAGTCGACGACACTATCTACGCAGTAGAGCCACCATATCCGATTCACGGATTCAGCCCCATCGGATCATCTTCTTCCTCTTCGGCCTGATTTTGGTATAAGGTATTTATCTCTCTCTCTCTCTCTCCTCTCCCTCTGTCTCTCTCTCTATCTATCTTTCTCAATCTTTGCGTTGCACTTTGCACATAATATTAGGTTTCCATCTTTGTTTACCGAGTTTTAATTTGGTATAAAATAACTTAATTTTTGTGGTTCTTTGTTTGCAATCCTTTTTCATTATCTAATTGTTTACCAATTACCAGCTTCTCTCTCCGTCCTATCAATTTTCTTAATTTATTTGTGGTTGGTACTTTGCTTGCTTCCTTTTCTTTTCTTTTTTTTTCTCTTCGTTAACTTAAACTTGTATTTGTTTACCCGCCCTCTAGTTAAATTGATTTTGGAGGTAGGTAGTACTGTGTTTGGCAAGCATGTGGTTCATGATGTTAGGTTATTCAATGCCAAAGGGGTGGATTATGGGACTTATGTTGGAATTGTGATGCGAAATACTCGGAGGGAAGAAGAGGCTCAACGGCCTGCTATTTTGAATTCCTGTTCTTACTAGAATTCTCAATTTTGTTCTATCCGAAGGATCTGTTATCCGTTTTCTTCATTTCCGATTGTTATTTGTTAGTATCAATCGGACTAGATCGATTAATGGTAGCAGAGAGATTGGTCTCAAAGCTAAGGTGGTGACACCGATGAGTGATGACGGGGTGGTAACATTCCATTTCTTTGTGCGGAGATTGGTTGTGGAACATTGTTTTGGTATATCAATAATATTCAATTGGTCATTCGGGGTAACCCTACCCCGATTTGGGTCATCGGGGGTAACCCGACCGGCCCGGCCCGATCGGGTAATCGGTAGGGTAGGGTTTGGTAATACCCCCGGGTAGGGTAAGGGTTGAGGTTATGTAATACCCTGATAGGGTAGGGTAGGGTTTGGGTTAGCATGAAATTTTTTTGGGTAGGGTAGGGTTTGCAGATACCCGGCCCAACCCGACCCAGTTTCACCCCTAATCCTATCTACTACATCAGCAAGGTGTTACTCGGTACAGAGACTAGGTATCAATCAATAGAGAAATTAGCCGTAGCTGTGGTCGTCTCCGCCCAAAAACTACGGCCATACTTTCAGTCTCACTCCATCACCATACTGACGGACTGACCCTTGAGTAAGTTCCTCTCTAGAGCAGATGTGTCGGGTCGAATGATCAATTGGGCGGTCGAGTTGGGAAAATTTGACCTCAAGTTTCAACCCTGGACTACTATCAAAGCACAAGCCCTGGTGGATTTCCTGATAGAAAGCACCATATCGGGTGGCGAAGAAGAGAGGTCAGATGCTGAAAGAGCACTTGAAGAAGCTAAAGTCAAGATTTTTCTCGGTCCCAAAGAGCCTTCCTGGGTCATGTATACAGATGGAGCTTCCAACAAGGAAGATGTTGGAGCAGGAATTGTCCTCATCAGTCCCGAGGGATTCAAGGTCTTGACATCTGTACGTTTTGGCTTCTCAACAACCAACAATGTAGTAGAATATGAGGCCCTGATTGCTGGGCTTAAGCTAGCCAAAAATCTGGCAATTAAACACTTGCTGGTTCATGGAGATTCTCAAGTGGTCGTGTGGCAAGTTACATGGGTCTATGAAGCCTGACAGAAACATCTTGCCAAATATCTGGCCCTAGTGAAACAATTAATCAAACCCCTGGAGAAGTTTGAGATGGTCAGCATACCCCATGATCAGAATACAGAAGCAGATGCACTCTCCCACTTGGGGTCGAGCGATCTAAGTAGTTTTGACGAACCAGTGTATGTGAAATATTTGTCTCAACAAAGCATCGACCCAGTGGTTGAAGTTATGATCGTAGACATGCAGCCCTACTAGATGGATCCTCTACTCACCTATTTAAGGAAGAATGTGCTGCCAGAAGACAAGAAGAAAGCCAGAGCATTCAAGCTCAAACGGATTCGTATGTCATTCATGACGAGGCACTTTACAAGAAGTCTCACACTTTACCTTTACTTCACTGCGTCCCCCCTTCGAAGGCTGAATATATCATGGCAGAGGTACATGAGGGAATCTATGGAGCCCACCAATGAGGACGCACCATGTGTTTCAAGATTATTCAAATGGGATACCACTGGTCCCATATGATGAAGGACTGCAAGAGATACCCCAAAACCTATGAACTATGCCAGAAGTATGCTGCCATATCCCATCGCCCGTATGATGAAGGACTGCAAGTATGGGATCCCACAAGTATTGATTACAGACAATGGTCCACAATTCTCGAGTCGAGTCTTTCGAAAATTCTACCGTGACCATCGTATAGGTCATAGATTCACGTCAGTAGCACACCCGAAAACTAATGGATAAACAAAATCACTAACCGCACCTTGCTACATGGCTTAGCATGGCGAGTGGAAGAAAAGAGAAAATTATGGGCTCAGGAGTTGTCCAATGGAGTATGGTCATATCGATCCACAGAAAGAACTGCCACAAGAGTCATTCCTTTCAAGCTTGCTTTTGGGTAAGAAGCTGTTATCCCTGTCGAAGTGAAGAAAAAAAGCTATCGGGTACCAACAAAGACATTCTACTTATGGACCTGGACCTTCTGGCAAATGTTCATGAGACTGCTCGACTACACATAGCAGCATATAAGCGAAAAACAGCTAAGTACTACAACTCCAGGGTCAAGGATAATTTGTTTCAAGTGGGAGACTTGGTTTCACGTTCAACAGATGTAAGTGGACCTACTCAGCAAGGCAAGTTAACTCCAAATTGGGAGGGGTCGTACCGATTTGCAAGTCGTATCACTTGGAGACTATGGGTGGGTTGGCCATACCATGCACTTGGCATTCCAAGAACCTCTGGAGATACTACGTGTATGGCTTATCTTTTAATTAATGAAAGATTCTTTCACACTTAGCCATCTCCATTCAAGTAAGTTGATAGTCTTAGTCAAAGATTAAGTCTTTCAACTTAAGGGGTAGTCTTTTGACTTTGGCTCGAAAAGAAAAGGCCTACGGGTCTCGAAAAAAAAAGGTCTACGGGTCTCGAAAAGAAAAGGCCTACAGGTCTCAAAAAGAAAAGGCCTATAGGTCTCAAAGAGAAAAGGCCTATGGGTCTTGAAAAAGAAAAGGCCTACGGGCCTCAAAGAGAAAAGGCCTACGGGTCTCCCAAAAAAAAAAAAAAAAATAAAAAAAAGGGGCCTACGGGCCTTGAAGAGAAAGGGCCTACGTGTAAGACCCGTGTCAATCTAACTCGGTCTTACCAACTTGAACCATGTTTACCCATCATGGTCGAGTCAAATGGACCAAGGGTGTGAAGGAGATCGAGATCCCAGGTATCAAATCGACCCAAAAACACTTAATTTGAAGGGAGGGTCGCATACCCAGCTAAGCAGGGTCGGACCTCCCAAAGCAGAAAGTCAGACCCTCAATTTTGAAGGGAGGGTCGGACATGTTGAACCCTAGGGTCGACGGGATCATCGACCCTCCCATCGATCCTCGGTTACCGTAAGAAATAGAAATTAGGAAATTTCCTTATTTTCGATTGGGATTCTTTCCTAATCTCAATGGGACTTATTTAGGATGTTCCTACTCTATTTAAAGGACGTCCCTAAGCCTCTTTCACTCATTTCACAACCCTAATTGAATTGAGAGAAAGAGAAGAGAAGGAAACGAAGATGAAGAGAAGCAAGGAAGAGAAGTTAGCCAAAAGAGAAGAGTTGCAGAGAAGGAGTATTCTTCTCAGGTATGGATACTAATTCCATGAGTTTCTACAGACCTTAGGTTAGATATTTATGAGAATGTGATCTCGGAGAAACCCAAACCATCAACCCATGGTTAGGTTTTCATGGGAAACCATGGGGGATTACATGAAAGCTATCTAGGTGGATTATACACGGTTTCAGACCATGGAATGAATGTAGAATGGAATGTAGGAGTAAGCCATAGGATCCCAAGCACGAAGAATGGACTAAAAGAGGGAATTGGACCAAAGTACACCGAGGGTTGATGACTATCCGACCCTAGGTGATCCTGACCATCGACCCTCAGTGTTCGGGAAGTTCAGAGTTTGGGGAGGGTCGCACCCAGGGTCGATCATGACTCCGACCCTACCTCCGACCCTCAGTTAACAAAATAGTTTTTAAGTTCAGAATTAATTCTAATTAAATTCTATCGACTTTGTTAGGTCTTCTAGCAATACAATAACAATATAAAGGTGATTATAAAGCTTGGAAAAGTATCTATTAGCAAGCTAAGGTGAGGAAACAGAACTCTAAACTAATTGGTTAATAACAAACTATTTTCTATTTCTTGAGTCCAATGCCATGCTTGATTCTATGTGAATATGTTTGTAATGTGCATACAACATGCCATCCAATATTTCTATTATTTGTTCATGCATATTTACTTTATTATTTATAACATGATGATGATGTTGATGATAGGAATAGGCATGTGATTGTATGTGTGTGGTTGGTGTACTTGATGCGAGCGAGTATCAGAGGAGGTGTGATGAGAACGTCAATAAACGTTAACCTTTGGTGGGTCTCAGCACTTTAGCTCTATCTCTAACTCAAGTCTTGTGCATTAGCATCGTCGTATCGCCATTACTTTAGCAGAACTATTATGTCGTAGAGTATCAGGGGAGGTGGTCTCGGTCCTTGTAGTCTCTGACTCTACCGGGGGCCTTAGCTCTACCTCTATGGACATTCCGAGGGATCTTTGGGGTAAGGCCTTGGATACACTGTTTGACATTAGGATTAGTTAGTTGCGAGCACAGTTTGCAAGCCCTCGCTAACAGGGGCTTACGTGTTGGTATGGTATTATATAGCAATAAACGTTAATCTTTGTTGTATAATGTCATGATTAGGGTGGATGGGGACAACGTTAAACGTTAACCTTCGGGCGGACTTCCACACCCTGTGTATAGAGGCGGGGTCAATAAACGTTAACCTTTGACCACCCAACCTTTCTATTGTGCATTGCAAACTATAAACCAGACCAAAGATATGAATTGATTGCATGCATATGTATTGTTGCATTGTTTTGTCTACTCACTGAGCCGTGATGTGTGCTCACCTCTCGACGTCAAATATTTTTAGTTGATGATGCAGGTTATATGGTTGAAGATTATATGAATGCTCCAACATACGGGAACGTGGCGACGATGGAAGCTGAAGCTGAAGTAGATACACATGACTCCTCTTGCGAGTGCAACTCATGTGTATTCGATTAGATTTTTCTTAGGTTTCTTTATTTGAATTTAATAAAGACATGTATTTGATAATTATTTATGTCCCAGTTGATATAGAATAATTTGCTATTTAATATTTATATCACAGTAGATTCTCAGTTCATTTTATTATAAGATTTCCGCTATTGTGTATTTACTATGATTATGATTATGGATGTGTGGGAGTTTAGATAACGCGGGGATAGCCTACTCGAGATCCTAGTTGAACCGTTGATTTGCCAGCGGTTCATCACACCATTTTGTACAGTGCGGAATTGGGGTGTGACACTACGGGTTTCACAAAAGAACAGGCCTACAGGGCTACTAAGGAAGAAACCTAGGGGCTCAAAAGCCAAGGCCTAGGGATCTTGGAAATCAATAAGTAGATCGACTCAGTCAAAGACTAAGCCCGTCGACTTAAGGGGTAGTCTTTGACTTTAGTTCGAATATCAAAAGCCCTTCGATTATGTCTCATAGTTGTAGGCAGAGTATAGAACTATCAGACAGGGGGGGTAGTAGTATGGGGTTACAAAGTATGGCAAGAAAAGTGTAAAGAAAAAAAATGAGTACATTAATAGTAGCAATAACAGACACAAATGTAGCAATAACAGACATAAAAAAATTATAAAAAAAAAAAAGAGCTTACAAAGAAGAAGTGCCCAAGGGCCTTTACAAAAAAAAAAAAAAAAGATAAGAAAAAGAAAAAAGTCCTGTGGTCAGTCTGGACCCCTGGGTGATTCTATAGGCAATGCATCTATCGAAGGTGTCTTTGAAGAGGTTGTACCTGGGGTTCCTTCTGAAGGGACAATAAAGGGATCTTCAGAAGTTGTTCCTGGGGTTTCTTGCTGTGGAACAACAGATAAAAGAGCGACCTCTTGAGGAGAAGGTACTACCATCGCCAATTCAGTACTGGAGACCGCTGGAGGAGGGAGAGTCGAAGGTTGACCAAGTTTATCTCGAATGACCTTGTTCATGAGGGGGCTATAGGAAAAGTTAAAAGATGGGAGATGAGCAGACAACTGCTAGTGGACCATGAGGAGGGCTTCCCTGATTGCTCGAGCCCTCTCTTTCTTGAAAAGACCCTCCATATCGTTAAACTCCATCAAGGTCCTCAGGGTTTTCTCCTTATCCTGGGCCAAAGCTGTGTGGGCATGAATCAAATCTTGGGTCAGACGAGCTATGGTCACCTGAGCCTGGGCCAATTCTTTGCCCACACGAGTCACGGAAGATTACAGGTCGACACCCTGATTCTTCATGGTGGCTATCTCCTCTTTTAGGGTGTTCTCTCTGGTCAGGGTATGGGTCAACTCAGCCTGCAACCTATCATTTTTCACCGATAGGTTAGCCTTCTCCCCTATCAGTGCGTCACGGGCCCCTTGGAGATCTTTAATTTCTTACTCCAATTGATTGTTGAGAGCGGTGGTTGCTGTCACACCCCAATTCTGATCCAACCAGAATGGTGTGAGTGAACCGCAGAACCAACGGTTCACCCAGATCTCGATAGGCCGTGTCCACCCATACAAACCAATTACACATTACCACAATCAGAATATAAATATACAGCGGAAGACTTTAAATAGAATGAACTGAGTATCTATTGATAATTTAAATAAATATCTCATTATTCAAATTCAAACACATAAAATAATATCATTACATCCTTTTAATCCAATCGGAAATAACTAAAATAAATAAATAAAATAAAGCAAAGGTACACGCAGAAAGGGCACTCGCATGAAGCGTCATGCTCGCCCTCCCCTGCTTGTACATCCAAAGTAGCTACACCACCGTACGCCGGAGCGTTCACATAGTCGTCCACGGTATCCCGCATCAACATCTAAAACAATGTATATACAAGGGTGAGCACAAACACGCTCGAAGACAATCGCGTTCACAAAATTATGCATGAGTAACTCAATTTTATGCCTGTGGTCCGTTTTAAGTTTGCAATGTGCTATAGAAGGTTTGGTGGCCCCCGCACCTCTATACACGTGTGTGGCATCGCACAGAATCACACTACCACCAACCCACATGCACCCATCATGGAATAGAGATAGAGCTAAGGTATACCCGCACCTCCCGATACTCTACCTATACCAGCACCTAAGCCCCTACGGCCGTGGCGGCAACCGGCTCGCAACTAACCAATCCTATATGTCAACAATGTATGCTCTATCCCGAGACAGCCATCTACGGCATAGAGATAGAGCTAGAGCGTGCGGGCCGGGCCGGAGACCACCATACCTCACCTCCCCCGATACCCTATCCGCAACTAACCCACTAGGATAGAAACAATCGCAGTAGACCCTATCCCAACATAACTCCCTACGGCATAGAGATGAGCTAAAGCATCGTGGACAAGTCGTCGACTGAATCCTCGCACCACACAACGATGGCCGGGACAACATCAATATCGGAGACCACCGTACCACGACCTTCCCGATACCCCACCCGTACCAAGCATGTTAAGACGATACTACAAAGTGCTAGTGGAAGAGCGATCCCGGCCCATGCCCCACTCCACACACCAATGAAAACAATCACATGCCTAACAATCACATCCTTGAATGCATGAACAATAATAATAATAACCGAAAGTAAGGATGGCATGTGAATATGCACAACATCACATCGAGATATTCAATGATTAACAACGTTTCTTCCATTAATTATTAGGTTTAGGTCGATTCCCTTTACCCGACGCTGTCGATAACTTGCTCCACGTCGCAAGGTCCAAACGATATGTCACAAAGTCCTACAATATTATTGGGTTTCATTAGAATATATTGTTTAGGGTTTCATGTTGGTCGGAAACCAACAGAGATCACAAACTACCCTCACAGTCGACCGGTGGCATATACCGGCCGCAGCCTCGTGGGAAAGACTGGCGACCGGTATGGTCAGCCGGTCCCTCACAAACAACCTCCCGAGAGGTAGCGGTCGCAACATACCGGTCGCACTATGTGCAACCGGTATAGTCGACCGGTATGTCTCCGAAGACCATACATGGGTTCTTCGACTGCCGTCGATCATCCTCCATGGATTTTTAGTGTTTCTCCTATCCATTCTAAGTCTAGGCTTTGAGTTAGAGTTATCCCCAACTCATTTAAGTCTCGTTTCGATGAATATCATCTCGAAACTCGAATCTAGGGTTTGACGGCAACTTAGGGTTTATTGGCCAATTTAGGGTTTTAGATTAATACCTACTTTGCCTGGTATTGATCCACCCACACAACTAACATAGGGTAAGAAGAGGATTCAAACCTTACCGTTGCGCGTAACGAGGCTTCACAACGGTAATGGCGGCTCCTTCTTCTTCTTCCTAGCTCCTTCCCTTTTCCCCTCTTTCTCTTCTCTGGGTTTCGAGGCAATGGAAAGGATTTGAGGGGGTTTAAGGGTGTATTTATAGGCTAGAAATAGGGTTTAGAACCCTACTAGGATTAGGAAACTTCTAAGATTCGAATCGGGAAGCGGGACCCGCAGAGACCAATTTCAAATTCCCCCACACATAGCTGTGCGGGCCATACCCGGTCGACCGGTACCAAGACCGTACCATCGACCGGTATACCTAAAATCAGGTATAATTTGGTCGACTTGGTCTGATTTCGCACCGTTTGTTATCCGCTTGCCCTCGCCCGCCGGTGATGATCGGAAGACCTGTCACGACACAAAACCAAGGTTAGACCGGGTTTTCAGAGTGCGGGTCTTACAGTTGCCCCAAGCTGGTCCGCCATAACTTCGTTGGATAACCGGACTTCTGCCAATTCTTTCTCGGTGGCCCCAAAGACTTTGGCACGAGTGGTGAAATGCTCTTCAATCCTCCTGTATTTGGTTTTTTCATCAGCAAGCCACCTTCGATTCAGATCTAAAGATGCCTCGGTAGATCGCCATTTTATCTCGGCATCATTGGCTCGATCCTCTGCCTCCTTGGCATGGGCCTCTGCGTCATCCCTCTCCTATTTAACAACCTCTAGTTCAGAGGACATGTTATCTCTCTCCTCAATCTAGTTTTGCTCAGCCTCTGTCCAAGCCAAAATGGCAGCATTTCGATCTCGAATGGCTTAGTCGTGCTCTACCAAGGTGGTCGAAAGAATCTCGTTACTCTGTTGTGCCAAGGCCTATACATCCTTAAGCTTGCGTATGGAACCCACTAACATCTTATGATAGTAGTTTGTTCTGCACATCAACTGCAAAACATACCAAAAGAGGATATCAGATACGTATGAGTTGAAAAAAGAGGAAGCAAGATAAAAGAAAACGTAGCAAGAACAAAAGAATGACTCACTTGGTACAAGGTTGCGCATTGGCTCTGATCTATGGTCTCAAGCTTGGCTTGCCTAAAGGTGTCTGCATCTGCGGATAGACAGGTGTGGTGAATTATCTCCTGAGCCACCGGTTGGTTAAATATGCCATTGTCTGTAACGAGGACCTTCCATTGGGGAGTAAATAATGCCGGCTCCACTATGGAGCTAAAATCGACAAGTGTAGCGGTTGAACTTTGGGTTGAGGTTGCTATGGAGCTTGAACTGGCAAGAGTGGGGGTAAAGCTTAGGGTTGAAGCAGGGTCATGAGTAAAGACTGAAGGCATCAGGGCTGGACCCTTACCTTTGCTAGTGACATCTATAGTCAGGGCCGAGGGGGAAGATTGTACTGGCATGGACAAAGTAGTTATTTGTGGAATGGTGGAGGGGGTCACTCGAGGCAAGCCCCCTAAAATTAGCCAGAAGGTAGTCATCACCATCGAATCTATCGGGATAGATAGTGACGCTGTGGTTACTGAGCTGGATGGCTGTGTTGGGATTGCTGAACTAGAATGCTGTGATGTCACCACTGCGGATGTGCTTGCGCCAAGGAGAGAAGAGGGTCCTAGAGGGGCCGTACTAGCCGTAAAATTTGCATCCGTGGCCCTAGGGAGTGCCAAAGGTACCTCTGGGATGCTGGTCGTGGCGGAAATGAGAAAAGCGCTGCTCGAAAGATTGGCAAGAGCGAAGTGGACGGTCGCACCTGGCGACGGAAGGGACTGCAGTGGCAGAGGCGCTACTGGAATCCTCTGAAGGATATCTTGGGGAGTACCCTCGGAAAAGATTATCCTCGGGGTCTCAAGGGTGATCTTTCTCCTTTTCGACCGGCGCAAAGTCTCTAAGACCGTGACGTGGTCGTTGTCCTCGGCAAAAAAGGGGAAATGCAAAACATTAAAAAATATATTTTGGAGATCGAAACAGAAGAATGGAACTAAAAAGATAGTAAGATAGTGCAGAACATACATCTTCAGCAATGTCGATGATCGGGGGGCAACTGGTTCCTCCGTGGGGGCTAGAGGGTCAAACGCTTGGGAAGAAGATGGTTCACCCACAATTTCAGGTTCAATGGAAGGGTCGACTTGGCTGCTGGGTAGAAAAATGGGACTACATCCTCTGGAGGTAGTGGAGGAATTTCTGCAGGAAGGGCAGGAGTTGTATCAGTGGCCTTCTCGCGAGCTTTCAACTTTTGGGCCACAGTAGTGATTATCTCCGCCCTTTCCCTCTTCTAGTGGCGGAACAGGTCCACCCCCATCAGATCCTCCCACATGCTGTCATCAAGAAGAATAAACCATTCGATAATAGAGGTCGAATAAAAACACAAAGTGAAGAATGCTGAACGACAAGTTAATATGGTCAGGGATCGAAAGGGAACCTACTCAGCCCGTATAGGAACAAAAACTTGTTGTTTCTTAGGTCCTTGTAATGGAATGCTCTCCCTCTTTCTTTTACCCTTTGAAGGGTCTTTATCTCAAGCGGTGTTAAGATAGGAGCGACCCCTACAACCGAGGGGTCGATGAACTGCCATCGGTTACCGATGGGAAAGGCAGGCATGCCCATTAGGTTATGCCCTCATTTTATTATGGCCCCAAAGAATTTCTCTTTCCAATGGGGGACCGAGGAAGGGGTGGACTCAATCATTGGGGGAACCTCCTTCAAATTTCGGTTACAGAAATAATATGTCCCACTCAGCTCAGTCTTGTGGGTCAGAGAGTTAGTCCAAGTGATAACTCCAATGTCGAATAAATATTGGAAGAACCTCAGGGTGGGAGTTTCGTGACAACGGAGAAAGAAAATGATGAAGGAATGGATGTGCGTCCAGTAATTGGGTGAAAGCTGAGTGGGGGCCAAACCATAATAGCCCAAGATCTCGAAAATGAGGGGATGGCAAGGGAAGCGGAAACCGGACAAGAACATGTTGTAATTTACCACCATCCTTTGGGAATAGGGGTGGCTAGCTCGATCTCCTTGGTCCGGAGTTATCAACTCAACGGAGTCGGGGATAAGAAAATAAGCCCTAAGATCCTGAATCTTGGCCTCGGTCATTATGGGTTTCAGGGAAGAAGCCACGCAGTGAGGATCAGCTGCACCAGAAGTGTCATGGGGGGGACTTTCAGGGTGACCGCTTGAGCTACCCTCACCCTAAGAAGATCATCGAAGCTGCGATCAGCGAAGAGTGGGCTCAGAGGCGTGACTAATGACGGCCTTATCACTAGCCATGGCTGGTTAAGGATGAAATGACAAGAATCTAAAAGAAGAAAGCTCGGGACTTCCTCGAAAAGCAAGAAGATCACCAAAAATTCTTCGCGAAGGAGAAGAAACGCCCTGCACGAGAATGAACACCCCTAACGGAAAAGCTTAAGGCGAGGCAAACTCTGAGAAAGCACTATAGATGATCAAACATGAGGAAGAAGATGAGTGAAGAAGGCGGGATTTTTATAAGTTTGCTGACATGTGGGTCCCATCTGACAGCCATGATGGTTTCGAGTGGTGTGACCATCAATCAAGCTGTGGATATGACACTTGGACAGGGAGACAACGCGTGGATAGTCCCGATGGATGAGAAGTGGCAGGATTAACGCCGATAGTTTGAAGCGACGGCTCGATCAAGTCAGAATCGTTACCAAGAGCAGTCAATCAGGGCCAACTCAGGCCTTTACGAAATGTTACAAACGTTACACAAAGGACGTGGGCATTTAAGTCTTGAAAAAGTGGGAGAGAAGGTGGCTCCTAACTACTGTAACATCAAGGAATCGGCGGAGATATCTCCGCGTGCGGAAGAAGAAGTATTTTCCCCATAAATGTGTCTCCTCTAGTCGAAACGGCACCGAGGATGCAAAGGGGTTCTGTTAGGGGAAAATAATAATAAATTTAAATCAGACGTGGATGAAATATCTGTGACAGTCCTTAAAGAATGGGACACGTGGTACACATCCAAGGTACGAAGCATGAGGGTAAGAAATGTTTGGAAGAGGAAATCGTGTTCGACCCCCTTCTGGGCAATCGGGCCATGATTTGACAGATTGATGGAGGTAGCTGAACATTAAATGGTCTGTCATTAATACTCATAAATACCGACAACCACCATAAATTCCAAGGGGGCAGATTTGACTTGCGAGGTCACCATATCGTAGACCAAATCAGCAAAAAGTAAAGCTTGAGTTCGATAAACGAGAAAGGACAACTACAATTATGGGAAGAAATGGAGGACGTGGACTAAAAGGGGGTCGAAGAAGGTCGAGTGGGGTCGTAAATGGCTGACAAGACATTCAAGCACCGTCTTAGGGGGTCGTAATCCCCTAGACCTATGATTTTCTAGATGACAGATGATGGAGATGGTGGTAGGTGGGGAAGAGCTTGTTGGGGAAGGTCTCTCTTGGACCTATAAGTAGTGAAAGAGTATCGATTGCAAGGGATCCTGAACTCCCTACTAAAAAAAGAGAGCATCAACATTCAAGTATAGCCCTCACAAAGTTCCTTTGAGACAATTCTTGTGCAACCTCTTATCTAAATTTCTGCTTCATCAAAAGAGGAGTAGGTTACTGAAGCTCCCGTATCTCAAGGAACCCCATCTCTAAGGAGTTCTAGTATTTCACTAAGAGCTTCATTCTGCTTGTCTTCAGAATCCACTAACTTTGGCATCGGTGTGGCCCCGGGGAATATCTCGCCCACTTTACTGCTGTTTTTGTATTTCAACTACGTGGCTTGATCTGGGAGACTGAACCAAATCCATCGACAGCAGTTATCATATACGTATAACCAATGTGGTTACGGATACCATGTGTTTTCCTTTTCATTTTTTTTATTGTTAATTTAGCTTCGTTGGCTTCCTTTGTTAAGGTTCTCTTTGGTATGTACTATAAATTCATTATATAATGCACTATGACATATGTAGTTGTTGGTATGATTTATGGTATTTATTTATATTTAAAATAATTTGATATAATAAAAAATCTACAAATAGGGTTCTTTTTGGTATAATTCATATATATGTTTATAAACTATTTATGAATCATACATAATAACCGTTTGGTATCACTAGACAAAAGGAATTAAGGGAAAATTTCACACACCTCCCTTGTACATTGCCTTAAAGACGCCCACCCACCAAATTTTGTGTTAATTACTTGAACCTCTCCTAATTTCTCAAGTATGGTTCATACAACCCCAACCTATTATGATAGATCTCTTAGTCGATGATGTGTCTTCCTCTTAAATGTATCGATGCCAAAAATATCCTTGTACACATGTAAACTTACCATTTTATCCTTTTTAAACTTAACAATGACATCAGGGAGGGCAGCCCTAAATCTAATCTCCTTCCCGTCATTTCTTGACAGTCCTCTTGATCCGATAGCCACGGCTACCTGTCGTCGTTGCCATAATGGTTCCTCTCCCTCTCCGCATGGCGGCACTAGTTAGTTCATAAGAGATGCTAAACAAAATGGTTCTGGCAAGTCAAGAGACCGGGGACTGGCCCATCAATTCCTTGTCTCTCGATTTATTCTCCTCCTCCATTCCTTTCTTCTTTATCATCATTTTTTTCCTCTTTGCCTGCTTTGCAAATTTGATCTTCTGATCAATGTGTGCGGTTTGTCCTATTTTTCTCATTTCTACTTCCCTATGGATTTTTTTTTGGACATATTATCAAGTATGATGATCTCTTTTCATGTTTTTTTTTTACTCATCTGTATAAATTAATTCCAAGTGCTTTTTTTTTTCTTTTTTTTTCTTCATTAGGTATATGTTTCAATAAGGAAATGTTGTTGTTTATGGGGAAGTAACAAATGATTTCTGTCATATTCTAGGGAAGATCCTCTAACAATCTTCACTTTAGTTTGCTTGATGCTCCTAACCCATCATTCTTTGATCTCTCTCTATCATCTCAGCCATGAAATCTTTCCTCTTAATAGCAGTAGTTCTTGCAGTCCTTCCAATCTGTGTCCAGAAAACCAATCTGTGTATCACCACCTCTTATTCCCAGAGCTCATGACAAGCTTAAGGATGCATAAGTGATTTCACTAGCCAGAATCAGAGCGTTTTGCGCCGAGAGTATTTTCTTTGACCATAATGGAGAGGGTCCTTACATTAGTGTCACCATGGATCGAATCCTTAAATGGCAAGGAGAAGATAAAGGATGCATGGAATGAGCAATCAGTTCCATAAAAAAATAAACAGATTCTCACTTCCATTTATTATTTTTTATATATGGAATTTTACCAATTTGTTCTTCTCTGGTTATTTCCAAAAACCCAATTGTTTTCAAATTCTAGAAAGTCAGATCTGCCTCAAAATCACAGCAATGAAGGGAGAATAGTTTTATCCTTCCGTCAACGAGATTCCCATCGTCAATGATATCTGACACGCTTCCACTCAATAGCCACTACCTTCAGGAACAATTTAGTCAAAACCTAGATCAATTGCCATTTTTACTATGTTTATGTTAATGTCTTCAGATAGGCGAAAGTAGATTGCTGGAGAAGAGAGGCACCATAGAGGACAAGAGAATCGCTGGAGGAGAGGAAAGTTTTGTTCAATGGTTGGAAAAAAAAGAGAAGACAGAGAATGAGTTTAAAAATAATGAAGGAAGGAGAAGACGAAAGCTTTGTCCAACGGTTGGAAAAAAAGAGAAGACAGAGAATAAGTTTAAAAATGAAAGAGAATAGAGTGTTAATAATAGGAAGGTAAATATATCATTTAATAATTTTAGTTAATTAACTTAGCAGAGTGGGGTCCGATTGTAAGTAACGTGAAAGTTGGTTGGTGGATGCCATTAAGGTAAAGTACAGGGGAGGAACCTGGAATTTTAATATATTATCACAATAGTGATAAACACCTTCTAATATATTTGTAAATTTTAGATTGTATTAATTTATTTTAAATATGAATAAATATCATAAATCATACAAAACAACTACATATGTCATAATGTATTATATAATACATACCAAAGAGAGTCTAGGTTAGAAAGTGTTTATTATTATTGTGATAATCCATTATTATTTCTTTATGTCTAGTGGTATTAAACAATTATTATTTATGACTCATAATTTATTCGCATAAATGATTTTTCATAGACAACTCATAAACATAAATATAAATTATACCGACGAGAGCCTAAGTGCGAAAATAGCTGTAAATCAGACATTGTCTCCATCTATAATTTATTAATGGGTAAATTACTCATACCACCCCTAACCTATGACTCTAATACAAAGAAACCCTAAAATTGATAACAATTACAGACCCACCCCTTTGACTAACACCTTTAAATTTGGAGAATTATACTCTTGTTGCATTTACAAACAAAAAGGAGGAAAAAAACATTTTTAACCTTTTGAAAAAAAGAATGATATAATTATAAAATTATCCCTAAAACTTTTAAACAAAAATGAATAGGCTTTTCATCTTCTTCTTCGTGTTTTCAACAATTAGCGAGTGGCAAAATTCCAGCATTTCTCCGTCGACATTTCTCAAGTGATATCTTCTCTCTTCTTCTCTTCTTTTTCTTCTTCTCTTCTTTTCCATCTCTCTCTTTCCTTTTCTCTTATTCTCTCCATCTTCTTACATAAAAACCTAATTGGCGACTAGATTGACTTACTGACTCATCTTCTTTGTCATGTTTTCAACAATCGACGACTGGTAGTGTCACACCCAATTCTGGACTAACCAGAATAATATGATGAACCGTCAATAACCAACGGTTTAACCAGGATCTCGTATAGGCTGTGCCCATCCGATTAAACCAGATACATTCCAGAAGCAAAATCAGAGTAAATAAATAATAGCGGAAGTCTTTAATATTAATGAACTGAGTATCTAACAGTGATAACATAATTAAATATCCAATTATCTCCAAAGTAACTCAAAACATAAAATAAAATAATTAATCAATTACATGTTCCGATAACTAAATAATTAAACTAATCGAAAACACATGAATTGCATTAGCACGATGGATCATGCGCCTCTTCCACAGCTTCTACTTCTATAGCCGCTACGTGTCCATACGTCGACGTGTTCATGCAATCTTTCACAGTAGGACCTGCATCAACAACTAAAAATATTCGACGTCGAAAGGATGAGTACGCATTACGGCTCAGTGAGCAAACAAAACAATGCAACAAACATATGCATGCATTCAATTCATATCTTTGGTCTGATTTTTCAGTTTGCAATATGCTATAAAAAGGATTGGTGGCCACCACACCTCTATACACGAGTCTGTGAATCCACCCAATGGATCAAACACCATTGCCGTCCCACATACACCCACCATGAAATAGAGATAGAGCTAAAGTGTCTAGATCAAACACCGCCAACACTTCCCCTGATGCCCAACCCATACCGGCACGTAAGTCCCTATTGGCGAGGGCTTGCAAACTGGACTCGCAACTAACCAATCTAAAATGTCATACAGTGTATCTAAGGCCTCACCCCAGCATCCCTCAATACGTCCATAGAGATAGAGCTAAGGCCCTCGGTAGAGTCAGAAACCACACAGTCCGAGACCACCTCCCCTGATGCCCTACGACGTAATAGTTCTGCTAAGGTAATGACGATACGACGATGTCAGTGAATAAAACTTAAGTAGAGATAGAGCTAGAGTCTGGTGATCAAGATGAACCACAATGTCACGTCCTCCCCTGATGCTCCACTTGCATCAAGCACACTAACCACATACACATAATCACATGCTTATTCCTAGCATCATCATCAACATCATATTATAAATAGACAGAAATAAATATGCATGAGCAGTAATAGCAGAAATATTGGATGACATGTGAGATGCACATTACAAGCATACAAGCATAGAATCAATCATGGCATTGGACTCAATAAAAGTAAACAGTTTATTATTAGCCAATTAGTTTAGGTTCTATTTCCTCACTTGCTAGAAACCTTCAATCTTCTCCAAGCTTTTAACTCACTCTTGAACCTCTTGGAAACCTAAGAAATTTGTAAGTTCTAAGTTAGGGTTCAAGTTCATCAAATTACAGTAGTCAATGGTCAAATCCTGGAATCAAACAGACCTCCAGAAGCTGAGTGGTCGCAGGTTATGGGGTCAATATGTGTGGTCGCATGATACACATGCGACCACACCCTCCTTGGAAACTTTCCGAAGGCATGTGGTCGACACATGTGCCTCCTGTGGTCGATCAAACTGCGACCACATGAGTGTTGGTCGATTTTTCCACTCTCAATGCAATACCTTCATGTTTTGATTCCTTAGTTTATCATTATGATCCTTCCTATGATTGTTTTATGGCTTAAAATTCATACTTTTATCTCATCCTTCACCTTAATCCATTCTTTATGGATATCTTAGAGTTTTGTCCAAGGTCTTAGGATTGAGATCTACTTTGAATCAATTTCTCCTCCATAACCTATTCTAGGCATTCAATTAATGTAGGGAATGATTCCATACCTTAAACTTGCTAGAGAATCACAGCTTTCTCTGCAATTCCTTCTCTTAGCCTTCCTCCTCAATTCTCCTTCTCTTCCTTCTCCTATCTTTCTCTCCCTTTTAGTTTGGATTCTAAAAGAGTGGAAGAGACTATGGGATGTCCTCTATATAGAGAAAAACATTTGTATAAAGTCTCACTTTGATTAGGAAAGAACCCCCTTCAGATTAAGAAGGTTTCCTAATTTCGGAGTCAGTTATACCATCGTGAGGTCACATGTGGGGTCGCAAGATCCGTCGACCACACGTCTCAAAACTGCGACCACATGTCTCAGATTCGAGTGGTCTCAGTATTCTGAGGTGTGGTCAACCACACCTATTTAGGTATGCGACCACACGTCTCAATTAGTTGATTTTTGGTTTGAATTACATACCTAGCCTTGTGGTTTCTTCACGCATTTGGTCCGCTTGGTCCGACCATGATAGGATGACCTAATACAAAGTGGTAAGACTGGGTTAGTAAAGTACAAGTCTTACAGGCAGAACTCTGGCATTTCTCAGGTAATATCTTCTCTCTCCCTCTTTTCTTCTCCGTCCCTCTTCCTTTTCTAGTCTTCTCTCCATCTTCTTACATACCCTAAATGCTTCTTTTCCTATAGGATTTTTATCTCTCATATCGAACAGTATAAAATATTGTAGTTTGTGAAATTCTATTAAACAATGCTATCGTGTACAGTAGTTGCATTTTGTGGAACTCAGAGGATTGAAACTTTGGGAATATTCTCATGTCACTTATATACTATAAATTGCCCAACTTAGGGAAACTATGAAAAAAAAATGGGGGAAAATAAAGGAATTTTTAAACCAAGAGAAAATGGAAATGGACTCAACAATTAGTTAAATAAGATTCCATTCAATTTTCCTTACTACTAGGAAAGCTAAACCTCAATACAAGCATTCGTATAAAGAGGTTCTCTTAGCTTTCTCTGTTCATCTTCAAAGTAGCATACTTAGAAAAGATAATAATGAAGTTTAAATGAATTCCTCAGAACATTAAGAATTTTTTTAGTCATTTCTTTCAATTGTAACAAAAAACAATAAAATTTCTTCCATTATACCTATGAATGTTGGACCACAACAAAAACTGGAAAATTAAGATTTGAAAAACCCATTAAAAAAAGGGTAATGATAGAACGTAATGTACAATAATAGGGGACAAAGTCCAAAATGGAAAAAAAAAACAATCAAATGTAGCCAGATGCCTATTTATTTAGAGGACTGAACAACTAATGGTGTAAGATCCGTAAGTGTAAATTTCGAGGACGAAATTTCTTTTAAGAGTGGTGGAGTTGTAAGATCCGCACGCCACAAACCTGGCCTAACCTTACGTTCTCGTGTCATGACCGGTCTTCCCATCATAATCGACTCAAGTAAACCTTGAATGAAGAAAAGCAAAGATGAGGTAAGTAATAAGTCAAATTTAGTTGGTGTGATTGACTGTTTAAGTTTGTATAGAAGCAACCAGTTAAAAACTAAAAAAACAATAAATTTTGGATGTATGGTCACATTTTTTAGGGGTATGGTCGACCGTATGTCGACTAAGTTGTGACCGCACAACATGTGGTCGCATGTTTTGATTGTATGGTTGATGGATTATGAAACCGCACGATCGATCATATAAACCCAAATCGACTCCATATTTAGGAAACTTTCCTAATTTGAGGAGGACTCTTTCCTAATTGAAATAGGACTCTATATGGAGGTTTTCCTCCATATAAAGGACGTCCCTTAGCCTCTTTCACTCTTTTAGAACCCAAATTGGAACTCTAAACCTAAGAGAGAAAGAGAAGGAGATTTAGAGAAGAAGGATGAGAGGAAGGTTTTTGCAGATAAGGGTTCTATCTCTCTATAGCAAGCTTAAGGTATGGACTTGACTCAGAAAGAGTAGGTTCTTTTCAAGTTGATATGTGAAACCTAATACAACGATTTCAGTTATAGGTTTTCTATGGGAAACCATAAAGAATAGATTAGGGATAATGGATGAGGAAAAAAATGTAATTTAATGACATAGAATGATTTTAGGGTGAATTCCATTGATGAGCCAAGAGGAGAAACTTGTACGAGAAACAAAAAATTAACTTGACTACGTATGGTTGCAGCTATGGTCGACCATAAGATGACCAGTGAGTCGACCGCACCTATTCAAAAAGTTCCCAAAAATCATGTGGTTGCACGTACGGTCGCATTTAGTGCGACCATAGGGTATCAATTGTACGTCGTATGGTCACATATATTGAGACCATAGGGTATCGACCATACGATAACAACAAGTATATTTTAAGATGAAACAAGGTTTTCGACTACTGTAACTTAGTAAACTTGAACCCTAACTTAAATACAGTAATTGTTTAGGTTCCTAATAGATTCAAAGTGACTTCCAAAGCTTGGGAGAGGAACAAACATCAATCAAAGGAGAGGAAACAAGACCTAAACTAATTGGATAATAACAAATTGTTTTATTTTATTTGTCCAATGCAATGAATGCTTCTATGCTTGTATGTTTGTAATGTGCATCTCACATGTCATCCAATATTATTGCTATTTCTGCTCATGCATATTTATTATTGTCTATTTATAACATGATGATGATGATGCTAGGAATAAGCATGTGATTGTGTGTGTGGTTAGTGTGTTGGATGCGAGTGGAGCATCAGGGGGAGGATGTGGCATTGTGGTTCAGCCTAGTCACCAGACTCTAGCTCTATCTCTACTCAAGTCTTGTCCACTAACATCGTTGTATCGCCATTACCTTAACAGAACTATTACATTGTAGGGCATCAGGGGATGTAGTCTCGGACCGTGTGGTCTTTGACTCTGCTGGGGGGCCTTAGCTCTATCTCTATGGACATATTGAGGGATGCTGGGGTGAGGCCTTGGATACATTTAATGGCATTAGGATTGGTTAGTTGTGAGCCCAGTTTGCAAGCCCTTACCAATAGAGGCTTACATGTTGGTATGGGTAGGGCATTAGGGGAAGTGTTAGCGGTGTGTGATCCAGACACTTTAGCTTTATCTCTATTCCATGGTGGTTGCATGTGGGACGGCAATGTGATTGATCCATTGGGCGGATTTACATACTCTTGCATAGAGGTGCGGTGGCCGCCAATCCTTTCTATAGCAAATTATAAACTTATAAACCAGACCAAAGATATGAATTGAATGCATGCATATGTTTGTTGCATTGTTTTTTTCACTCATTGAGCTCATGTTGGAGAGCTGACCCTCGCGTGCACAATTCTTTTTAGTTTTTGATGTTGCAGGTGTTACAATAGAAGATTATATCGATGCACCAACGTATGGACATGTGACGGTTATGGATGTGCAAGCTGTGGAGGACGAGTAGGACTCGTCAAGCGAGTGTCTCAACTATGTTTACACTTAGTGTTTAACTTTCGTATTTTAGTAATTGTAATAGTTTGTTATATTTATGTTTTTGTTACTTAGAGATAATTGGATTATTTAATTATTATCATGTAGACCTCAATTCATTATTAATAAGACTTTCGCTATTTACTTTAGTATCTCTGATTATTACTGTGGAATGTGTTTTGGTTTAACATGGTTGGCACAACCTATACGAGATCCTAGTTTGAACCGTTGGTTTTCATGACGGTTCATCACACCACTGGTTAGTCCATAATTGGGGTGTGACAAATGAACTGACGGCCATGAGGATAATTAGCAAAGCTGCATACCGTGTAACATCACAGAGATACTCCCCTCAATGTAGTAGTCATACACCATGATAAATTGATTCAATTCTTATAACATGATACTTTTTTTGGGTAAGTACTTATAAAATGATACTTATTTGGCTTAATTTAGGTTAAATGTCTTCTTACAATTCCAATGCAACCACGGAACCACTCTACAGGAATGGGCAATGTCGTTGTGGTAAGAGAGCACTCGTAAAGATCTCTGAATCCGCAAAGAACCCATATCATTTATATTGTTCTTGTCTGGACAACAGATGTAAATATTTCAGTTGGTGCTTCTCGATCGATTCAGCAGAAGTGGAATCACCAAAATCCATGTATTTGCCTACGAATATGGGTGATACCAACTTTGAGGTGCAACATTTGAGAAATAACAACCGCCAATTGGGATCTTGTCTAAATTTGAGAGCTTGTGATCACATCTTGCCTTTCCTTTGTTTTTATATTCTACATCATTTGAAAAAGAATTCATTAGTACCAGTGTGAAATGGATTTGAGCAAGTTGAAAAAAATTTCAAATTTCAGAACAATACTTGTTGGTTCCTAAAACAATTTCAAATTTCAAATACAACACCTACTTGTTGGTTCCTAAAACACTCTCAAATTTTAAATACAATACCTTCTTGTTGGTTCCTTAGTTGAAGATTGCCCCTTCCCTCTAACTGGTGCTCATTGACGGGTTCTGTTATTGTTACCCACCTATTTGCATATAACGCATCTAACTGATGTTGATCTCCATCTAAATTCACTAGGAGCACCTTCATTTGGTTCTCTTCTCCTGTTTTTATGGGACCTACCAAGCAATCTTTTTAAGAGTAGGGGTAGTAATACAAACCCATTACCCCTACCTTCACACACTCCATCCAGGTGTCCGCATAGCTTACCGCCATATGAACTGATGTGACTCCACATCTCTCACTGTCGTAGCACCTACTGGAGAGATCACCGTCACTCTCAGTCCTCTGCAACTCCATTTGCACCAGTGACCTGAGTTCTCACCTCTATACCTCCAGTGCAGACCTAGAGATCCGAATCCTTATCGCAACCCACCAGTATTTCTTTACCCCACGGTGCAGCATTAACTAGCCATGATGGGCACCGTGCAGGGATTCCAACCCTCTGTCAGATCCAAGGGCAAACCTCCCCTGATCAGACCCGATCCATGAACAGCTACTGTCGCCCCACTCCTAGCTGCATGCAACCCTGCTTCAACTTCCATAAGATCATTCCGCAAAGTATATGATGGTAACGAAGCACCATTTATACCGTCACCTCTCCTTGAAGCCCTCCCAATCAAAGAGATTCCCTTCCCTTGTTGATCAGAACCCACATGCAACAAATGAGAGACATTACCAATCAACTGAGTCAGAGACACTATCGATCCATTCTGGATCCCTATAACTGGCTACCTCACTGATCGGTGATACTCACAAAACCTGCAACAAATCTGTTCTCCGACATGTAATAACCCATAAAAGTTTCTCTCCATCTTAAGATGATCTCATCCATTACTGACTGAAGTCACTGCCTTCGTCTTTACTACCAGGTCAGTAACCTTTCTGACGAAACTACCGACCTTAAACCACGCAACTACAAGAACCACGGGTCCGATCTAATGGCATACCCATCTTCGAATGCAGATCCGCCACCTTTCCTTTTCTTTTTTTTTTCCTTATGGTTTTCAACCCCCTTTTTTTTCTTCTTCTTCGTACCAACCTTTGCGCACCTCCCTCCTTCTTCCAGATCCATAACCAATCTGCTGAACCTAGCTCTGATACCACTTGTTAGGAATGAAAGAGCAAACAAGAAGAAAAACACGAAGAACAAGATTTACTATGGTTCAGCACCCAAGCATGGGATGCCTACCTCCACTCAGAGAAAGAGATACCTCCTTTATTCCCAAAAAAAATCTATAGTTATCTGCACCTAATAGAGTGTTCTCGTCTGTCAGCTTTACCTAGGGATTCTCACACAGAGACAATATATAGGCTCCCTAGAAACCTTAATCCCCTCATAATTATAAATTTACCCCCGTAATTGTAATAGACCTAAACCATAATACAAGTACAACTTTGATAACTGTGTGGACATTACAAAATACAAGACACAACCCAACATATGGCATATACACTCTCGCTGCCAAACTGCCATCCCGTTACCACTCATCAAAACCATATTTTCCCTGACTTCCTCCCATGAAGCTTCCGGCATTTCTAATAACCCACCTTATTGTTTATTCTTGCCAATTGCCCTTTCTCTTTTTTTTTATTGTTATGTTTAGCATCTTTCATTACACACATCCTTGCTAGTGTCTTGTAATGGTATCTATAGTATTTTACATTGGGAACCAAATGCTTTCTGTCTACTTGTGAATCAAAGAATATTAAGCCAACAAATAAAATGGAAATAAACAAATGAACAATCCACCAAAGACAACCACAACACTAATTTTTTTTTTTATGGGGAAAACCCTTTAATGTGAAAGGGAAAAACCATAGGACCTAGTTGTGAGGACAAATGGTTGAGAGATTTTCAAAATGCCCTCGGGTTTTCCTAAAAAAACATGGATCAACGGCTTTCGCCTTTGATCTTGTCCACCCACGTTGATGGACGATAAAGATTTGGAGTCGTCACTTAGATTAAAGTCTAGGACCTCAAATGTAGTCTTATCATAAGATAACTTCTATTAATTCATGACCTAACATATCGACTTTGGTCTATCAGAGAACGAGCAAGCGTTCAAGGTATAGTTTGGGAAGGTGTTAGGCACCCAAAGCTACCCGATCCAAAAATCGACCTCCTGTGTGATTCTACTTTCCTTAAACACTATGGTTTTGACTATTCATAGTCAATGGATGACTAGGGCTCATGGGGGATCATATGTCAAGTTGCTGAGTTCTTCTAACCTAGGTTCAACCAAGCATGATCTGAATTAAACAAACTATAATATATTGGGAACTGGACCAAAAATGGTTCAGCGATGGACTGAATCTGAGATGTTCATCTCAAATTACCTACGTATTCCATCCTAAAAGTCAAGTCCAAAACGTAGTTCAAATAGATTATGATTAAAGCTTATGGATATGATTTATAATTGAACTTTATTAGATTCAATGTTCAAATTGAGATTTATGCTTGATGTATGGATGAGATTCAATCTGGATAGTCCATATGAACAAAGAGTGGAAATAGATAATGGATAGGGATACAGATAGTAGACGGGGAAGACCTAGGAAAATTAAGATGTGGTACCATACTTAGAGATTCCTCTAAATTACCTACGTATTCTAGAGGTGCTGGAAATTAGGTACAACATAGTTCGTTGAGATTGTTTATGGATTGGTCGATATGGATATGATGGGTATGGAATTAGGTGATAGATATGGATAACCTAAAGAAACTAAGAAGGCATACTTGTAAGCAGAAAACCTAGCCAAGCAAGGAGGTACGTACTCACAAGCACATCTTTGGAATAGATAAACCTTGCCAAGCAAAGAGGTGGCCCTGCCAAGCAAGAGGATGGTTTCGCCAACCAAGGGGATGGGTAAATAATCCTACCAAGAAAAAAGATGGTCTCGCCAAGCAAGGGGATGAGTAAATGATTATGCCAAGCAAGATAATGGTCCCGCCAAGCAAGGGGATGAGTAAATGATCATGCCAAGCAAGAGAATGGTCCTGCCAAGCAAAGGGATAAGTAAATGACCCTACCAAGCAAGAAGATGGTCCTGCCAAGCAAGGGGATGTGTACCTGTAACTATGGCTTTGGCTAAATGATCCTACCAAACAAGGGGATACAATAGTTTCACAAGAAAAGGGCATGGGTCCGTGTTTGGGAATCTCTTTAAACTGCCTATGTATCCTAGGGTTTGCCCTAGGAATCAGGATCCACGTAGTTCGGACACTGGATATTCATTGGGTGATCCATTTGGGTCAGAATATGATAGTCTCATAGGACCAAGAGATGATCCTAAATGATCTATGGTTGGCTTTACATCACACCTATCTAGGTTACTATTTCCTAGGAGAGATGAGCTGAGGGGTAGGGATCATCCTAAAACTACCCTTGACCTAAAATCCTAATTTTGGAATGTATTGGGCTAGGCTTCATGTTTCTTAATCAAGACTTTTATCTTTTCTGCTTTTACCTTTCCCATGAATGTGGGTGCCTACATGTACGTCCCCACACCTAGGTTTGTCTTCTATTGGTGTATATGCATGACAGTTTAACTAGGGTGTAGCAGAAAGTAAGTTCTTGCCAAAATATACATCATTTAAATATGGCAATAGCAAGCATATCAGATTTGGCAATAACAAGCAGATCAAAATATGGCAAGGATCATGTGAATATGATAATAAGCATGTGGCAATCAAATATAGCAATACATCATGTGAAGATGGAAACATTATGTGGACACCAATTATAGCAAGAAATCAACCACATACTGCAATAAGCATATTGGCAGACAGGCATAGCAGATGTACCTCGATGTAAGCAAGAAGATCCAGATATGACATTCTACCTAAATGGCCCAAATTGGCCCAAGTTGATGGAACTAAACCAAACCGATCCAAATTGGTGGGGGATGATCAGTAACCATTAGATGATTAGGCCTACAACCTAAGTGGGGCCACACTAGTCAACATGAGATTTGAGAATCTCAACAAAAATGAACTCACTGGAGTCACCCTAAAATTTCACAAAGTTAGGGAAAGGACTTGTACATCAAACTAAACATGTGATCCAAACAATCAATCAAACAACATAACAACATATAGGCGTTATGGACAGCAATATGTTAAAGTAGTAATCACATTACGTTAAGCATGAATCTACAGAATAAACACCAAGTACAACCGAACATGTCTCAAACATTTTGGCATGGAAGATTCAAGCACCAATTAGCTGAGTCTACGAACTTTAAGCAAAGCATTAATGAGTCCAACACATGGCATCTGATTCATGATAAAAACACTAGCAAAATGTACGGCATTGGAATCCGAAGCTGAAGCCACAAGTGAGTATGGGCAGCCAAAAAAGAAACCACTCGAATATAGAAGTGAAGAAGTATATTCTATAAAAAACAAAAAAATAAAAATAAAAAGAATGAACCAAAATCTGTTTGGCTGAAACCAATCTCTAGAGCCAAAGCTAGCATAACAAAGAGACAATACTCCAACTGAAGTCAAAACCATAACAGTAAAACAAATAAATCTACATGCCAAACCTAACTGAGAAAAGGAAAATGATAAGAAATTCACCACTCAACCTATCGAAATCCACAAAAGGAACCTAACTGAATGCCGAGCCCGCTCCTGTTTTCTTCTCTTTTCTCTGCAACTTCTTATCCCCAGCCGCCAACGCTCAGGTGCAGCAAAGAAGGTCATTGCTTCTCTCTCGATCTCCCTTCTTTTTCTTTCTACAGCCGTTCCTCTTTGTGAATGTTGCAATCGATATTTTTTTTCTTTAGCTGAAGTCTTTCACTCTCCTTTTTCCTCGTGTGATAGTCCTACGCAGACTGCAATTCCTTCTCCTCTCATTCTTGTGGCATCTTCGCTCCTTACGCAGCTGCAAACCACTCCATTTTTCTCTCTTTCGGCCCCTAGTTTTTCTCACTCACCCAAAGCCCTTTTTTTCTCTTTATTTTCTCTCCATGTTTCTCTCACTCTCCATCTTTTTTTCTAGCCTCATTCTCCCTCTTAGCCGTGACCCAACTCTCCCCCCTCTTCTGGTTCCAAAAATCCCCTCCAGCAGGTTTTTCATGGGGTTTTTATGGTTGTAGGTGGGTGGCTCTAAGGAGAGGGGTTGGTTAGGGAGTGCGGCTATAGGTATGGGTCGGGCAGTATGGGTGTGATCTGTCCAGTAGGTTGGGTATGGATGTTGGTTGTTAGGTGTCGAGTGGAGGAAGGGGAAATTTGGCTAGTTAGGTGGGTGGCTCAAAGAGATGGAGGTGAGCAGTTGGTATGGTATGGTGGGTCATGGGCAGCAAGGGTTAGTTGTCGAATGGAGGACTAACCATGGGGTGGCTACGGCCGTGGTGCTGTATAGGGAATGGTGGAGGTGCTCAAGAGGTAAGGTGGGTTGTGATATATTGTATAGGCATGGCTTTCGGTCATGGGGGTGATGGGGAATGGTGAGTAGGGAGGGAAAGGTGGTGGTGGCAGATGGACATGGGCATTGCTAAGGTGTTCAATTGGGAGGTAGGTGCATAAATAATGGGCTGGGCAGGTGTTTGCATGGCCGTAGGTATAGGGAGATGGAGTGGTAAGGTGGTGCTGTGGATGGGTGTACTCGGCTTTGGGGTATAGGTGGTGGGCTATGATATGAAGTGGGATATGTGATGTGACAATGGGAGGAGGGAGTATGGTGGTGCTTGCATGGGTAAGGTGGTTGGCTACGGATAAGGGAAAAGGTGTTTAGCATGGGCTTAAGATGGGGTGAGGTGTCGAGTAGGGAAGATGGAGTTGGGCTCAAGATGGGAGGTGGCAGCATGTCTCTCTCTCTCTCTCCCTATTCTGATTCTCCCTCTCTCTTGCTCTCTCTACTTATATATGTATATATATACTTGTATATATATAATATATAAAAATATAATACACATTAATGTATGTAATACAATATATATATATATATATATATATATAAAGTACGAATGCTGAACCGATTTAGCCTGGACCGGTCTAGGTTGGGTCAGGCTAGACTGGTCGAGGTTGACTGGGTTGGACTGACTTGTGTTGGACCAGGTCTGATTGGACTAGGTTAAACTAACTTCTCTGTCTCTTTCTCTCATTTTATGAGCCATTTCAGCTTGCAACTCTGTGTGAATTCTTCGACGACCTCTGTCCCAGATTTTCTTCGTCTACTTTAAAGTTGACAGAAAATGGAGAATAACGGCACTTGAATCACCTGATTTGGATGTCAGATGAATAATTTATGAATAACTGCAGTTTAAACGGGCATATCGGCTTGCAACTCTGCATTGGATCTTTCGGCGGCCTTTGTCCCCGATTTTCCACATCTACTTTAAATAGGACGGACAATGGAGCACACTGGCACTTGAATAGCCTGACTTGAATACTGGATGATCAAGATATGGCCGAATGAAGTCCGATTGATCCAATTTACGATAATTCACCTAATAAATCCTTAATTTACGATAATTTATAGAAAAGCCCTTGGAATAATTATGCCATTTTTAATCCGACTAAAATTGCGATATATTCTTTGTTTGACATCAAATTGAGCAATTTTGATCTCATTTTGAAGATAATTCTAGGACCTACGCATTCATGCACATTACAGCCCATGACTGTAAGCACCCCATTTTTGCTTTCCCTAACCAAGACAGTCATACTGGTGTGTAGACAGCAGGAGAGGGGAGGTGAATGAAAATTTGGAAAAAAGTACAGGGGATAGGGTGAAACTCCCTCAAACCAACATTTAATCAATCTCTGTGTGTTCTGAGCTAAGCCAAAGTGCCCCCAGTGTACGAGAATCTTGGTGACCATATTCGAAAAGATTGCGGGTCAATTCAAGGTTTGGACGATAAGCGGTGACTTCGAGGATAATTTTGGTAGGCCCCACAGCAAGGTCATGGGTTATAATCTGCATGGATGTGTAGGTCACAAAATTATCTTCGAAATGAAACCAGAATCGTTCAATTCCGATGTCAAACGAAGAAGATATCGCGATTTTAGTCGGATTGAAAATGACTTATTAAATCCAAGGGTTTTTTCTGCAAATTATCATAAATTAAGGATTTATTGGGCGAATTATTATGATTTGAATCGATCGGACTTCATTCGACCATATCTTGATCATCCGACGTCTAAATCAAGCGATTCAAGCACCAGCGTGCTCCATTGTCCGTCCTTTTCAAAGTGGACGTGGAAAATCTGGGACAATGGCTTCCGAAGGATCCCATGCAGAGCTGCAAGCCGATATGCTTGCCTAAACTTCTATCCTTTATAATTTTATTATCCAATGTCCGAATCAAGTAATTCAAGTGCCAGTGTTCTTCATTTTGGATACTCTGCAAAGTGGACGTGGAAAATTCAGGAGAAAAATCACCGAAGAATAACATACAGATGCGTATTGAATTGGCTCATAAAGAGGGAGAGGAGCCAGTCAAACCCAACTCAACCCAACTCAGTTCAACCCAAGTCAGCTCAAACCCAAGTTAGTTCAACCCAGTCAAACTCAACCAGTCTAGCCTGACCCAGCCCAGACCGGTCCAAACCAAGTCAGGTTGGCCCATATGCATACACTTTATGTATTTGTCATATATACTTTATATATATGTAATATATGATATATACTATATATATTTATATATTATATAATATATATATTTATATATGTTATATTATATCTATTTATATATATTATATTATTATATATAATGTATATATAAAGAAGAAGCAAGAGAGTGGAATCCAACACGGTAAGAGAGAGAGGGAGACATAGAGAGAGAGAGAGAGAGAGACACAAAAAAGATTGAGAAGGGAGAAAGAGACAAGAGAGAGAGAGAATGTGGGGGTGTTGCTACCATGCAACACCCCACACCTAGGCACCCTACACCATCAGCTCCACGTCCATGCCTTGTATAGAGAAATTCGACCAGAAATTAGTGATTCTCCCTTACCCCTACTCCTATGGACCTGAAATTCAAACTCTCCCATGCTCCTTTAATCCCCTACCAACAAATTTATCACTGCACCCCCATCAACTCCACATGCCCATGCCCTTGTACAATAAGCTTAAGCGAAACGAGCATATAGGATTACTATTTTTTTACTGTTATTCAGTTTAAAGGTTGCTGGTGGTGTTGAACCAAAGCAAGCTAGACTTATCTTTCACCTCTTGATTCGCCCGGCCATGGTAATTTCCAGCAGGCGGTGGCGCTACCATTAATGGTGGTCGATCTTGAGTGGTGCGGCCAAACGATTTTCTCGTAGAGGAATCCTTTAAGAGAAATTTGGAGCAATTGCTTCAAAGCTCTCGAGAATCCAAAACCAGACTCAAAGATGGTCTCTAGCTCAATCCTTTGGATGACACAGAGCTCAATGAGGTCCGATTTCAAAGCCGTCATTCCATGAAGAAAACCCTCACATGGTGGGATCTCCTACAGTTGAGCTTGGGTGCTATCATGGGCCCCGATCTTCGTCCTCATGGCCTCACTTCTAGAGAACAAGCAAGCCCCGCCGTCGTTCTCTCCTTCTTCCCCTCAGACGTCTCCGCTCTCCTCTTCCTCCTCTGTTCTGATAAGTTCGTCGTATAAATCCGTAGCAAGTGGCTCCTTCGCATATCTCCGTGTCGAGCTTGGAGATTTGCGTCGCATTTATCGGCGCCTAGCTCAGATTGTCCTCTAGCTCGATCACTAGATGACACAAAGCTCAATCAGATTTGATCTCGAAGCCATCATTCCATGAAGAAAACCCTCACATGGTAGGCTCTCCTCCGGATTCGGCACAGGTCTTTGTCATGGGCACGGAATCTTCATCCTCACGGCCTCATTTTCAGGAGAACAAGCGAGGCCCGCTCGTCTTCCTCTCCTTCTTGGCCTTTGGTGATCTAAGGTGCTCCTCTCTGTCCTCTGTTCCACTGAATTTGTCTTGGAAGTCCCCCATAGCCGGGTGGCTCCTTCGTATCTCCATATCAAGTTTGGAGGTTTCATCGCATTTATCGGGTAGTCGGTAATATCTTATTCGGAGTACATAGTCGTGCGGCACTAGTGTAGCTTAGAGTGGGCTTTTAAAGTTATAATGGTCTTTTAACAAGACTAAAAGGGTATTATCGTCCATTAAAATGTTTAACGCATCTGGCGTCGAACTAAGCGGAATTTTTGTAATGGAGTGGACTTCGTTGATTAACGGAGTAAAGTTTTTGGGTACTAGATGAAGTTTTTGTAATCTTGTAGAGGTAGATGAGGTTTCCAATCCTTAATGATGTGTATATGAAAATTTTCCTTAAATGAATCTAAACCGTTGAATTTTCATTGTGAGTGACTTTGAGTGATTTGAACCATTGGATCTTGTTTGTAAATGTCTTAAATGAATTGGAACCATCAGATCTTTGTTTATGAATGTCCTAAATGAAATCGAACATTAGATCTTAGTCGCAGGCATTTTTAAATGAATCTGAACCATTGGATCTTGACCATGAGTGTTTTCGAACTGTTAGATCTTGATCATGAGTGTCTTTGATCTGAACCATTGATCATGGTTGCATTGCTATATTTGTGTGCACTGTCTTATTAAGAATGCTTACACTATTAGCTTTGAGCACACTACCATGTTTAGATCTGTTTGTTGTATGCTATGCTTGAATGATATTTGTTTTCGGTAAAAAACTTACTTTCTGCTACACCCTAGTCGAACTGCCATGTATGTACACTAATAGAAGACATTCCTAGGTGTGGGGACGTGTATGTAGACACCCACATTCATGGGAAGGGTAATAATGGAAAAATGATAAAAGTCTTAATCAAGAATCATAAAGCCAAACCCAATACAATTCCAAAATCAGGGTTGCAAGTTACAAGGGTAGTTTAGGACGATCCCTACCCCTTAGTTCATTGCTCCTAGGGTACAGAGACCTAAATAGGTATGATGTGAATCTAACCATAGATCATCAAGGATCATCATTTGGTCCAGCTGGACCACCCATATTCTAACCCAAGCATGTCCTCCAATGAACATCAGGTTGATTTTCAAACTACATGGATCCTGATTCTTAGGGTAAACCCTAAGATATGTAGGTAGTTTGGGAAGACTCTCCATATACGATTCCATACCTCAGTCTGCATATGCTACTCCCTTGGAATATACATACCTTACTCCTTGAGAGTACGCATACCTTAATCCTTAAGAGTACACATACTTTCTTCCCTGAGAAACATACCTTACTCCCTAAGAGACATATCCTACTCCCTGAAAGACATACCCTACTCCCTGAGAGACATATTTTACTCCCTGAGAGTATACATACTTTACTCCCTGAGAGTGCATATCTTAGTCCTTGAGGCTACCCTAATCCACCCAACAACAAACTACGATGTACCTGATTTCGGGACCTCACGGAATAGTAGGCAACTTAGGAGACTCTCTAAATGCGATTCCACTCTTAGTATCTTTTAGGTCCTCCATATCCATATCCATACTCATATCCATTATCCATATTCACTTCCAATCCATTAGGTCATCTCTAGATTCAATCTCAATCAACATCAAACAGCTTCAACTTGAACAGATAGAATCTAGGAAGCTTAATCATAATCCTGTCTATATAAACTTTACAATCACATTACATTTGAACTCACGTTTTAAGACTTAGTTTCGGGTTAAAATCATGAGTAATTTGAATGTTCTGATATCTCGGAATTTAATCAATCTCAGATTTTATACGGTTCGGTTCATTGTATTTTTATTTTGTTTGTTTTATTTACTT